>JAAAWK010001014.1:0-121254 GCA_022496015.1 Hordeum marinum
AAGTCGAAGGGGTAGATCTCCTTCGGTCAACAGTGTCAGGGTTAGAAGGGGCGGGGGACCTGGTGGGTGTCAATGCGCCAGGTCTTGCCCTGGGCCCTCTTACGTTGGGAACTTCGCATCGAGTCGGTACCGAGGGAACCTTGCGGTGGCTTGGGCCCGACCTTGTGCAAGAGTTTGCTATGGGCTGGCCTATCACAGCCGAGGTGAAAATGTCCCTCGTCAAACCCCGTCCGATGAAAGTCAAGGGTAGATCCGTTCGGTCAAAAGTGTTAGGGTTAGACGAACGGGACCTGGGGGTGGCAATGCCGCCAGGTTTTGCCCTGGCCCTCTTACGTTGGGAAACTTCGCATCGAGTCGGTACCGAGGGAATCTTGCGGTGGCTTGGGCCCAACCTTGTGCTAAGATGTTGCTATGGGTGGCCTATCACAGATAGATGAAAATGTCCCTCGTCAAACCCCGTCCGTTGAAAGTCAAAGGAGATCCGTTCGGTCAACAGTGTTAGGGTTAGACGACGGGGACCTGGGGGTGGCAATGCCGCCAGGTTTTGCCCTGCCCCTCTTACGTTGGAAAATGGCATCGGGTCGACACCGAGGGAATCTTGCGTTTGTTGGGCCCGACCTTGTGCTAAGATGTTGCTATGGGCTGGCCTATCACAGCCAGGTGAAAATGTCCCTCGGTCAAACCCCGTCCGGTGAAAGTCAAAGGGGTAGATCCGTTCGGTCAATGTTAGGGGTTAGACGGGACGGGGGACCTAGGGGTGGCAATGCCGCCAGGTCTTTCCCTGCACCCTCTTACGTTCGGAATTGTCGCATATCGGGTCGACACAGAGGGAATCTTGTGGGGTTGGCCCGACCTTGTGCTAAGATGTTGCTATGGGCTGGCCTATCACAGCCAGATGAAAATGTCCTCGGTTCAAACCATGTCCGTTGAAGTCAAGGGGTAGATCCATTCGGTCAACGTGTCAGGTTAGACGGGACGGGGGACCTGGTGGGTGTCAATGCCGCCAGGTCTTGCCCTGGGCCCTCTTACGTTGGGAAACTTTCGCATCGAGTCGGTACCGCGAGGGAACTTGCGTGTTGGGCCCGGACCTTGTGCTAAGGGTTGGTATGGGATGCCATACACCCAGGTGAAAATGTCCCTCGTCAAACCCTTCCGGTGAAAGTCAAAGGGGTAGATCGTTTGGTCAACAGTGTTAGGGTTAGACGAGACGGACTTACCTGGGGGTGGCAATGCCGCCAAGTTTTGCCCTGGCCCCTCTTACGTTGGGAAAATGTGGCATCGGATCGACAACCGAAGGGATCTTGCGGTTTGTTGGGACCGAACCTTGTGTGCTTAAGATGTTGCTATGGGGCTGGCATATCAGAGCCAGGTGAAAATGTCCCTCGGTCAAACCTCGTCCGGTGAAAGTCAAAGGGGTAGATCCGTTCGGTCAACAATGTCAGGGGTTAGACGGGACGGGGGACCTAGGGGTGGCAATGCCGCCAGGTCTTTCCCTGCACCCTCTTACGTTCGGAAACTGTCCAATCGGGTCGACACCGAGGGAATCTTGTGGTGGGTTGGGGCCTACCTTGTGCTAAGATGTTGCTATGGGCTGGCCTATCACAACCAGGTGAAAATGTCACTCGTTCAAACCCCGTTCTGTGAAAGTCGAAGGGGTAGATCCGTTCGCGGCTCAACAATGTCAGGGTTAGACGGGAAGGGGGACCTGGTGGGTGTCAATGCCGCCAGGTCTTGCCCTAGGCCCTCTTACGGTGGGAAACTTTCGCATCAAGTCAGTACCGAGGGAATCTTGCGTTGGCTTGTGCCCGGACCTTGTGCTAAGATGTTGCTATGAGCTGGCCTATCACAACCAGGTGAAAATGTCCCTCGGTCAAACCCCGTCAGGTGAAAGTCAAAGGGGTAGATCCGTTCGGTCAACTGTGTTAGTGTTAGACGAGACGGGGGGACCTGGGGGTGGCAATGCCGCCAGGTTTTGCCCTGGGCCCTCTTATGTTGGGAAAATGTGGTATCGGGTCGACACCGAGGGGATCTTGCAGTTTGTTGGGCCCTACCTTGTGCTAAGATGTTGGTATGGGCTGACCTATCATAGCCAGGTGAAAATGTCCCTCGTTAAACCCTGTCCGGTGAAAGTCAAAGGGGGTAGATCCGTTCGGTCAACAGTGTCAGGGTTAGACGGGACGGGGGACCTGGTGGGTGTCAATGCTGCCAGGTCTTGCCCTGGGCCCTCTTACGTTGGGAAACTTTCGCATCGGGTCGGTACCAAGGGAATCTTGCGGTGGCTTGGGCCTGGACCTTGTGCTAAGATGTTGCTATGGGCTGGCCTATCGCAGCCAGGTGAAAATGTCCCTCGGTCAAACCCCGTCCGGTGAAATACAAGGAGTAGATCCGTTCGGTCAACAGTGTCAAGGTTAGACGAGACGGGGGACTTGGGGGTGGCAATGCCGCCAGGTTTTGCTCTGTGCCCTCTTACGTTTGGAAAATGTGGCATCGGGTCGACACCGAGGGGATCTTGCGGTTTTTTTGGGCCCGGACCTTGTGCTAAGATGTTGCTATGGGCTTGCCTATCACAGCCAGGTGAAAATGTCCCTCAGTCAAACCCCGTCCGGTGAAAGTCAAAGGGGGTAGATCCGTTCGGTCAACAGTGTCAGGGGTTAGACGGGACGGGGGACCTAGGGGTGGCAATACCGCCAGGTCTTTCCCTGCACCCTGTTACGTTCGGAAACAGTCGCATCGGGTCGATACCGCGGGAATCTTGTGGGGGTTGGGCCCGACCTTGTGCTAAGATGTTGCTATGGGCTGACCTATCACAGCCAGGTGTAAATGTCCCTCGTTCAAACCCCGTCCTGTGAAAGTCGAAGGGGTAGATCCGTTCGGTCAACAGTGTCAGGGTTAGATGGGACGGGGGACCTGGTGGGTGTCAATGCCGCCAGGTCTTGCCCTTGGCCCTCTTACGCTGGGAAAGTTTCGCATCAAATCGGTATCGAGGGAATCTTGCGGTGGCTTGGGCCCGGACCTTGTGCTAAGAGTTTGCTTTGGGCTGGCCTATCACAGCGAGGTGAAAATGTCCCTCGGTCAAACCCCGTTCGACGAAAGTCAAAGGGGTAGATCCGTTCGGTCAACAGTGTTAGGGTTAGACGAGATGGGGAACCTGGGGGTGGCAATGCCGCCAGGTTTTGCCCTGTGCCGTCTTACGTTTGGAAAATGTGGCATCGGGTCGACCCCGAGGAGATCTTGCGGTTTGTTGGGCCCGGACCTTGTGCGAAAATGTTGCTATGGGCTGGCCAATCACAGCCAGGTGAAAATGTCCCTCGGTCAAACCCCGTCCTGTGAAAGTCGAAGGGGTAGATCCGTTCGGTCAACAGTGTCAGGGCTAGACAGGACGTGGGACCTGGTGGGTTTCAGTGCCGTCAGGTCTTGCCCTGGGCCCTCTTACGTTGGGAAACTTTCGCATCGAGTCGGTACCGAGGGAATCTTGCGGTGGCTTGGGCCAGGACCTTGTGCTAAGAGTTTTCTATGGGCAGGCCTATCACAACCAGGTGAAAATGTCACTCGTTCAAACCCCGTCCTATGAAAGTCGACGGGGTAGATCCGTTTGGTCAACAGTGTCAGGGTTAGACGAGAAGGGGGACCAGGTGGGTGTCAATGCCGCCAGGTCTTACCCTAGGCCATCTTACGTTGGGAAAGTTTCGCATCGAGTCGGTACCGAGGGAATCTTGCGGTGGCTTGGGCCCGGACCTTGTGCTAAGATGTTGCTAGGAGCTGGCCTATCACAGCGAGGTGAAAATGTCCCTCGATCAAACCCCGTCCGATGAAAGTCAAAGGGGTAGATCCGTTCGGTCAAAAGTGTTAGTGTTAGACGAGACGGGGAACCTGGGGGTGGCAATGCCGCCAGATATTGCCCTGGGCCCTCTTACGTTTGGAAAATGTGGTATCGGGTCGACACCGATGGGATATTGCAGTTTGTTGGGCCCGGACCTTGTGCTAAGACGTTGCTATGGGCTGGCCTATCACAGCTAGGTGAAAATGTCCCGCGTTAAACCCCGTCCGGTGAAAGTCAAAGGGGTAGACCCGTTCGGTCAATAGTGTCAGGGCTAGACGGGACGGGGGACCTGGTGGGTGTCAATGCTGCCAGGTCTTGCCCTGGGCCCTCTTACGTTGGGAAACTTTCGCCTCGAGTCGGTACCAAGGGAATCTTGCGGTGGCTTGGGACCGGACCTTGTGCTAAGATGTTGCTATGGGCTGGCCTATCACAGCCAGGTGAAAATGTTCCTCGGTCAAACCCCGTCCGGTGAAAGTCAAAGGAGTTGATCCGTTCGGTCAACAGTGTCAGGGTTAGACGAGACGGGGGACTTGGGGGTGGCAATGCCGCCAGGTTTTGCTCTGTGCCCTCTTACGTCTGGAAAATGTGGCATCGGGTCGACACCGAGGGGATCTTGTGGTTAGTTGGGCCCGGACCTTGTGCTAAGATGTTGCTATGGGCTGGCCTATCACAGCCAGGTGATAATGTACCTCAGTCAAACCCCGTCCGGTGAAAGTCAAAGGGGTAGATCCGTTCGGTCAACAGTGTCAAGGGTTAGACGGGACGAGGAACCTAGGGGTGACAATGCCTCCAAGTCTTTCCCTGCAACCTCTTACGTTCGGAAATAGTCGCATCGGGTCGACACCGAGGGAATCTTGGGGGGGTTGGGCCCGACCTTGTGCTAAGATGTTGCTATGGGCTGACCTATCATAGCCAGGTGAAAATGTCCCTCGTTCAAACCCCGTCCTGTGAAAGTCGAAGGGGTAGATCCGTTCGGTCAACAGTGTCAGGGTTAGACGGGACGGGGGACCTGGTGGGTCTCAATGCCGCCAGGTCTTGCCCTGGGCCCTCTTACGCTGGGAAACTTTTGCATCGAGTCGGTACCGAGGGAATCTTGCGGTGGCTTGGGCCCGGACCTTGTGCTAAGAGTTTTCTATGGGCTGGCCTATCACAGCCACGTGAAAATGTCCCTCGGTCAAACCCCGTCCGGTGAAAGTCAAAGGGGTAGATCCATTCGGTCAACAGTGTCAAGGGTTAGACGGGACGGGGGACCTAGGGGTGGCAATGCCGCCAGGTCTTTCCCTGCACCCTCTTACGTTCGGAAACTGTCGCACCGGGTCGACACCGAGGGGATCTTGCGGTATGTTGGGTTCGGACCTTGTGCGAAGATGTTGCTATGGGCTGGCCTATCACAGCCAGGTGAAAATGTCCCTCGGTCAAACCCCGTCCGGTGAAAGTCAAAGAGGTAGATCCGTTCAGTCAATAGTGTCAGGGGTTAGACGGGACGGGGGACCTAGGGGTGGCAATGGCGCCAGGTCTTTCCCTGCACCCTCTTACGTTCGGAAACTGTCGCATCGTGTCGACACAGAGGGAATCTTGTGGGGGTAGGGCCCGACCTTGTGCTAAGATGTTGCTATGGGCTGGCCTATCACAGCCAGATGAAAATGTCCCTCGTTCAAACCCTGTCCTGTGAAAGTCGAAGGGGTAGATCCGTTCGGTCAACAGTGTCAGGGTTAGAAGGGGCGGGGGACCTGGTGGGTGTCAATGCCGCCAGGTCTTGCCCTGGGCCCTCTTACGTTGGGAAACTTTCGCATCGAGTCGGTACCGAGGGAACCTTGCGGTGGCTTGGGCCCGGACCTTCTGCTAAGGGTTTGCTATGGGCTGGCCTATCACACCCAGATGAAAATGTCCCTCGGTCAATCCCTTCCGGTGAAAGTCAAAAGGGTAGATCCGTTTGGTCAACAGTGTTAGGGTTAGACGAGACGGCGTACCTGGGGGTGTCAATGCCGCCAAGTTTTGCCCTGGCCCCTCTTACGTTGGGAAAATGTGGCATCGGGTCGACACCGACGTGATCTTGCGGTTTGTAGGGCCCGAACCATGTGCTAAGATGTTGCTATGGGCTGGCCTATCACAGCCAGGTGAAAATGTCCCTCGGTCAAACCCCGTCCGGTGAAAGTCAAATGGGTAGATCCGTTCGGTCAACAGTGTCAGGGGTTAGACGGGACGGGGGACCTAGGGGTGGCAATGCCGCCAGGTCTTTCCCTGCACCCTCTTACGTTCGGAAACTGTCGCATCGGGTCGACACCGAGGGAATCTTGTGGTGGGTTGGGGCCTACCTTGTGCTAAGATGTTGCTATGGGCTGGCCTATCACAACCAGGTGAAAATGTCACTCGTTCAAACCCCGTTCTGTGAAAGTCGAAGGGGTAGATCCGTTCGGTCAACAATGTCAGGGTTAGACGGGAAGGGGGACCTGGTGGGTGGCAATGCCGCCAGGTCTTGCCCTAGGCCCTCTTACGGTGGGAAACTTTCGCATCAAGTCAGTACCGAGGGAATCTTGCGTTGGCTTGTGCCCGGACCTTGTGCTAAGATGTTGCTATGAGCTGGCCTATCACAACCAGGTGAAAATGTCCCTCGGTCAAACCCCGTCCGGTGAAAGTCAAAGGGGTAGATCCGTTCGGTCAACTGTGTTAGTGTTAGACGAGACGGGGGACCTGGGGGTGGCAATGCCGCCAGGTTTTGCCCTGGGCCCTCTTACATTGGGAAAATGTGGTATCGGGTCGACACCGAGGGGATCTTGCAGTTTGTTGGGCCCTACCTTGTGCTAAGATGTTGGTATGGGCTGGCCTATCATAGCCAGGTGAAAATGTCCCTCGTTAAACCCTGTCCGGTGAAAGTCAAAGGGGGTAGATCCATTCGGTCAACAGTGTCAGGGTTAGACGGGACGGGGGACCTGGTGGGTGTCAATGCTGCCAGGTCTTGCCCTGGGCCCTCTTACGTTGGGAAAATGTCGCATCGGGTCGACACCGAGGGGATCTTGCGGTTTGTTTGGCTCGAACCTTGTGCTAAGATGTTGCTATGCGCTGGCCTATCACAGCCAGGTGAAAATGTCCCTCGGTCAAACCTCGTCCGGTGAAAGTCAAAGGGGTAGATCCGTTCGGTCAACAGTGTGAAGGGTTAGACGGGACGAGGGACCTAGGGGTTGCAATGCCGCCAGGTCTTTCCCTGCACCCTCTTACGTTCGGAAACTGTCGCATCGGGTCGACACCCAGGGAATCTTGTGGTGGGTTGGGCCCGACCTTGTGCTAAGATGTTGCTATGGGCTGGCCTATCACAACCAGGTGAAAATGTCCCTCGTTCAAACCTCGTCCTGTGAAAGTCGAAGGGGTAGATCCGTTCGGTCAACAGTTTCAGGGTTAGACGGGACGGGGGACCTGGTGGGTGTCAATGCCGCCAGGTCTTGCCCTAGGCCCTCTTACATTGGGAAACTTTCGCATCGAGTCGGTACTGAGGGAATCTTAAGGTGGCTTGGTCCCTAACCTTGTGCTAAGATGTTGCTATGAGCTGGCCTATCACAGCCTGGTGAAAATGTCCCTCGGTCAAACCCCGTCCAGTGAAAGTCAAAGGGGTAGATCCGTTCGGTCAACAGTGTCAGGGTTAGACAATACGGGGGACCTAGGGGTGGCAATGCCGCCAGGTTATTCCTTGGGCCCTCTTACGTTGGGAAAATGTGGTATCGGGTCGACACCGAGGGGATCTTGCAGTTTGTTGGGCCCTGACCTTGTGCTAAGATGTTGCTATGGGTTGGCCTATCACAGGTAGGTGAAAATGTCCCTCGTTAAACCCCGTTCGGTGAAAGTCAAAGGGGTAGATTCGTTCGGTCAACAGTGTCAGGGTTAAACGGGACGGGGGACCGGGTGTCAATCCTGCCAGGTCTTGCCCTGGGCCCTCTTACGTTGGGAAACTCCCGCATCGAGTCGGTACCGCAGGAATCTTGCGGTGGCTTGGGCCCGGACCTTGTGCTAAGATGTTGCTATGGGCTGGCCTATCACAGCCAGGTGAAAATGTCCCTCGGTCAAACCCCGTCCGGTGAAAGTTGAAGGGGTAGATCCGTTTAGTCAATAGTGTTAGGGTTAGACGAGACGGGGGACCTGGGGGTGGCAATGCCGCCAGGTTTTGCCCTGGCCCCTCTTACATTGGGAAAATGTGGCATCGGGTCGATACCGAGGGGATCTTGCGGTTTGTTGGGCCCGAACCTTGTGCTAAGATGTTTCTATGTGCTGGCCTATCACAGCGAGGTGAAAATGTCCCTCGGTCAAACCCCGTCCGGTGAAAGTTAAAGGGGTATATCCGTTCGGTCAACAATGTCAGGGGTTAGACGGGACGGGGGACCTAGGGGTGGCAATGCTGCCAGGTCTTTCCCTGCGCCCTTTGACGTTCGGAAACTGTCGCATCGGGTCGACACCGAGGGAATCTTGTGGTGGGTACGGCCTGACCTTGTGCTAAGATGTTGCTATGGGCTAGCCTATCACAACTAGGTGAAAATGTCCCTCGTTCAAACCCCGTCCTGAGAAAGTCGAAGGGGCAGAACCGTTCGGTCAACAGTGTCAGGGTTAGACGGGACGGGGGATCTGGTGGGTGTCAATGCCGCCAGGTCTTGCCCTAGGCCTTCTTACATTGGGAAACTTTCGCATCGAGTCGGTACCGAGGGAATCTTAATGTGGCTTGGGCCCGAACCTTGTGCTAAGATGTTGCTATGAGCTAGCCTATCACAGCCTGGTGAAAATGTCCCTCGGTCAAACCCCGTCCAGTGAAAGTCAAAGGGGTAGATCCGTTCGGTCAAAAATGTCAGTGTTAGACAATACGGGGGACCTGGGGGTGGCAATGCCGCTAGGTTTTGCCCTGGGCTCTCTTACGTTGGGAAAATTTGGTATCGGGTCGACACCGAGGGGATCTTGCAGTTTGTTGGGCCCTGACCTTGTGCTAAGATGTTGCTACGGGCTGGCCTATCACAGCTAGGTGAAAATGTCCCTCGTTAAACCCCGTCCGGTGAAAGTCAAAGGGGTAGATCTGTTGGGTCAACAATGTCAGGGTTAAATGGGACGGGCGACCGGGTGTCAATCCTGCCAGGTCTTGCCCTGGGCCCTCTTATGTTGGGAAACTCTCGCATCGAGTCGGTACCGTGGGAATCTTGCGGTGGCTTGGGCCCGGACCTTGTGCTAAGATGTTGCTATGGGCTGGCCTATCACAGCCAGGTGAAAATGTCCCTCGGTCAAACCCCGTCCGGTGAAAGTTGAAGGGGTAGATCCGTCTGGTCAACAGTGTTAGGTTTAGACGAGACGGGGGACCTGGGGGTGCCAATGCCGCCAGGTTTTGCCCTGGCCCCTCTTACGTTGGGAAAATGTGGCATCGGGTCGACACCGAGGGGATCTTGCGGTTTGTTGGGCCCGAACCTTGTGCTAAGATGTTTCTATGTGCTGGCCTATCACAGCGAGGTGAAAATGTCCCTTGGTCAAACCCCGTCCGGTGAATGTTAAAGGGGTATATCCGTTCGGTCAACAATTTCAGGGGTTAGACGGGACGGGGGACCTAGGGGTGGCAATGCTGCCAGGTCTTTCCCTGCACCCTCTGACGTTCGGAAACTGTCGCATCGGGTCGACACCGAGGGAATCTTGTGGTGGGTACGGCCTGACCTGGTGCTAAGATGTTGCTATGGGCTCGCCTATCACAACCAGGTGAAAATGTCCCTCGTTCAAACCCCGTCCTGTGAAAGTCGAAGGGGTAGAACCGTTCGGTCAACAGTGTCAGGGTTAGACGGGACGGGGGACCTGGTGGGTGTCAATGCCGCGAGGTCTTGCCCTGGGCCCTCTTACATTGGGAAACTTTCGCATCGAGTCAGTACCGAGGGAATCTTGCGGTGGCTTGGGCCCGGACCTTGTGCTAAGAGTTTGCTATGGGCTGGCCTATCACAGCCAGGTGAAAATGCCCCTCGGTCAAACCCCGTCCGGTGAAAGTCAAAGGGGTAGATCCGTTCGGTCAACAGTGTTAGGGGTTAGACGCGACGGGGGACCTAGGGGTGGCAATGGCACTAGATCTTTCCCAGCACCCTCTTACCTTTGAAAACTGATGCATCAGGTCGACACCGAGGGAATCTGGTGGTGGGTTGGGCCTGACCTTGTGCTAAGATGTTCCTATGGGTTGGCCTATCACACCCTGGAGAAAATGTCCCTCGTTCAAACCCCGTCCTGTGAAAGTCGAAGGGGTAGATCCGTTCGGTCAACAGTGTCAGGGTTAGACAGGTAGAGGGACCTGGTGGGTGTCAATGCCGCCAGGTCTTGCCCTAGGCCCTCTTACGTTGGGAAACTTTCGCATCGAGTCGGTACCGAGGAAATCTTGCGGTGGCTTGGGCCTGGACCTTGTGCTAAGATGTTGCTATGGGCTGGCCTATCACAGCCAGGTGAAAATGTCCCTCGGTCAAACCCTGTCCGGTGAAAGTCAAAGGGGTAGATCCGTTCGGTCAACAATGTTAGGGTTAGACGGGACAGGGGACCTAGGGGTGGCAATGCCGCCAGGTCTTTCCCTACACCCTCTTATGTTCAGAAACTGTCGCATCGGGTCGACACTGAGGGAATCTTGTGGTGGGTTGGGCCCGACCTTGTGCTAAGATGTTGCTATGGGCTGGCCTATCACGGCCAGTTGAAAATGTCCCTCGTTCAAACCCCAGCCTGTGAAAGTCGAAGGGGTAGATCTGTTCAGTCAATAGCGTCAGGGTTAGACGGGACAGGGGACCTGGTGGGTGTTAATGCCGCCAGGTCTTGGCCTGGGCCCTCTTACGTTGGGAAACTTTCGCATCAAGTTGGTACCAAGGGAATCTTGCGGTGGCTTAGGCCCGAACCTTGTGCTAAGATGTTGCTATGGGTTGGCCTATGACAATGAGGTGAAAATGTCCCTCGGTCAAACCTCGTCCGATGAAAGTCAAAGGGGTAGATCCGTTCGATCAACAGTGTTAGGGTTAGACGAGATGGGGAACCTGGGGGTGGCAATGCCGCCAGGTTTTGCCCTGTGCCCTCTTACGTTTGGAAAATGTGGCATCGGGTCGACACCGAGGGGATCTTGCGGTTTGTTGGGCCCGAACCTTGTGCGAAGATGTTGCTATGGGCTGGCCTATCACAGCCAGGTGAAAATGTCCCTCGGTCAAACCCCGTTCGGTGAAAGTCAAAGAGGTAGATCCGTTCAGTCAACAGTGTCAGGGGTTAGACGGGACGGGGGACCTAGGGGTGGCTGTGCCGCCAGGTCTTTCCCTGCACCCTCTTACGTTCGGAAACTGTCGCATCGGGTCGACACCGAGGGAATCTTGTGTGGGTTGGGCCCAACCTTGTGCTAAGATGTTGCTATGGGTTGGCCTATCACAGCCAGGTGAAAATGTCCCGCGTTCAAACCTTGTCCTATGAAAGTTGAAAGGGTAGATCCGTTCGGTTAACAGTGTCAGGGCTAGACGGGACGTGGGACCTGGTGGGTTTCAATGCCGCCAGGTCTTGCCCTGGCCCCTCTTACGTTGGGAAACTTTCGCATCGAGTCGGTACCGAGGGAATCTTGCGGTGGCTTGGGCCCGGACCTTGTGCTAAGAGTTTTCTATGGGCTGGCCTATCACAGCCAGGTGAAAATGTCCCTCGGTCAAACCCCGTCCGGTGAAAGTCAAAGGGGTAGATCCATTCGGTCCACAGTGTCAAGGGTTAGACGGGATGGGGGACCTAGGGGTGGCAATGCCGCCAGGTCTTTCCCTGCACCCTCTTACGTTCGGAAACTGTCGCATCGGGTCGACACCGAGGGAATCTTGTGGTGGGTTGGGCCCGACCTTTTGCTAAGATGTTGCTATGGGCTGGCCTATAACAACCAGGTGAAAATGTCACTCGTTCAAACCCCGTCCTGTGAAAGTCGAAGGGGTAGATCCGTTTGGTCAACAATGTCAGGGTTAGACGGGAAGGGGGACCTGGTGGGTGTCAATGCCGCCAGGTCTTTCCCTAGGCCCTCTTACATTGGGAAACTATCGCATCGAGTCGGTACCGAGGGAATCTTGCGGTGGCTTGGGCCCGAACCTTGTGCAAAGATGTTTCTATGAGCTGGCCTATCACAGCGAGGTGAAAATGTCCCTCGGTCAAACCCGTCCGATAAAAGTCAAAGGGGTAGATCCGTTCGGTCAAAAGTGTTAGTGTTAGACGATATGGGGGACCTGGGGGTGGCAATGCTGCCAGGTTTTGCCCTCGGCCCTCTTATGTTGGGAAACTTTCGCATCGAGTCGGTACCGAGGGAATCTTGCAGTGGCTTGGGCCCGAACATTGTGCTAATATGTTGCTATGGGTTGGCCTATCACAGCGAGATGAAAATGTCCCTCGCTCAAACCCCATCCGATGAAAGTCAAAGGGGTAGATCCATTCGGTCAACAGTGTTAGGGTTAGACGAGATGGGGAACCTGGGGGTGGCAATGTCGCCAGGTTTTGCCCTATGCCCTCTTACGTTTGGAAAATATGGCACCGGTCGACACCGAGGGGATCTTGCGGTTTGTTGGGCTCGGACCTTGTGCGAAGATGTTGCTATGGGCTAGCCTATCACAGCCAGGTGAAAATGTCCCTCGGTCAAACCCCGTCCGGTGAAAGTCAAAGAGGTAGATCCGTTCAGTCAATAGTGTCAGGGGTTAGACGGGACGGGGGACCTAGGGGTGACAATGCCGCCAGGTCTTTCCCTGCACCCTCTTACGTTCGGAAATTGTCGCATCGGGTCGACACAGAGGGAATCTTATGGGGGTAGGGCCCGACCTTGTGCTAAGATGTTGCTATGGGCTGGCCTATCACAGCCAGACGAAAATGTCCCTCGTTCAAACCATGTCCTGTGAAAGTCGAAGGGGTAGATCCGTTCGGTCAACAGTGTCAGGGTTAGACGGGAAGGGGGACCTGGTGGGTGTCAATGCCTCCAGGTCTTGCCCTGGGCCCTCTTACGTTGGGAAACTTTCGCATCGAGTCGGTACCGAGGGAACCTTGCGGTGGCTTGGGCCCGGATCTTGTGCTAAGGGTTTGCTATGGGCTGGCCTATCACAGCCAGGTGAAAATGTCCCTCGGTCAATCCCTTCCGGTGAAAGTCAAAGGGGTAGATCCGTTTGGTCAACAGTGTTAGGGTTAGACGAGACGGCGTACCTGGGGGTGGCAATGCCGCCAAGTTTTGCCCTGGCCCCTCTTACGTTGGGAAAATGTGGCATCGGATCGACACCGAAGGGATCTTGCGGTTTGTTGGGACCGAACCTTGTGCTAAGATGTTGCTATGGGCTGGCCTATCAGAGCCAGGTGAAAATGTCCCTCGGTCAAACGTCGTCCGGTGAAAGTCAAAGGGGTAGATCCGTTCGGTCAACAGTGTCAGGGGTTAGACGGGACGGGGGACCTAGGGGTGGCAATGCCGCCAGGTCTTTCCCTGCACCCTCTTACGTTCGGAAACTGTCCAATCGGGTCGACACCGAGGGAATCTTGTGGTGGGTTGGGGCCTACCTTGTGCTAAGATGTTGCTATGGGCTGGCCTATCACAACCAGGTGAAAATGTCACTCGTTCAAACCCCGTTCTGTGAAAGTCGAAGGGGTAGATCCGTTCGGTCAACAATGTCAGGTTTAGACAGGAGGGGGGACCTCGTGGGTGTCAATGCCGCCAGGTCTTGCCCTAGGCCCTCTTACGGTGGGAAACTTTCGCATCAAGTCAGTACCGAGAGAATCTTGCAGTTGGCTTGTGCCCGGACCTTGTGCTAAGATGTTGCTATGAGCTGGCCTATCACAACCAGGTGAAAATGTCCCTCGGTCAAACCCCGTCCGGTGAAAGTCAAAGGGGTAGATCCGTTCGGTCAACTGTGTTAGTGTTAGACGAGACGGGGGACCTGGGGGTGGCAATGCCGCCAGGTTTTGCCCTGGGCCCTCTTATGTTGGGAAAATGTGGTATCGGGTCGACACCGAGGGGATCTTGCAGTTTGTTGGGCCCTACCTTGTGCTAAGATGTTGGTATGGGCTGACCTATCATAGCCAGGTGAAAATGTCCCTCGTTAAACCCTGTCCGGTGAAAGTCAAAGGGGGTAGATCCGTTCGGTCAACAGTGTCAGGGTTAGACGGGACGGGGGACCTGGTGGGTGTCAATGCTGCCAGGTCTTGCCCTGGGCCCTCTTACGTTGGGAAACTTTCGCATCGGGTCGGTACCGAGGGAATCTTGCGGTGGCTTGGGCCTGGACCTTGTGCTAAGATGTTGCTATGGGCTGGCCTATCACAGCCAGGTGAAAATGTCCCTCGGTCAAACCCCGTCCGGTGAAAGTCAAAGGAGTAGATCCATTCGGTCAACAGTGTCAAGGTTAGACGAGACGGGGGACTTGGGGGTGGCAATGCCGCCAGGTTTTGCTCTGTGCCCTCTTACGTTTGGAAAATGTGGCATCGGGTCGACACCGAGGGGATCTTGCGGTTTTTTGGGCCTGGACCTTGTGCTAAGATGTTGCTATGGGCTGGCCTATCACAGCCAGGTGAACATGTCCCTCAGTCAAACCCCGTCCGGTGAAAGTCAAAGGGGTAGATCCGTTCGGTCAACAGTGTCAGGGGTTAGACGGGACGGGGGACCTAGGGGTGGCAATACCGCCAGGTCCTTCCCTGCACCCTGTTACGTTCGGAAACAGTCGCATCGGGTCGATACCGAGGGAATCTTGTGGGGGTTGGGCCCGACCTTGTGCTAAGATGTTGCTATGGGCTGACCTATCACAGCCAGGTGTAAATGTCCCTCGTTCAAACCCCGTCTTGTGAAAGTTGAAGAGGTAGATCCGTTCGGTCAACAGTGTCAGGGTTAGATGGGACGGGGGACCTTGTGGGTGTCAATGCCGCCAGGTCTTGCCCTTGGCCCTCTTACGCTGGGAAACTTTCGCATCGAATCGGTACCGAGGGAATCTTGCGGTGGCTTGGGCCCGGACCTTGTGCTAAGAGTTTGCTTTGGGCTGGCCTATCACAGCCAGGTGAAAATGTCCCTCGGTCAAACCCCGTTCGACGAAAGTCAAAGGGGTAGATCCGTTCGGTCAACAGTGTTAGGGTTAGACGAGATGGGGAACCTGGGGGTGGCAATGCCGCCAGGTTTTGCCCTGTGCCGTCTTACGTTGGGAAAAAGTGGCATCGGGTCGACCCCGAGGGGATCTTGCGGTTTGTTGGGCCCGGACCTTGTGCGAAAATGTTGCTATGGGCTGGCCTATCACAGCCAGGTGAAAATGTCCCTCGGTCAAACCCCGTCCTGTGAAAGTCGAAGGGGTAGATCCGTTCGGTCAACAGTGTCAGGGCTAGACGGGACGTGGGACCTGGTGGGTTTCAATGCCGTCAGGTCTTGCCCTGGGCCCTCTTACGTTGGGAAACTTTCGCATCGAGTCGGTACCGAGGGAATCTTGCGGTGGCTTGGGCCAGGACCTTGTGCTAAGAGTTTTCTATGGGCAGGCCTATCACAACCAGGTGAAAATGTCACTCGTTCAAACCCCGTCCTATGAAAGTCGACGGGGTAGATCCGTTTGGTCAACAGTGTCAGGGTTAGACGAGAAGGGGGACCAGGTGGGTGTCAATGCCGCCAGGTCTTTCCCTAGGCCATCTTACGTTGGGAAAGTTTCGCATCGAGTCGGTACCGAGGGAATCTTGTGGTGGCTTGGGCCCGGACCTTGTGCTAAGATGTTGCTAGGAGCTGGCCTATCACAGCGAGGTGAAAATGTCCCTCGGTCAAACCCCGTCCGATGAAAGTCAAAGGGGTAGATCCGTTCGGTCAAAAGTGTTAGTGTTAGACGAGACGGGGAACCTGGGGGGTGGCAATGCCGCCAGATATTGCCCTGGGCCCTCTTACGTTGGGAAAATGTGGTATCGGGTCGACACCGATGGGATATTGCAGTTTGTTGGGCCCGGACCTTGTGCTAAGACGTTGCTATGGGCTGGCCTATCACAGCTAGGTGAAAATGTCCCGCGTTAAACCCCGTCCGGTGAAAGTCAAAGGGGTAGACCCGTTCGGTCAATAGTGTCAGGGCTAGACGGGACGGGGGACCTGGTGGGTGTCAATGCTGCCAGGTCTTGCCCTGGGCCCTCTTACGTTGGGAAACTTTCGCCTCGAGTCGGTACCAAGGGAATCTTGCGGTGGCTTGGGACCGGACCTTGTGCTAAGATGTTGCTATGGGCTGGCCTATCACAGCCAGGTGAAAATGTTCCTCGGTCAAACCCCGTCCGGTGAAAGTCAAAGGAGTTGATCCGTTCGGTCAAGAGTGTCAGGGTTAGACGAGACGGGGGACTTGGGGGTGGCAATGCCGCCAGGTTTTGCTCTGTGCCCTCTTACGTCTGGAAAATGTGGCATCGGGTCGACACCGAGGGGATCTTGTGGTTAGTTGGGCCCGGACCTTGTGCTAAGATGTTGCTATGGGCTGGCCTATCACAGCCAGGTGATAATGTACCTCAGTCAAACCCCGTCCGGTGAAAGTCAAAGGGGTAGATCCGTTCGGTCAACAGTGTCAGGGGTTAGACGGGACGAGGAACCTAGGGGTGACAATGCCTCCAAGTCTTTCCCTCCAACCTCTTACGTTCGGAAATAGTCGCATCGGGTCGACACCGAGGGAATCTTGGGGGGTTGGGCCCGACCTTGTGCTAAGATGTTGCTATGGGCTGACCTATCATAGCCAGGTGAAAATGTCCCTCGTTCAAACCCCGTCCTGTGAAAGTCGAAGGGGTAGATCCGTTCGGTCAACAGTGTCAGGGTTAGACGGGACGGGGGACCTGGTGGGTCTCAATGCCGCCAGGTCTTGCCCTGGGCCCTCTTACGCTGGGAAACTTTTGCATCGTGTCGGTACCGAGGGAATCTTGCGGTGGCTTGGGCCCGGACCTTGTGCTAAGAGTTTTCTATGGGCTGGCCTATCACAGCCACGTGAAAATGTCCCTCGGTCAAACCCCGTCCGGTGAAAGTCAAAGGGGTAGATCCATTCGGTCAACAGTGTCAAGGGTTAGACGGGACGGGGGACCTAGGGGTGGCAATGCCGCCAGGTCTTTCCCTGCACCCTCTTACGTTCGGAAACTGTCGCACCGGGTCGACACCGAGGGGATCTTGCGGTATGTTGGGCTCGGACCTTGTGCGAAGATGTTGCTATGGGCTGGCCTATCACAGCCAGGTGAAAATGTCCCTCGGTCAAACCCCGTCCGGTGAAAGTCAAAGAGGTAGATCCGTTCAGTCAATAGTGTCAGGGGTTAGACGGGACGGGGGACCTAGGGGTGGCAATGGCGCCAGGTCTTTCCCTGCACCCTCTTACGTTCGGAAACTGTCGCATCGTGTCGACACAGAGGGAATCTTGTGGGGGTAGGGCCCGACCTTGTGCTAAGATGTTGCTATGGGCTGGCCTATCACAGCCAGATGAAAATGTCCCTCGTTCAAACCCTGTCCTCTGAAAGTCGAAGGGGTAGATCCGTTCGGTCAACAGTGTCAGGGTTAGAAGGGTCGGGGGACCTGGTGGGTGTCAATGCCGCCAGGTCTTGCCCTGGGCCCTCTTACGTTGGGAAACTTTCGCATCGAGTCGGTACCGAGGGAACCTTGCGGTGGCTTGGGCCCGAACCTTGTGCAAAGATGTTGCTATGAGCTGGCCTATCACAGCGAGGTGAAAATGTCCCTCGGTCAAACCCCGTCCGATAAAAGTCAAAGGGGTAGATCCGTTCGGTCAAAAGTGTTAGTGTTAGACGATACGGTGGACCTGGGGGTGGCAGTGCCGCTAGGTTTTGCCCTCGGCCCTCTTATGTTGGGAAACATTCGCATCGAGTCGGTACCGAGGGAATCTTGCAGTGGCTTGGGCCCGAACATTGTGCTAAGATGTTGCTATGGGTTGGCCTATCACAGATAGATGAAAATGTCCCTCGCTCAAACGCCGTCCGTTGAAAGTCAAAGGAGTAGATCCATTCGGTCAACAGTGTTAGGGTTAGACGAGATGGGGAACCTGGGGGTGGCAATGCCGCCAGGTTTTGCCCTGTGCCCTCTTACGTTTGGAAAATATGGCACCGGGTCGACACCGAGGGGATCTTGCGGTTTGTTGGGCTCGGACCTTGTGCGAAGATGTTGCTATGGGCTAGCCTATCACAGCCAGGTGAAAATGTCCCTCGGTCAAACCCCGTCCGGTGAAAGTCAAAGAGGTAGATCCGTTCAGTCAATAGTGTCAGGGGTTAGACGGGACGGGGGACCTAGGGGTGGCAATGCCGCCAGGTCTTTCCCTGCACCCTCTTACGTTCGGAAATTGTCGCATCGGGTCGACACAGAGGGAATCTTGTGGGGGTAGGGCCCGACCTTGTGCTAAGATGTTGCTATGGGCTGGCCTATCACAGCCAGATGAAAATGTCCCTCGTTCAAACCATGTCCTGTGAAAGTCGAAGGGGTAGATCCATTCGGTCAACAGTGTCAGGGTTAGACGGGACGGGGGACCTGGTGGGTGTCAATGCCGCCAGGTCTTGCCCTGGGCCCTCTTACGTTGGGAAACTTTCGCATCGAGTCGGTACCGAGGGAACCTTGCGATGGCTTGGGCCCGGACCTTGTGCTAAGGGTTTGCTATGGGATGCCCTATCACACCCAGGTGAAAATGTCCCTCGGTCAATCCCTTCCGGTGAAAGTCAAAGGGGTAGATCCGTTTGGTCAACAGTGTTAGGGTTAGACGAGACGGCGTACCTGGGGGTGGCAATGCCGCCAAGTTTTGCCCTGGCCCCTCTTACGTTGGGAAAATGTGGCATCGGATCGACACCGAAGGGATCTTGCGGTTTGTTGGGACCGAACCTTGTGTGCTAAGATGTTGCTATGGGCTGGCATATCAGAGCCAGGTGAAAATGTCCCTCGGTCAAACCTCGTCCGGTGAAAGTCAAAGGGGTAGATCCGTTCGGTCAACAATGTCAGGGGTTAGACGGGACGGGGGACCTAGGGGTGGCAATGCCGCCAGGTCTTTCCCTGCACCCTCTTACGTTCGGAAACTGTCCAATCGGGTCGACACCGAGGGAATCTTGTGGTGGGTTGGGGCCTACCTTGTGCTAAGATGTTGCTATGGGCTGGCCTATCACAACCAGGTGAAAATGTCACTCGTTCAAACCCCGTTCTGTGAAAGTCGAAGGGGTAGATCCGTTCGGTCAACAATGTCAGGGTTAGACGGGAAGGGGGACCTGGTGGGTGTCAATGCCGCCAGGTCTTGCCCTAGGCCCTCTTACGGTGGGAAACTTTCGCATCAAGTCAGTACCGAGGGAATCTTGCGTTGGCTTGTGCCCGGACCTTGTGCTAAGATGTTGCTATGAGCTGGCCTATCACAACCAGGTGAAAATGTCCCTCGGTCAAACCCCGTCAGGTGAAAGTCAAAGGGGTAGATCCGTTCGGTCAACTGTGTTAGTGTTAGACGAGACGGGGGACCTGGGGGTGGCAATGCCGCCAGGTTTTGCCCTGGGCCCTCTTATGTTGGGAAAATGTGGTATCGGGTCGACACCGAGGGGATCTTGCAGTTTGTTGGGCCCTACCTTGTGCTAAGATGTTGGTATGGGCTGACCTATCATAGCCAGGTGAAAATGTCCCTCGTTAAACCCTGTCCGGTGAAAGTCAAAGGGGGTAGATCCGTTCGGTCAACAGTGTCAGGGTTAGACGGGACGGGGGACCTGGTGGGTGTCAATGCTGCCAGGTCTTGCCCTGGGCCCTCTTACGTTGGGAAACTTTCGCATCGGGTCGGTACCGAAGGGAATCTTGCGGTGGCTTGGGCCTGGACCTTGTGCTAAGATGTTGCTATGGGCTGGCCTATCACAGCCAGGTGAAAATGTCCCTCGGTCAAACCCCGTCCGGTGAAAGTACAAGGAGTAGATCCGTTCGGTCAACAGTGTCAAGGTTAGACGAGACGGGGGACTTGGGGGTGGCAATGCCGCCAGGTTTTGCTCTGTGCCCTCTTACGTTTGGAAAATGTGGCATCGGGTCGACACCGAGGGGATCTTGCGGTTTTTTGGGCCCGGACCTTGTGCTAAGATGTTGCTATGGGCTGGCCTATCACAGCCAGGTGAAAATGTCCCTCAGTCAAACCCCGTCCGGTGAAAGTCAAAGGGGTAGATCCGTTCGGTCAACAGTGTCAGGGGTTAGACGGGACGGGGGACCTAGGGGTGGCAATACCGCCAGGTCTTTCCCTGCACCCTGTTACGTTCGGAAACAGTCGCATCGGGTCGATACCGCGGGAATCTTGTGGGGGTTGGGCCCGACCTTGTGCTAAGATGTTGCTATGGGCTGACCTATCACAGCCAGGTGTAAATGTCCCTCGTTCAAACCCCGTCCTGTGAAAGTCGAAGGGGTAGATCCGTTCGGTCAACAGTGTCAGGGTTAGATGGGACGGGGGACCTGGTGGGTGTCAATGCCGCCAGGTCTTGCCCTTGGCCCTCTTACGCTGGGAAACTTTCGCATCGAATCGGTATCCGAGGGAATCTTGCGGTGGCTTGGGCCCGGACCTTGTGCTAAGAGTTTGCTTTGGGCTGGCCTATCACAGCGAGGTGAAAATGTCCCTCGGTCAAACCCCGTTCGACGAAAGTCAAAGGGGTAGATCCGTTCGGTCAACAGTGTTAGGGTTAGACGAGATGGGGAACCTGGGGGTGGCAATGCCGCCAGGTTTTGCCCTGTGCCGTCTTACGTTTGGAAAATGTGGCATCGGGTCGACCCCGAGGGGATCTTGCGGTTTGTTGGGCCCGGACCTTGTGCGAAAATGTTGCTATGGGCTGGCCTATCACAGCCAGGTGAAAATGTCCCTCGGTCAAACCCCGTCCTGTGAAAGTCGAAGGGGTAGATCCGTTCGGTCAACAGTGTCAGGGCTAGACGGGACGTGGGACCTGGTGGGTTTCAAGTGCCGTCAGGTCTTGCCCTGGGCCCTCTTACGTTGGGAAACTTTCGCATCGAGTCGGTACCGAGGGAATCTTGCGGTGGCTTGGGCCAGGACCTTGTGCTAAGAGTTTTCTA
Source organism: Hordeum marinum (assembly GCA_022496015.1). Classification (NCBI taxonomy): domain Eukaryota; kingdom Viridiplantae; phylum Streptophyta; class Magnoliopsida; order Poales; family Poaceae; genus Hordeum; species Hordeum marinum. Next base: position 20,802 of record JAAAWK010001014.1, read on the forward strand.
TGGGCAGGCCTATCACAACCAGGTGAAAATGTCACTCGTTCAAACCCCGTCCTAATGAAAGTCGACGGGGTAGATCCGTTTGGTCAACAGTGTCAGGGTTAGACGAGAAGGGGGACCAGGTGGGTGTCAATGCCGCCAGGTCTTTACCCTAGGCCATCTTACGTTGGGAAAGTTTCGCGTCGAGTCGGTACCGAGGGAATCTTGCGGTGGCTTCGGCCCGGACCTTGTGCTAAGATGTTGCTAGGAGCTGGCCTATCACAGCGAGGTGAAAATGTCCCTCGGTCAAACCCCGTCCGATGAAAGTCAAAGGGGTAGATCCGTTCGGTCAAAAGTGTTAGTGTTAGACGAGACGGGGAACCTGGGGGTGGCAATGCCGCCAGATATTGCCCTGGGCCCTCTTACGTTGGGAAAATGTGGTATCGGGTCGACACCGATGGGATATTGCAGTTTGTTGGGCCCGGACCTTGTGCTAAGACGTTGCTATGGGCTGGCCTATCACAGCTAGGTGAAAATGTCCCGCGTTAAACCCCGTCCGGTGAAAGTCAAAGGGGTAGACCCGTTCGGTCAACAGTGTCAGGGCTAGACGGGACGGGGGACCTGGTGGGTGTCAATGCTGCCAGGTCTGGCCCTGGGCCCTCTTACGTTGGGAAACTTTCGCCTCGAGTCGGTACCAAGGGAATCTTGCGGTGGCATGGGACCGGACCTTGTGCTAAGATGTTGCTATGTGCTGGCCTATCACAGCCAGGTGAAAATGTCCCTCGGTCAAACCCCGTCCGGTGAAAGTCAAAGGAGTTGATCCGTTCGGTCAACAGTGTCAGGGTTAGACGAGACGGGGGACTTGGGGGTGGCAATGCCGCCAGGTTTTGCTCTGTGCCCTCTTACGTCTGGAAAATGTGGCATCGGGTCGACACCGAGGGGATCTTGCGGTTAGTTGGGCCCGGACCTTGTGCTTAGATGTTGCTATGGGCTGGCCTATCACAGCCATGGTGATAATGTACCTCAGTCAAACCCCGTCCGGTGAAAGTCAAAGGGGTAGATCCGTTCGGTCAACAGTGTCAGGGGTTAGACGGGACGAGGAACCTAGGGGTGACAATGCCTCCAAGTCTTTCCCTGCAACCTCTTACGTTCGGAAATAGTCGCATCGGGTCGACACCGAGGGAATCTTGGGGGGGGTTGGGCCCGACCTTGTGCTAAGATGTTGCTATGGGCTGACCTATCATAGCCAGGTGAAAATGTCCCTCGTTCAAACCCCGTCCTGTGAAAGTCGAAGGGGTAGATCCGTTCGGTCAACAGTGTCAGGGTTAGACGGGACGGGGGACCTGGTGGGTCTCAATGCCGCCAGGTCTTGCCTTGGGCCCTCTTACGCTGGGAAACTTTTGCATCGAGTCGGTACCGAGGGAATCTTGCGGTGGATTGGGCCCGGACCTTGTGCTAAGAGTTTTCTATGGGCTGGCCTATCACAGCCAGGTGAAAATGTCCCTCGGTCAAACCCCGTCCGGTGAAAGTCAAAGGGGTAGATCCATTCGGTCAACAGTGTCAAGGGTTAGACGGGACGGGGGACCTAGGGGTGGCAATGCCGCCAGGTCTTTCCCTGCACCCTCTTACGTTCGGAAACTGTCGCACCGGGTCGACACCGAGGGGATCTTGCGGTTTGTTGGGCTCGGACCTTGTGCGAAGATGTTGCTATGGGCTGGCCTATCACAGCCAGGTGAAAATGTCCCTCGGTCAAACCCCGTCCGGTGAAAGTCAAAGAGGTAGATCCGTTCAGTCAATAGTGTCAGGGGTTAGACGGGACGGGGGACCTAGGGGTGGCAATGGCGCTAGGTCTTTCCCTGCACCCTCTTACGTTCGGAAACTGTCGCATTGGGTCGACACAGAGGGAATCTTGTGGGGGTAGGGCCCGACCTTGTGCTAAGATGTTGCTATGGGCTGGCCTATCACAGCCAGATGAAAATGTCCCTCGTTCAAACCCTGTCCTGTGAAAGTCGAAGGGGTAGATCCGTTCGGTCAACAGTGTCAGGGTTAGAAGGGGCGGGGGACCTGGTGGGTGTCAATGCCGCCAGGTCTTGCCCTGGGCCCTCTTACGTTGGGAAACTTTCGCATCGAGTCGGTACCGAGGTAACCTTGCGGTGGCTTGGGCCCGGACCTTGTGCTAAGGGTTTGCTATGGGCTGTCCTATCACACACAGGTGAAAATGTCCCTCGGTCAATTCCTTCCGGTGAAAGTCAAAAGGGTAGATCCGTTTGGTCAACAGTGTTAGGGTTAGACGAGACGGCGTACCTGGGGGTGGCAATGCCGCCAAGTTTTGCCCTGGCCCCTCTTACGTTGGGAAAATGTAGCATCGGGTCGACACCGAAGTGATCTTGCGGTTTGTTGGGCCCGAACCTTGTGCTAAGATGTTGCTATGGGCTGGCCTATCACAGCGAGGTGAAAATGTCCCTCGGTCAAACCCCGTCCAGTGAAAGTCAAAGGGGTAGATCCGTTCGGTCAACAGTGTCAGGGGTTAGACGGGACGGGGGACCTAGGGGTGGCAATGCCGCCAGGTCTTTCCCTGCACCCTCTTACGTTCGGAAACTGTCGCATCGGGTCGACACCGAGGGAATCTTGTGGTGGGTTGGGGCCTACCTTGTGCTAAGATGTTGCTATGGGCTGGCCTATCACAACCAGGTGAAAATGTCACTCGTTCAAACCCCGTTCTGTGAAAGTCGAAGGGGTAGATCCGTTCGGTCAACAATGTCAGGGTTAGACGGGAAGGGGGACCTGGTGGGTGTCAATGCCGCCAGGTCTTGCCCTAGGCCCTCTTACGGTGGGAAACTTTCGCATCAAGTCAGTACCGAGGGAATCTTGCGTTGGCTTGTGCCCGGACCTTGTGCTAAGATGTTGCTATGAGCTGGCCTATCACAACCAGGTGAAAATGTCCCTCGGTCAAACCCCGTCCGGTGAAAGTCAAAGGGGTAGATCCGTTCGGTCAACTGTGTTAGTGTTAGACGAGACGGGGGACCTGGGGGTGGCAATGCCGCCAGGTTTTGCCCTGGGCCCTCTTACGTTGGGAAAATGTGGTATCGGGTCGACACCGAGGGGATCTTGCAGTTTGTTGGGCCCTACCTTGTGCTAAGATGTTGGTATGGGCTGGCCTATCATAGCCAGGTGAAAATGTCCCTCGTTAAACCCTGTCCGGTGAAAAGTCAAAGGGGGTAGATCCGTTCGGTCAACAGTGTCCAGGGTTAGACGGGACGGGGGACCTGGTGGGTGTCAATGCTGCCAGGTCTTGCCCTGGGCCCTCTTACGTTGGGAAACTTTCGCATCGGGTCGGTATCCGAGGGAATCTTGCGGTGGCTTGGGCCTGGACCTTGTGCTAAGATGTTGCTATGGGCTGGCCTATCACAGCCAGGTGAAAATGTCCCTCGGTCAAACCCCGTCCGGGTGAAAGTCAAAGGAGTAGATCCGTTCGGTCAACAGTGTCAAGGTTAGATGAGACGGGGGACTTGGGGGTGGCAATGCCGCCAGGTTTGCTCTGTGCCCTCTACGTTTGGAAAATGTGGCATCGGTGGTCGACCCGAGGGGATCTTGCGGTTTGTTGGGCCCGGACCTTGTGCTAAGATGTTGCTATGGGCAGGCCTATCACAGCCAGGTGAAAATGTCCCTCAGTCAACCCCGTCCGGTGAAAGTCAAAGGGGTAGATCATTCAGTCAACAGTGTCAGGGGTTAGACGGGACGGGGGACCTAGGGGTGGCAATACCGCCAGGTCTTTCCCTGCACCCTGTTACGTTCGGAAACAGTCGCATCGGGTCGATACCGAGGGAATCTTGTGGGGGTTGGCCCGACCTTGTGCTAAGATGTTGCTATGGGCTGACCTATCACAGCCAGGTGTAATGTCCCTCGTTCCAACCCCGTCCTGTGAAAGTCGAAGGGGTAGATCCGTTCGGTCAACAGTGTCAGGGTTAGATGGGACGGGGGACCTGGTGGGTGTCAATGCCGCCAGGTCTTGCCCTTGGCCCTCTTACGCTGGAAACTTTCGCATCGAATCGGTACCGAGGGAATCTTGCGGTGGCTTGGGCCCGGACCTTGTGCTAAGAGTTTGCTTTGGGCTGGCCTATCACAGCCAGGTGAAAATGTCCCTCGGTCAAACCCCGTTCGACGAAAGTCAAAGGGGTAGATCCGTTCGGTCAATAGTGTTAGGGTTAGACGAGATGGGGAACCTGGGGGTGGCAATGCCGCTAGGTTTTGCCCTCTGCCGTCTTACGTTTGGAAAATGTGGCATCGGGTAGACCCCGAGGGGATCTTGCGGTTTGTTGGGCCCGGACCTTGTGCGAAAATGTTGCTATTGGCTGGCCTATCACAGCCAGGTGAAAATGTCCCTCGGTCAAACCCAGTCCTGTGAAAGTCGAAGGGGTAGATCCGTTCGGTCAACAGTGTCAGGGCTAGACGGGACGTGGGACCTGGTGGGTTTCAATGCCGTCAGGTCTTGCCCTGGGCCCTCTTACGTTGGGAAAATTTCGCGTCGAGTCGGTACCGAGGGAATCTTGCGGTGGCTTGGGCCAGGACCTTTTGCTAAGAGTTTTCTATGGGCAGGCCTATCACAACCAGGTGAAAATGTCACTCGTTCAAACCCCGTCCTATGAAAGTCGACGGGGTAGATCCGTTTGGTCAACAGTGTCAGGGTTAGACGAGAAGGGGGACCAGGTGGGTGTCAATGCCGCCAGGTCTTTCCCTAGGCCCTCTTACGTTGGGAAAGTTTCGCATCGAGTCGGTACCGAGGGAATCTTGCGGTGGCTTGGGCCCGGACCTTGTGCTAAGATGTTGCTAGGAGCTGGCCTATCACAGCGAGGTGAAAATGTCCCTCGGTCAAACCCCGTCCGATGAAAGTCAAAGGGGTAGATCCGTTCGGTCAAAAGTGTTAGTGTTAGACGAGACGGGGAACCTGGGGGTGGCAATGCCGCCAGATATTGCCCTGGGCCCTCTTATGTTGGGAAAATGTGGTATCGGGTCGACACCGATGGGATATTGTAGTTTGTTGGGCCCGGACCTTGTGCTAAAATGTTGCTATGGGCTGGCCTATCACAGCTAGGTGAAAATGTCCCGCGTTAAACCCCGTCCGGTGAAAGTCAAAGGGGTAGACCCATTCGGTCAACAGTGTCAGGGCTAGACGGGACGGGGGACCTGGTGGGTGTCAATGCTGCCAGGTCTTGCCCTGGGCCCTCTTACGTTGGGAAACTTTTGCCTCGAGTCGGTACCAAGGAAATCTTGCGGTGGCTTGGGACCGGACCTTGTGCTAAGATGTTGCTATGGGCTGGCCTATCACAGCCAGGTGAAAATGTCCCTCGGTCAAACCCCGTCCGGTGAAAGTCAAAGGAGTTGATCCGTTCGGTCAACAGTGTCAGGGTTAGACGAGACGGGGGACTTGGGGGTGGCAATGCCGCCAGGTTTTGCTCTGTGCTCTCTTACGTCTAGAAAATGTGGCATCGGGTCGACACCGAGGGGATCTTGTGGTTAGTTAGGCCCGGACCTTGTGCTAAGATGTTGCTATGGGCTGGCCTATCACAGCCACGTGATAATGTACCTCAGTCAAACCCCGTCCGGTGAAAGTCAAAGGGGTAGATCCGTTCGGTCAACAGTGTTAGGGGTTAGACGGGACGAAGAACCTAGGGGTGACAATGCCTCCAAGTCTTTCCCTGCAACCTCTTACGTTCGGAAATAGTCACATCGGGTCGACACCGAGGGAATCTTGGGGGGGTTGGGCCCGACCTTGTGCTAAGATGTTGCTATGGGTTGACCTATCATAGCCAGGTGAAAATGTCCCTCGTTCAAACCCCGTCCTGTGAAAGTCGAAGGGGTAGATCCGTTCGGTCAACAGTGTCAGGGTTAGACGGGACGGGGGACCTAGTGGGTCTCAATGCCGCTAGGTCTTGCCCTGGGCCCTCTTACGCTGGGAAACTTTTGCATCGAGTCGGTACCGAGGGAATCTTGCGGTGGCTTGGGCCCGGACCTTGTGCTAAGAGTTTTCTATGGGCTGGCCTATCACAGCCAGGTGAAAATGTCCCTCGGTCAAACACCGTCCGGTGAAAGTCAAAGGGGTAGATCCATTCGGTCAACAGTGTCAGGGTTAGAAGGGGCGGGGGACCTGGTGGGTGTCAATGCCGCCAGGTCTTGCCCTGGGCCCTCTTACGTTGGGAAACTTTCGCATCGAGTCGGTACCGAGGGAACCTTGCGGTGGCTTGGGCCCGGACCTTGTGCTAAGGGTTTGCTATGGGCTGGCCTATCACACCCAGGTGAAAATGTCCCTCGGTCAATCCCTTCCGGTGAAAGTCAAAGGGGTAGATCCGTTTGGTCAACAGTGTTAGGGTTAGACGAGACGGCGTACCTGGGGGTGTCAATGCCGCCAAGTTTTGCCCTGGCCCCTCTTACGTTGGGAAAATGTGGCATCGGGTCGACACCGAAGGGATCTTGCGGTTTGTTGGGCCCGAACCTTGTGCTAAGATGTTGCTATGGGCTGGCCTATCACAGCCAGGTGAAAATGTCCCTCGGTCAAACCCCGTCCGGTGAAAGTCAAAGGGGTAGATCCGTTCGGTCAACAGTGTCAGGGGTTAGACGGGACAGGGGACCTAGGGGTGGCAATGCCGCCAGGTCTTTCCCTGCACCCTCTTACGTTCGGAAACTGTCGCATCGGGTCGACACCGAGGGAATCTTGTGGTGGGTTGGGGCCTACCTTGTGCTAAGATGTTGCTATGGGCTGGCCTATCACAACCAGGTGAAAATGTCACTCGTTCAAACCCCGTTCTGTGAAAGTCGAAGGGGTAGATCTGTTCGGTCAACAATGTCAGGGTTAGACGGGAAGGGGGACCTGGTGGGTGTCAATGCCGCCAGGTCTTTCCCTAGGCCCTCTTACGTTGGGAAACTTTCGCATCGAGTCGGTACCGAGGGAATCTTGCGGTGGCTTGGGCCCGAACCTTGTGCAAAGATGTTGCGATGAGCTGGCCTATCACAGCGAGGTGAAAATGTCCCTCGGTCAAACCCCGTCCGATAAAAGTCAAAGGGGTAGATCCGTTCGGTCAAAAGTCTTAGTGTTAGACGAGACGGGGGACCTGGGGGTGGCATTGCCGCCAGGTTTTGCCCTCGGCCCTCTTATGTTGGGAAACTTTCCCATCGAGTCGGTACCGAGGGAATCTTGAAGTGGCTTGGGCCCGAACCTTGTGCTAAGATGTTGCTATGGGTTGGCCTATCACAGCGACATGAAAACGTCCCTCGCTCAAACCCCGTCCGATGAAAGTCAAAGGGGGAGATCCATTCGGTCAACAGTGTTAGGGTTAGACGAGATGGGGAACCTGGTGGTGGCAATGCCGCCAGGTTTTACCCTGTGCCCTCTTACGTTTGGAAAATATGGCACCGGGTCAACACCGAGGGGATCTTGCGGTTTGTTGGGCTCGGACCTTGTGCGAAGATGTTGCTATGGGCTGGCCTATCACAGCCAGGTGAAAATGTCCCTCGGTCAAACCCCGTCCGGTGAAAGTCAAAGAGGTAGATCCGTTCAGTCAATAGTGTCAGGGGTTAGACGGGACGGGGGACCTAGGGGTGGCAATGCCGCCAGGTCTTTCCCTGCACCCTCTTACGTTCGGAAACTGTCGCATCGGGTCGACATAGAGGGAATCTTGTGGGGGTAGGGCCCGACCTTGTGCTAAGATGTTGCTATGGGCTGGCCTATCACAGCCAGATGAAAATGTCCCTCGTTCAAACCTGGTCCTGTGAAAGTCGAAGGGGTAGATCCGTTCGGTCAACAGTGTCGGGGTTAGACGGGACGGGGGACCTGGTGGGTGTCAATGCCGCCAGGTCTTGCCCTGGGCCCTCTTACGTTGGGAAACTTTCGCATCGAGTCGGTACCGAGGGAACCTTGCGGTGGCTTGGGCCCGGCCCTTGTGCTAAGGGTTTGCTATGGGCTGGCCTATAACACCCAGGTGAAAATGTCCCTCGGTCAATCCCTTCCGGTGAAAGTCAAAAGGGTAGATCCTTTGGTCACCAGTGTTAGGGTTAGACGAGACGGCGTACCTGGGGGTGGCAATGCCGCCAAGTTTTGCCCTGGCCCCTCTTACGTTGGGAAAATGTGGCATCGGGTCGACACCGAAGGGATCTTGCGGTTTGTTGGGCCCGAACCTTGTGCTAAGATGTTGCTATGGGCTGGCCTATCACAGCCAGGTGAAAATGTCCCTCGGTCAAACCTCGTCCGGTGAAAGTCAAAGGGGTAGATCCGTTCGGTCAACAGTGTCAGCGGTTAAACGGGACGGGGGACCTAGGGGTGGCAATGCCGCCAGGTCTTTCCCTGCACCCTCTTACGTTCGGAAACTGTCGCATTGGGTCGACACCGAGGGAATCTTGTGGTGGGTTGGGGCCTACCTTGTGCTAAGATGTTGCTATGGGCTGGCCTATCACAACAAGGTGAAAATGTCACTCGTTCAAACCCCGTTCTGTGAAAGTCGAAGGGGTAGATCCGTTCGGTCAACAATGTCAGGGGTTAGACGGGACGGGGGACCTAGGGGTGGCAATGCCGCCAGGTCTTTCCCTGCACCCTCTTACGTTCGGAAACTGTCGCATCGGGTCGACACAGAGGGAACCTTGTGGGGGTAGGGCCCGACCTTGTGCTAAGATGTTGCTATGGGCTGGCCTATCACAGCCAGATGAAAATGTCCCGCGTTCAAACCCTGTCCTGTGAAAGTCGAAGGGGTAGATCCGTTCGGTCAACAGTGTCAGGGTTAGACGGGACGGGGGACCTGGTGGGTGTCAATGCCGCCAGGTCTTTCCCTGGGCCCTCTTACGTTGGGAAACTTTCGCATCGAGTCGGTACCGAGGGAACCTTGTGGTGGCTTGGGCCCGGACCTTGTGCTAAGGGTTTGCTATGGGCTGGCCTATCACACCCAGGTGAAAATGTCCCTCGGTCAATCCCTTCCGGTGAAAGTCAAAGGGGTAGATCCGTTTGGTCAACAGTGTTAGGGTTAGACGAGACGGCGTACCTGGGGGTGGCAATGCCACCAAGTTTTGCCCTGGCCCCTCTTACGTTGGGAAAATGTGGCATCGGGTCGACACCGAAGGGATCTTGCGGTTTGTTGGGCCCGAACCTTGTGCTAAGATGTTGCTATGGGCTGGCCTATCACAGCCAGGTGAAAATGTCCCTCAGTCAAACCACGTCCGGTGAAAGTCAAAGGGGTAGATCCGTTTGGTCAACAGTGTCAGGGGTTAGACGGGACGGGGGACCTGGGGGTGGCAATGCGGCCAGGTTTTGCCTTGCCCCTCTGACGTTGGGAAAATGTGGCATCGGGTCGACACCGAGGGGATCTTGCGGTTTGTTGGGCCCGAACCTTGTGCTAAGATGTTGCTATGGGCTGGCCTATCACAGCCAGGTGAAAATGTCCCTCGGTCAAACCCCGTCCGGTGAAAGTCAAAGGGGTAGATCCGTTCGGTCAATGGTGTCAAGGGTTAGACGGGACGGGGGACCTAGGGGTGGCAATGCCGCCAGGTCTTTCCCTGCACCCTCTTACGTTCAGAAACTATCGCATCGGGTCGACACCGAGGGAATCTTGTGGTGGGTTGGGCCCGACCTTGTGCTAAGATGTTGCTATGGGCTGGCCTGTCACAACCAGGTGAAAATGTCCCTCGTTCAAACCCCGTCCTGTGAAAGTCGAAGGGGTAGATCCGTTCGGTCAACAGTGTCAGGGTTAGACGGGACGGGGGACCTGGTGGGTGTCAATGCCGCCAGGTCTTGCCATAGGCCCTCTTACATTGGGAAACTTTCGCATCGAGTCGGTACTGAGGGAATCTTGCGGTGGCTTGGGCCCAACCTTGTGCTAAGATGTTGCTATGAGCTGGCCTATCACAGCCAGGTGAAAATGTCCCTCGGTCAAACCCCTTCGAGTGAAAGTCCAAGGGGTAGATCCGTTCGGTCATCAGTGTCAGGGTTAGATGATACGGGGGACCTGGGGGTGGTAATGCCGCCAGGTTTTGCCCCGGGCCCTCTTACGTTGGGAAAATGTGGTATCGGGTCGACACCGAGGGGATCATGTAGTTTGTTGGGCCCGGACCTTGTGCTAAGATGTTGCTATGGGCTGGCCTATCACAGCCATGTGAAAATGTCCCTCGTTAAACCCCGTCCGGTGAAAGTCAAAGGGGTAGATCCGTTTGGTCAATAGTGTCTGGGTTAAACGGGACGGGGGACCGGGTGTCAATGCTGCCAGGTCTTGCCCTGGGCCCTCTTACGTTGGGAAACTCTCGCATCGAGTCGGTACCGCGGGAATCTTGCGGTGGCTTGGGCCCGGACCTTGTGCAAGGAGTTTGCTATGGGCTGGCCTATCACAGCCAGGTGAAAATGTCCCTCGGTCAAATCTTGTCCGGTGAAAGTCAAAGGGGTAGATCCCTTTGGTCAACAGTGTTAGGGTTAGACGAGACGGGGGACCTGGGGGTGGCAATGCCGCTAGGTTTTGCCCTGGACCCTCTTACGTTGGGAAAATGTGGCATCGGGTCGACACCGAGGGGATCTTGCGGTTTGTTGGGCCCGGACCTTGTGCTAAGATGTTGCTATGGGCTGGCCTATCACAGCTAGGTGAAAATTTCCCTCAGTCAAACCCCGTCCGATGAAAGTCAAAGGGGTAGATCCGTTCGGTCAAAAGTGTCAGGGGTTAGACGGTACGGGGGACCTAGGGGTGGCAATACCGCCAGGTCTTTCCCAGCACCCTGTTACGGTCGGAAAGAGTCGCATCGGGTCGACACCAAGGGAATCTTGCGGTGGCTTGGGCCCGGACCTTGTGCTAAGAGTTTCCTATGGGCTGGCCTATCACAGCCAGGTGAAAATGTCCCTCGGTCAAACCCCATCCAGTGAAAGTCAAAGGGGTAGATCCGTTTCGTCAACAGTGTTAGCGTTAGACGAGACGGGGGACCTGGGGGTGGCAACGCCGCCAGGTTTTTCCATGGCCCCTCTGACGTTGGGAAAATGTGGCATCGGGTCGACACCGAGGGGATCTTGCGGTTTGTTGGGCCCAAACCTTGTGCTAAGATGTTGCTATGGGCTGGCCTATCACAGCCAGGTGAAAATGTCCCTCGGTCAATCCCCGTCCGGTGAAAGTCAAAGGGTAGATCCGTACAGTCAACAGTGTCAAGGGTTCGACGGGACGGGGGACCTAGGGGTTGCAATGCCACCAGGTCTTTCCCTGAACCCTCTTACGTTCGGAAACTGTCGCATCGGGTCGACACCGAGGGAATCTTGTGGTGGGTTGGGCCCGACCTTGTGCTAAGATGTTGCTATGGGCTGGCCTATCACAACCAGGTGAAAATGTCCCTCGTTCAAACCCCGCCCGGTGAAAGTCGAAGGGGTAGATCCGTTCGGTTAACAGTGTCAGGGTTAGACGGGACGGGGACCTGGTCGGTGTCAATGCCGCCAGGTCTGGCCCTAGGCCCTCTTACATTGGGAAACTTTCGCATCGAGTCGATACCGAGGGAATCTTGCAGTGCCTTGGGCCCGGACCTTGTGCTAAGATGTTGCTACGAGCTGGCCTATCACAGCCAGGTGAAAATGTCCCTCGGTCAAACCCCGTCCAGTGAAAGTCAAAGGGGTAGCTCCGTTCGGTCAACAGTGTCAGGGTTAGACAATACGGGGGACCTGGGGGTGGCAGTGCCGCCAGGTTTTGCCCTGGGCCCTCTTACGTTAGGAAAATGTGGTATCGGGTCGACACCGAGGGGATCTTGCAGTTTGTTGGGCCCTGACCTTGTGCTAAGATGTTGCTATGGGCTGGCCTATCACAGCCAGGTGAAAATGTCCCTCGTTAAACCCCGTCCGGTGAAAGTCAAAGGGGTAGATCCGTTCGGTCAACAATGTCAGGGGTTAGACGGGACGGGGGACCTAGGGGTGGCAATGCCGCCAGGTCTTTCCCTGCACCCTCTTACGTTCGGAAACTGTCCAATCGGGTCGACACCGAGGGAATCTTGTGGTGGGTTGGGGCCTACCTTGTGCTAAGATGTTGCTATGGGCTGGCCTATCACAGCCAGGTGAAAATGTCCCTCGTTAAACCCCGTCCGGTGAAAGTCAAAGGGGTAGATCCGTTCGGTCAACAGTGTCAGGGGTAAACGGGACGGTGGACCGGGTGTCAATCCTACCAGGTCTTGCCCCGGGCCCTCTTACGTTGGGAAACTTTCGCATCGAGTCGGTACCGAGGGAATCTTGCGGTGGCTTGGGCCCGGACCTTGTGCTAAGAGTTTGCTATGGGCTGGCCTATCACAGCCAGGTGAAAATGTCCCTCGGTCAAACCCCGTCTGGTGAAAGTCAAAGGGGTAGATCCGTTCGGTCAACTGTGTTAGGGGTTAGACGGGACGGGGGACCTAGGGGTGGCAATGCCACCAGGTCTTTCCCTGCACCCTCTTACCTTCGAAAACTGACGCATCGGGTCGACACCGAGGGAATCTTGTGGTGGGTTGGGCCTGACCTTGTGCTAGGATGTTGCTATGGGTTGGCCTATCACAGCCAGGTGAAAATGTCCCTCGTTCAAACCCCCTCCTGTGAAAGTCGAAGGGGTAGATCCATTTGGTCAACAGTGTCAGGGCTAGACGGGACGTGGGACCTGGTGGGTTTCAATGCCGCCAGGTCTTGCCCTGGGCCCTCTTACGTTGGGAATCCTGCGGTGGCTTGGGCCCGGACGTTGTGCTAAGAGTTTTCTATGGGGTGGCCTATCACAGCCAGGTGAAAATGCCCCTTGATCAAACCCCGTCCGGTGAAAGTCAAAGGGGTAGATCCGTTCGGTCAACAGTGTCAAGGGTTAGACGGGACGGGGGACCTAGGGGTGGCAATGCCGCCAGGTCTTTCCCTGCACCCTCCTATGTTCGGAAACTGTCGCATAGGGTCGACACCGAGGGAATCTTGTGGTGGGTTGGGCCCGACCTTGTGCTAAGATGTTGCTATGGGCTGGCCTATCACAACCAGGTGAAAATGTCACTTGTTCAAACCCCGTCCTATGAAAGTTGAAGGGGTAGATCCGTTTGGTCAACAGTGTCAGGGTTAGACGGGAAGGGGGACCTGGTGGGTGTCAATGCTGCCAGGTCTTTCCCTAGGCCATCTTAAGTTGGGAAACTTTCGCATCGAGTTGGTACCGAGGGAATCTTGCGGTGGCTTGGGCCCGGACCTTGTGCTAAGATGTTGCTAGGAGCTGTCCTATCACAGCGAGGTGAAAATGTCCCTCGGTCAAACCCCGTCCGTTGAAAGTCAAAGGGGTAGATCCGTTCGGTCAAAAGTGTTAGTGTCAGACGAGACGGGGGACCTGGGGGTGGCAATGCCGCCAGATTTTGCCCTGGGCCCTCTTACGTTGGGAAAATGTGGTATCGGGTCGACACCGATGGGATCTTGCAGTTTGTTGGGCCCGGACCTTGTGCTAAGATGTTGCTATGGGCTGGCCTATCACAGCTAGGTGAAAAATTCCCGCGTTAAACCCCGTCCGGTGAAAGTCAAAGGGGTAGACCCGTTCGGTCAACAATGTCAGGGCTAGACGGGACGGGGGACCTGGTGGGTGTCAATGCTGCCAGGTCTTGCCCTCGGCCCTCTTAAGTTCGGAAACTTTCGCATCGAGTCGGTACCAAGGGAATCTTGCGGTGGCTTGGGCCCGGACCTTGTGCTAAGATGTTGCTATGGGCTGGCCTATCACAGCCAGGTGAAAATGTCCCTCGATCAAACCCCGTCCGCTGAAAGTCAAAGGAGTTGATCCGTTCGGTCAACAGTGTCAAGGTTAGACGAGACGGGGGACTTGGGGGTGGCAATGCCGCCAGGTTTTGCTCTGTGCCCTCTTACGTCTGGAAAATGTGGCATCGGGTCGACACCGAGGGGATCTTGCGGTTTGATGGGCCCGGACCTTGTGCTAAGATGTTGCTATGGGCTGGCCTATCACAGCCAGGTGATAATGTACCTCAGTCAAACCCCGTCCGATGAAAGTCAAAGGGGTAGATCCGTTCAGTCAACAGTGTTAGGCGTTAGACGGGACGGGGAACCTAGGGGTGGCAATGCCTCCAAGTCTTTCCCTGCACCCTCTTACGTTCGGAAAAAGTCGCATCGGGTCGACACCGAGGGAATCTTGGGGGGGTTGGGCCCGACCTTGTGCTAAGATGTTGCTATGGGCTGACCTATCATAGCCAAAATGTCCCTGGTTCAAACCCCGTCCTGTGAAAGTCGAAGGGGTAGATCCGTTCGGTCAACAGTGTCAGGGTTAGACGGGACGGGGGACCTGGTGGGTCTCGATGCCGCCACGTCTTGCCCTGGGCCCTCTTACGCTGGGAAACTTTTGCATCGAGTCGGTACCGAGGGAATCTTGCGGTTGCTTGGGCACGGACCTTGTGCTAAGAGTTTGCTATGGGCTGGCCTATCACAGCCAGGTGAAAATGTCCCTCGGTCAAACCCCATCCGGTGAAAGTCAAAGGGATAGATCCGTTTGGTCAACAATGTTAGGGTTAGACGAGACGGGGGACCTGGGGGTGGGAATCCGGCCAGGTTTTGCCCTGCCCCTCTGACGTTGGGAAAATGTGGCATCGGGTTGACACCGAGGGGATCTTGCGGTTTGTTGGGCCCGAACCTTGTGCTAAGATGTTGCTATGGGCTGGCCTATCGCAGCCAGGTGAAAATGTCTCTCGGTCAAACCCCGTCCGGTGAAATTCAAGCGGTAGATCCGTTCGGTCAACGGTGTCAAGGGTTAGACGGGACGGGGGACCTAAGGGTGGCAATGCCGCCAGGTCTTTCCCTGCACCCTCTTACGTTCGGAAACTGTCGCATCGGGTCGACACCGAGGGAATCTTGTGGTGGGTTGGGCCCGACCTTTGTGCTAAGATGTTACTATGGGCTGGCCTGTCACAACCAGGTGGAAATGTGCCTCGTTCAAACCCCGTCCTGTGAAAGTCGAAGGGGTAGATCCGTTCGGTCAACAGTGTCAGGGTTAGACGGGACGGGGGACCTAGTGGGTGTCAATGCCGCCAGGTCTTGGCCTGGTCCCTCTTACGTTGGGAAACTTTCGCATCAAGTTGGTACCGAGGGAATCTTGCGGTGGCTTCGGCCCGAACCTTGTGCTAAGATGTTGCTATGGGTTGGCCTATCACAGCGAGGTGAAAATGTCCCTCGGTCAAACCCCGTTCGACGAAAGTCAAAGGGGTAGATCCGTTCGGTCAACAGTGTTAGGGTTAGACGACATGGGGAACCTGGGGTTGGCAATGCCGCCAGGTTTTGCCCTGTGGCCTCTTACGTTTGGAAAATGTGGCATCGGGTCGACCCCGAGGGGATCTTGCGGTTTGTTGGGCCCGGACCTTGTGCGAAAATGTTGCTATGGGCTGGCCTATCACAGCAAGGTGAAAATGTCCCTCGGTCAAACCCCGTCCTGTGAAAGTCGAAGGGGTAGATCCGTTCGGTCAACAGTGTCAGGGCTAGACGGGACATGGGACCTGGTGGGTTTCAATGCCGCCAGGTCTTGCCCTGGGCCCTCTTACGTTGGGAAACTTTCGCATCGAGTCGGTACCGAGGGAATCTTGCGGTGGCTTCGGCCCGGACCTTGTGCTAAGAGTTTTCTATGGGCTGGCCTATCACAGCCAGGTGAAAATGTCCCTCGATCAAACCCCATCCGGTGAAAGTCAAAGGGGTAGATCCGTTCGGTCAACAGTGTCAAGGGTTAGACGGGACGGGGGGGCCTAGGGGTGGCAATGCCGCCAGGTCTTTCCCTGCACCCTCTTACGTTCGGAAACTGTCGCATCGGGTTGACACCGAGGGAATCTTGTGGTGGGCTGGGCCCGACCTTGTGCTAAGATGTTGCTATGGGCTGGCCTATCACAACCAGGTGAAAATGTCACTCGTTCAAACCCCGTCCTATGAAAGTCGAAGGGGTAGATCCGTTTAGTCAACAGTGTCAGGGTTAGAGGAGAAGGGGGACCAAGTGGGTGTCAATGCCGCCAGGTCTTTCCCTAGGCCCTCTTACGTTGGGAAAGTTTCGCATCGAGTCGGTACCGAGGGAATCTTGCGGTGGCTTGGGCCCGGACCTTGTGCTAAGATGTTGCTAGGAGCTGGCCTATCACAGCAAGGTGAAAATGTCCCTCGGTCAAACCCCGTCCGATGAAAGTCAAAGGGGTAGATCCATTCGGTCAAAAGTATTAGTGTTAGACGAGACGGGGGACCTGGGGGTAGCAATGCCGCCAGATTTTGCCCTGGGCCCTCTTATGTTGGGAAAATGTGGTATCGGGTCGACACCGATGGGATCTTGCAGTTTGTTGGGCCCGGACCTTGTGCTAAGATGTTGCTATGGGCTGGCCTATCACAGCTAGGTGAAAATGTCCCGCGTTAAACCCCGTCCGGTGAAAGTCAAAGGGGTAGACCCGTTCGGTCAACAGTGTCAGGGCTAGACGGGACGGGGGACCTGGTGGGTGTCAATGCTGCCAGGTCTTGCCCTGGGCCCTCTTACGTTGGGAAACTTTCGCATCGAGTCGGTACCAAGGGAATCTTGCGGTGGCTTGGGCCCGGACCTTGTGCTAAGATGTTGCTATGGGCTGGCCTATCACAGCCAGGTGAAAATGTCTCTCGGTCAAACCCCGTCCGGTGAAAGTCAAAGGAGTTGATCCGTTCGGTCAACAGTGTCAAGGTTAGACAAGACGGGGGACTTGGGGGTGGCAATGCCGCCAGGTTTTGCTCTGTGCCCTCTTACGTCTGGAAAATGTGGCATCGGGTCGACACCGAGGGGATCTTGCGGTTTGTTGGGCCCGGACCTTGTGCTAAGATGTTGCTATGGGCTCGCCTATCACAGCCAGGTGATAATGTACCTCAGTCAAACCCCGTCCGGTGAAAGTCAAAGGGGTAGATCCGTTCGGTCAACAGTGTTAGGGGTTAGACGGGACGGGGAACCTAGGGGTGGCAATGCCTCCAAGTCTTTCCCTGCACCCTCTTACGTTCAGAAATAGTCGCATCGGGTCGACACCGAGGGAACCTTGGGGGGGTTGGGCCCGACCTTGTGCTAAGATGTTGCTATGGGCTGACCTATCACAGCCAGGTGAAAATGTCCCTCGTTCAAACCCCGTCCTGTGAAAGTCGAAGGGGTAGATCCGTTCGGTCAACAGTGTCAGGGTTAGACGGGACGGGGGACCTGGTGGGTCTCAATGCCGCCAGGTCTTGCCCTGGGCCCTCTTACGCTGGGAAACTTTCGCATCGAGTCGGTACCGAGGGAATCTTGCGGTTGCTTGGGCCCGGACCTTGTGCTAAGAGTTTGCTATGGGCTGGCCTATCACAGCCAGGTGAAAATGTCCCTCGGTCAAACCCCATCCGGTGAAGTCAAAGGGATAGATCCGTTTGGTCAACAATGTTAGGGTTAGACGAGACGGGGGACCTGGGGGTGGCAATGCGGCTAGGTTTTGCTCTGCCCCTCTGACGTTGGGAAAATGTGGCATTGGGTCGACACCGAGGGGATCTTGCGGTTTGTTGGGCCCGAACCTTGTGCTAAGATGTCTATGGGCTGGCCTATCACAGCCAGGTGAAAATGTCCCTCGGTCAAACCCCGTCCGGTGAAAGTCAAAGGGGTAGATCCGTTCGGTCAACAGTGTCAAGGTTTAGACGGGACGGGGGACCTAGGGGTGACAATGCCGCCAGGTCTTTCCCTGCACCCTCTTACGTTCGGAAACTGTCGCATCGGGTCGACAACGAGGGAATCTTGTGGTGGGTTGGGCCCGACCTTGTGCTAAGATGTTGCTATGGGCTGGCCTGTCACAAGCAGGTGAAAATCTCCCTCGTTCAAACCCCGTCCTGTGAAAGTCGAAGGGGTAGATCCGTTCGGTCAACAGTGTTAGGGTTAGACGGGACGGGGGACCTGGTGGGTGTCAATGCCGCCAGGTCTTGGCCTGGGCCCTCTTACGTTGGGAAACTTTCGCATCAAGTTGGTACCAAGGGAATCTTGCAGTGGATTAGGCCCGAACCTTGTGCTAAGATGTTGCTATGGGTTGGCCTATAACAGCGAGGTGAAAATGTCCCTCGGTCAAACCCCGTTCGACGAAAGTCAAAGGGGTAGATCCGTTCGGTCAACAGTGTTAGGGTTAGACGAGATGGGGAACCTGGGGTTGGCAATGCCGCCAGGTTTTGCCCTGTGCCCTCTTACGTTTGGAAAATGTGGCATCGGGTCGACCCCGAGGGGATCTTGCGGTTTGTTGGGCCCGGACCTTGTGCGAAAATGTTGCTATGGGCTGGCCAATCACAGCCAGGTGAAAATGTCCCTCGGTCAAACCACGTCCTGTGAAATTCGAAGGGGTAGATCCGTTCGGTCAACAGTGTCAGGGCTAGATGGGACATGGGACCTGGTGGGTTTCAATGCCGCCAGGTCTTGCCCTGGGCCCTCTTACGTTGGGAAACTTTCGCATCGAGTCGGTACCGAGGGAATCTTGCGGTGGCTTGGGCCCGGACCTTGTGCTAAGAGTTTTCTATGGGCTGGCCTATCACAGCCAGGTGAAAATGTCCCTCGATCAAACCCCGTCCAGTGAAAGTCAAAGGGGTAGATCCGTTCGGTCAACAGTGTCAAGGGTTAGACGGGACGGGGGACCTAGGGGTGGCAGTGCCGCCAGGTCTTTCCCTGCAGCCTCTTACGTCCGGAAACTGTCGCATCGGGTCGACACCGAGGGAATCTTGTGGTGGGTTGGGCCCGACCTTGTGCTAAGATGTTGCTATGGGCTGGCCTATCACAACCAGGTGAAAATGTCACTCGTTCAAACCCCGTCCTATGAAAGTCGAAGGGGTAGATCCGTTTGGTCAAGAGTGTCAGGGTTAGACGAGAAGAGGGACAAAGTGGGTGTCAATGCCGCCAGGTCTTTCCCTAGGCCCTCTTACGTTGGGAAAGTTTCGCATCGAGTCGGTACCGAGGGAATCTTGCGGTGGCTTGGGCCCGGACCTTGTGCTAAGATGTTGCTAGGAGCTGGCCTATCACAGCGAGGTGAAAATGTCCCTCGGTCAAACCCCGGCTGATGAAAGTCAAAGGGGTAGATCCATTCGTTCAAAAGTGTTAGTGTTAGACGAGACGGGGGACCTGGGGGTGGCAATGCCGCCAGATTTGGCCCTGGGCCGTCTTATGTTGGGAAAATGTGGTATCGGGTCGACACCGATGGGATCTTGCAGTTTGTTGGGCCCGGACCTTGTGCTAACATGTTGCTATGGGTTGGCCTATCACAGCTAGGTGAAAATGTCCCGCGTTAAACCCCGTCCGGTGAAAGTCAAAGGGGTAGACCCGTTCGGTCAACAGTGTCAGGGCTAGACGGGAAGGGGGACCTGGTGGGTGTCAATGCTGCCAGGTCTTGCCCTGGGCCCTCTTACGTTGGGAAACTTTCGCATCGAGTCGGTACCAAGGGAATCTTGCAGTGGCTTGGGCCTGGACCTTGTGCTAAGATGTTGCTATGGGCTGGCCTATCACAGCCAGGTGAAAATGTCCCTCGGTCAAACCCCGTCCGGTGAAAGTCAAAGGAGTTGATCCGTTCGGTCAACAGTGTCAAGGTTAGACGAGACGGGGGACTTGGGGGTGGCAATGCCGCCAGGTTTTGCTCTGTGCCCTCTTACGTCTGGAAAATGTGGCATCGGGTCGACACCGAGGGGATCTTGCGGTTTGTTGGGCCCGGACCTTGTGCTAAGATGTTGCTATGGGCTGGCCTATCACAGCCAGGTGATAATGTACCTCAGTCAAACCCCGTCCGGTGAAAGTCAAAAGGGTAGATCCGTTCGGTCAACAGTGTTAGGGGTTAGACGGGACGGGGAACCTAGTGGTGGCAATGCCTCCAAGTCTTTCCCTGCACCCTCTTACGTTCGGAAAAAGTCGCATCGGGTCGACACCGAGAGAATCTTGGGGGGGGTGGGCCCGACCTTGTGCGAAAATGTTGCTATGGGCTGGCCTATCACAGCCAGGTGAAAATGTCCCTCGGTCAAACCCCGTCCTGTGAAATTCGAAGGGGTAGATCCGTTCGGTCAACAGTGTCAGGGCTAGATGGGACATGGGACCTGGTGGGTTTCAATGCCGCCAGGTCTTGCCCTGGGCCCTCTTACGTTGGGAAACTTTCGCATCGAGTCGGTACCGAGGGAATCTTGCGGTGGCTTGGGCCCGGACCTTGTGCTAAGAGTTTTCTATGGGCTGGCCTATCACAGCCAGGTGAAAATGTCCCTCGATCAAACCCCGTCCGGTGAAAGTCAAAGGGGTAGATCCGTTCGGTCAACAGTGTCAAGGGTTAGACGGGACGGGGGACCTAGGGGTGGCAGTGCCGCCAGGTCTTTCCCTGCAGCCTCTTACGTCCGGAAACTGTCACATCGGGTCGACACCGAGGGAATCTTGTGGTGGGTTGGGCCCGACCTTGTGCTAAGATGTTGCTATGGGCTGGCCTATCACAACCAGGTGAAAATGTCACTCGTTCAAACCCCGTCCTATGAAAGTCGAAGGGGTAGCTCCGTTTGGTCAAGAGTGTCAGGGTTAGACGAGAAGAGGGACAAAGTGGGTGTCAATGCCGCCAGGTCTTTCCCTAGGCCCTCTTACGTTGGGAAAGTTTCGCATCGAGTCGGTACCGAGGGAATCTTGCGGTGGCTTGGGCCCGGACCTTGTGCTAAGATGTTGCTAGGAGCTGGCCTATCACAGCGAGGTGAAAATGTCCCTCGGTCAAACCCCGGCTGATGAAAGTCAAAGGGGTAGATCCATTCGGTCAAAAGTGTTAGTGTTAGACGAGACGGGGGACCTGGGGGTGGCAATGCCGCCAGATTTGGCCCTGGGCCCTCTTACGTTGGGAAAATGTGGTATCGGGTCGACACCGATGGGATCTTGCAGTTTGTTGGGCCCGGACCTTGTGCTAACATGTTGCTATGGGTTGGCCTATCATAGCTAGGTGAAAATGTCCCGCGTTAAACCCCGTCCGGTGAAAGTCAAAGGGGTAGACCCGTTCGGTCAACAGTGTCAGGGCTAGACGGGAAGGGGGACCTGGTGGGTGTCAATGCTGCCAGGTCTTGCCCTGGGCCCTCTTACGTTGGGAAACTTTCGCATCGAGTCGGTACCAAGGGAATCTTGCGGTGGCTTGGGCCTGGACCTTGTGGTAAGATGTTGCTATGGGCTGGCCTATCACAGCCAGGTGAAAATGTCCCTCGGTCAAACCCCGTCCGGTGAAAGTCAAAGGAGTTGATCCGTTCGGTCAACAGTGTCAAGGTTAGACGAGACGGGGGACTTGGGGGTGGCAATGCCGCCAGGTTTTGCTCTGTGCCCTCTTACGTCTGGAAAATGTGGCATCGGGTCGACACCGAGGGGATCTTGCGGTTTGTTGGGCCCGGACCTTGTGCTAAGATGTTGCTATGGGCTGGCCTATCACAGCCAGGTGATAATGTACCTCAGTCAAACCCCGTCCGGTGAAAGTCAAAAGGGTAGATCCGTTCGGTCAACAGTGTTAGGGGTTAGACGGGACGGGGAACCTAGTGGTGGCAATGCCTCCAAGTCTTTCCCTGCACCCTCTTACGTTCGGAAAAAGTCGCATCGGGTCGACACCGAGAGAATCTTGGGGGGGTTGGGCCCGACCTTGTGCTAAGATGTTGCTATGGGCTGACCTATCAGAGCCAGGTGAAAATGTCCCTTGTTCAAACCCCGTCCTGTGAAAGTCGAAGGGGTAGATCCGTTCGGTCAACAGTGTCAGGGTTAGACGGGACGGGGGACCTGGTGGGTCTCAATGCCGCCAGGTCCTGCCCTGGGCCCTCTTACACTGGGAAACTTTCGCATCGAGTCGGTACCGAGGGAATCTTGCGGTTGCTTGGGCCCGGACCTTGTGCTAAGGGTTTGCTATGGGATAGATCCGTTTGGTCAACAATGTTAGGGTTAGACGAGACGGGGGACCTGAGGGTGGCAATGCGGCCAGGTTTTGCCCTGCCCCTCTGACGTTGGGAAAATGTGGCATCGGGTCGACACCGAGGGGATCTTGCGGTTTGTTGGACCCGAACCTTGTGCTAAGATGTTGCTATGGGCTGGCCTATCACAGCCAGGTGAAAATGTCCCTCGGTCAAACCTCGTCCGGTGAAAGTCAAAGGGGTAGATCTGTTCGGTCAACGGTGTCAAGGGTTAGACGGGACGGGGGACCTAGGGGTGGCAATGCCGCCAGGTCTTTCCCTGCACCCTCTTACGTTCGGAAACTGTCGCATCGGGTCGACACCGAGGGAATCTTGTGGTGGGTTGGGCCCGACCCTGTGCTAAGATGTTGCTATGGGCTGGCCTGTCACAACCAGGTGAAAATGTCCCTCGTTCAAACCCCGTCCTGTGAAAGTCGAAGGGGTAGATCCGTTCGGTCAACAGTGTCAGGGTTAGACGGGACGGGGGACCTGGTGGGTGTCAATGCTGCCAGGTCTTGCCCTGGGCCCTCTTACGTTGGGAAACTCTCGCATCGAGTCGGTACCGCGGGAATCTTGCGGTGGCTTGGGCCCGGACCTTGTGCAAGGAGTTTACTATGAGCTAGCCTATCACAGCCAGGTGAAAATGTCCCTCGGTCAAATCTTGTCCGGTGAAAGTCAAAGGGGTAGATCCGTTTGGTCAACAGTGTTAGGGTTAGACGAGACGGGGGACCTGGGGGTGGCAATGCCGCCAGGTTTTGCCATGGACCCTCTTACGTTGGGAAAATGTGGCATCAGGTCGACACCGAGGGGATCTTGCGGTTTGTTGGGCCCGGACCTTGTGCTAAGATGTTGCTATGGGCTGGCCTATCACAGCCAGGTGAAAATATCCCTTAGTCAAACCCCGTCCGATGAAAGTCAAAGGGGTAGATCCGTTCGGTCAACGGTGTCAAGGGTTAGACGGGATGGGGGACCTAGGAGTGGCAATGCCGCCAGGTCTTTCCCTGCACCCTCTTACGTTCGGAAACAGTCGCATCGGGTCGACACCAAGGGAATCTTGTGGGGGTTGGGCCCGACCTTGTGCTAACATGTTGCTATGGGCTGACCTATCACAGCCAGGTGTAAATGTCCCTCGTTCAAACCCCGTCCTGTGAAAGTCGAAGGGGTAGATCCGTTCGGTCAACAGTGTCAGGGTTAGACGGGACGGGGGACCTGGTGGGTGTCAATGCCACCAGGTCTTGCCCTGGGCCCTCTTACGCTGGGAAACTTTCGCATCGAGTCGGTACCGAGGGAATCTTGCGGTGGCTTGGGCCCGGACCTTGTGCTAAGAGTTTGCTATGGGCTGGCCTATCACAGTCAGGTGAAAATGTCCCTCGGTCAAACCCCATCCGGTGAAAGTCAAAGGGGTAGATCCGTTTCGTCAACAGTGTTACAGTTAGACGAGACGGGGGACCTAGGGGTGGCAATGCCGCCAGGTTTTGCCATGGCCCCTCTGCCGTTGGGAAAATGTGGCATCGGGTCGACACCGAGGGGATCTTGCGGTTTCTTGGGCCCGAACCTTGTGCTAAGATGTTGCTATGGGCTGGCCTATCATAGCCAGGTGAAACTGTCCCTCGGTCAAACCCCGTCCGGTGAAAGTCAAAGGGTAGATCCGTTCGGTCAACAGTGTCAAGGGTTAGACGGGCCGGGGGACCTAGGGGTTGCAATGCCGCCAGGTCTTTCCTTGAATCCTCTTACGTTCGGAAATTGTCGCATCGGGTCGACACCGAGGGAATCTTGTGGTGGGTTGGGCCCGACCTTGTGCTAAGATGTTGCTATGGGCTGGCCTATCACAACCAGGTGAAAATGTCCCTCGTTCAAAACCCCGTCCGGTGAAAGTCGAAGGGGTAGATCCGTTCGGTCAACAGTGTCAGGGTTAGACGGGACGGGGGACCTGGTGGGTGTCTATGCCGCCAGGTCTTGCCCTAGGCCCTCTTACATTGGGAAACTTTCGCATCGAGTCGGTACCGAGGGAATCTTGCGGTAGCTTGGGCCCGAACCTTGTGCTAAGATGTTGCTATGAGCTGGCCTATCATAGCCAGGTGAAGATGTCCCTCGGTCAAACCCCGTCCAGTAAAAGTCAAAGGGGTAGATCCGTTCGGTCAACAGTGTCAGGGTTAGACAATACGGGGGACCTGGGGGTGGCAATGCCGCCAGGTTTTGCCCTGGGCCCTCTTACGTTGGGAAAATGTGGTATCGGGTCGACACCGAGGGGATCTTGCCGTATGTTGGGCCCTGACCTTGTGCTAAGATGTTGCTATGGGCTGGCCTATCACAGCCAGGTGAAAATGTCCCTCGTTAAACCCCGTCCGGTGAAAGTCAAAGGGGTAGATCCGTTCGGTCAACAGTGTCAAGTGTAAACGGGACGTGGGACCGGGTGTCAATCCTGCCAGGTCTTGCCCTGGACCCTCTTACGTTGGGAAACTTTCACATCAAGTCGGTACCGAGGGAATCTTGTGGTGGCTTGGGCCCGGACCTTGTGCTAAGAGTTTGCTATGGGCTGGCCTATCACAGCGAGGTGAAAATGTCCCTCGGTCAAACCCCGTCTGGTGAAAGTCAAAGAGGTAGATCCGTTCGGTCAACAGTGTTAGGGGTTAGACGGGACGGGGGACCTAGGGATGGCAATGCCACCAGGTCTTTCCCTGCACCCTCTTACCTTCGAAAACTGACGCATCGGGTCGACACCGAGGGAATCTTGTGGTGGGTTGGGCCTGACCTTGTGCTAAGATGTTGCTATGGGTTGGCCTATCACACCTAGGAGAAAATGTCCCTCGTTCAAACCCCGTCCTGTGAAAGTCGAAGCGGTATATCCGTTCGGTCAACAGTGTCAGGGTTAGACAGGACGAGGGACCTGGAGGGTGTCAATGCCGCCAGGTCTTTCCCTAGGCCCTCTTACGTTGGGAAACTTTCGCATCGAGTCGGTACCGAGGAAATCTTGTGGTGGCTTGGGCCTGGACCTTGTGCTGAGATGTTGCTATGGGCTGGCCTATCACAGCCAGGTGAAAATGTCCCGCGGTCAAACCCTGTCCGGTGAAAGTCGAAGGGGTAGATCCGTTCGGTCAACAGTGTTAGGGTTAGACAGGACGGGGGACCTGGGGGTGGCAATGTCGCCAGGTTTTGCCCTGGGCCCTCTTACATTGGGAAAATGTGGCATCAGGTCGACACCGAGGGGATCTTGCGGTTTGTTGGGCCCGGATCTTGTGCTGAGATGTTGCTATGGGCTGGCCTATCACAACCAGGTGACAATGTCCCTTAGTCAAACCCCGTCCGGTGAAATTCAAAGGGGTACATCCGTTAAGTCAACAGTGTTAGGGGTTAGACAGGATGGGGGACCTAGGGGTGGCAATGCCGCCAGGTCTTTCCCTACACACTCTTATGTTCATAAATTATCGCATGGGGTCGACACTGAGGGAATCTTGTGGTGGGTTGGGCCCGACCTTGTGCTAAGATGTTGCTACGGGCTGGCCTATCACGGCCAGTTGAAAATGTCCCTCGTTCAAACCCCAGCCTGTGAAAGTCGAAGGGGTAGATCCGTTCGGTCAATAGTGTCAGGGTTAGATGGAACAGGGGACCTGGTGGGTGTCAATGTCGCCAGGTCTTGGCCTGGGCCCTCTTACGTTGGGAAGCTTTCGCATCAAGTTGGTACCGAGGGAATCTTACGGTGGCTTGGGCCCGAACCTTGTGCTAAGATGTTGCTATGGGTTGGCCTATCACAGCGAGGTGAAAATGTCCCTCGGTCAAACCCCGTCCGATGAAAGTCAAAGGGGTAGATCCGTTCGGTTAACAGTGTTAGGGTTAGACGAGATGGGGAACCTAGGGGTGGCAATGCCGCCAGGTTTTGCCCTTTGCCCTCTTACGGTTGGAAAATGTGGCATCGGGTCGACACCGAGGGGATCTTGCGGTTTGTTGGGCCCGGACCTTGTGCGAAGATGTTGCTATGGGCTGGCCTATCACAGCCAGGTGAAAATGTCCCTCGGTCAAACCACATCCGGTGAAAGTCAAAGAGGTAGATCCGTTCAGTCAACAGTGTTAGGGGTTAGACGGGACGGGGGACCTAGGGGTGGCAATGCCGCCAAGTCTTTCCCTGCACCCTCTTACGTTCGGAAACTGTCGCATCGGGTCGACACCGAGGGAATCTTGTGGTGGGTTGGGCCCGTCCTTGTGCTAAGATGTTGCTATGGGCTGGCCTATCGCAACCAGGTGAAAATGTCACTCGTTCAAACCCCGTCCTATGAAAGTCGAAGGGGTAGATCCGTTTGGTCAACAGTGTCAGGGTTAGACGGGAAGGGGGACCTGGTGGGTGTCAATGCCGCCAGGTCTTTCCCTAGGCCATCTTACGTTGGGAAACTTTCGCATCGAGTCGGTACCGAGGGAATCTTGCGGTGGCTTGGGTCCGGACCTTGTGCTAAGATGTTGCTAGGAGCTGTCCTATCACAGCGAGGTGAAAATGTCCCTCGGTCAAACCCCGTCCGATGAAAGTCAAAGGGCTAGATCCGTTCGGTCAAAAGTGTTAGTGTTAGACAAGACGGGGGACCTGGGGGTGGCAATGCCGCCAGGTTTTGCCCTGGGCCCTCTTACGTTGGGAAAATGTGGTATCGGGTCGACACCGATGGGATCTTGCAGTTTGTTGGGCCCGGACCTTGTGCTAAGATGTTGCTATGGGCTGGCCTATCACAGCTAGGTGAAAATGTCCCGCGTTAAACTTCGTCCGGTGAAAGTCAAAGGGGTAGACCCGTTCGGTCAACAGTGTCAGGGCTAGACGGGACGGGGGACCTGGTGGGTGTCAATGCTGCCAGGTCTTACCCTGGGCCCTCTTACGTTGGGAAACTTTCGCATCGAGTTGGTACCAAGGGAATCTTGCGGTGGCTTGGGCCCGGACCTTGTGCTAAGATGTTGCTATGGGCTGGCCTATCACAGCCAGGTGAAAATGTCCCTCGGCCAAACCCCATCCGGTGAAAGTCAAAGGAGTTGATCCGTTCGGTCAACAGTGTCAAGGTTAGACGAGACGGGGGACTTGGGGGTGGCAATGCCGCCAGGTTTTGCTCTGTGCCCTGTTACGTCTGGAAAATGTGGCATCGGGTCGACACCGAGGGGATGTTGCGATTTGTTGGGCCTGGACCTTGTGCTAAGATGTTGCTATGGGCTGGCCTATCACAGCCAGGTGAAAATTTCCCTCAGTCAAACCCCTTCCGGTGAAAGTCAAAGGGGTAGATCCGTTCGGTCAACAGTGTGAGGGGTTAGATGGGACGGGGGACCTAGGGGTGGCAATGCCGCCAAGTCTTTCCCTGTACCCTCTTACGTTCAGAAATAGTCGCATCGGGTCGACACCGAGGGATTCTTGGGGGGGTTGGGCCCGACCTTGTGCTAAGATGTTGCTATGGGCTGACCTATCACAGCCAGGTGAAAATGTCCCGCGTTCAAACCCCGTCCTGTGAAAGTCGAAGGGGTAGATCCGTTCGGTCAACAGTGTCAGGGTTAGACGGGACGGGGGACCTGGTGGTTGTCAATGCCGCCAGGTCTTGCCCTGGGCCCTCTTACGCTGGGAAACTTTCACATCGAGTCGGTACCTAGGTAATCTTCCGGTGGCTTGGGCCCGGACCTTGTGCTAAGAGTTTGCTATGGGCTGGCCTATCACAGCCAGGTGAAAATGTCCCTCGGTCAAACCCCATCCGGTGAAAGTCAAAGGGGTAGATCCGTTTGGTCAACAGTGTTAGGGTTAGACGAGACGGGGGACCTGGGGGTGGCAATGCGGCCAGGTTTTGCCCTGCCCCTCTGACGTTGGGAAAATGTGGCATCAGGTCGACACCGAGGGGATCTTGCGGTTTGTTTGGCCCGAACCTTGTGCTAAGATGTTGCTATGGGCTGGCCTATAACAGCCAGGTGAAAATGTCCCTCGGTCAAACCCCGTCCGATGAAAGTCAAAGGGGTAGATCCGTTCGGTCAACGGTGTCAAGGGTTAGACGGGACGGGGGACCTAGGAGTGGCAATGCCGCCAGGTCTTTCCCTGCACCCTCTTACGTTCGGAAACTGTCGCATCGGGTCGACACCGAGGGAATCTTATGGTGGGTTGGGCCCGACCTTGTGCTAAGATGTTGCTATGGGCTGGCCTATCACAACCAGGTGAAAATGTCCCTCGTTCAAACCCCGTCCTGTGAAAGTCGAAGGGGTAGATCCGTTCGGTCAATAGCGTCAGGGTTAGACGGGACGGGGGACCTGGTGGGTTTCAATGCCGCCAGGTCTTGCCCTAGGCCCTCTTACATTGGGAAACTTTCGCATCGAGTCGGTACCGAGGGAATCTTGCGGTGGCTTGGGCCCGAACCTTGTGCTAAGATGTTGCTATGAGCTGGCCTATCACAGCCTGGTGAAAATGTCCCTCGGTCAAACCCCTTCCAGTGAAAGTCAAAGGGGTAGATCCGTTCGGTCAACAGTGTCAGGGTTAGATGATACGGGGGACCTGGGGGTGGCAATGCCGCCAGGTTTTGCCCTGGGCCCTCTTACGTTGGGAAAATGTGGTATCGGGTCAACACCGAGGGGATCTTGCAGTTTGTTTGGCCTGGACCTTGTGCTAAGATGTTGCTATGGGCTGGCCTATCACAGCCAGGTGAAAATGTCCCTCGTTAAACTCCGTCCGGTGAAAGTCAAAGGGGTAGATCCGTTCGGTCAACAGTGTTTGGGTTAAACGGGACGGTGGACCGGGTGCCAATGCTGCCAGGTCTTGCCCTGGGCCCTCTTACGTTGGGAAACTCTCGCATCGAGTCGGTACCGCGGGAATCTTGCGGTGGCTTGGGCCCAGACCTTGTGCTAAGAGTTTGCTATGGGCTGGCCTATCACAGCCAGGTGAAAATGTCCCTCGGTCAAACCCTGTCCGGTGAAAGTCAAAGGGGTAGATCCGTTTGGTCAACAGTGTTAGGGTTAGACGAGACGGGGTTCCTGGGGGTGGCAATGCCGCCAGGTTTTGCCCTGGACCCTCTTACGTTGGGAAAATGTGGCATCGGGTCGACACCGAGGGGATCTTGCGGTTTGTTGGGCCCGAACCTTGTGCTAAGATGTTGCTATGGGCTGGCCTATCACAGCGAGGTGAAAATGTCCCTCGGTCAAACCCCGTCCGGTCAAAGTCAAAGGGGTAGATCCGTTCGGTCAACAGTGTCAGGGGTTAGACGAGACGGGGGACCTAGGGGTGGCAATGCCGCCAGGTCTTAACCTGCACCCTCTTACGTTCCGAAACTGTCGCATCGGGTCGACACCGAGGGAATCTTGTGGTGGGTACGGCCTGACCTTGTGCTAGGATGTTGCTATTAGCTGGCCTATCACAACCAGGTGAAAATGTCCCTCGTTCAAACCCCGTCCGGTGAAAGTCAAAGGGGTAGATCCGTTCGGTCAACAGTGTCAAGGTTAGACGAGACGGGGAACCTGGGGGTGGCAATGCCACCAGGTTTTGCCCTGGGCCCTCTTACATTTGGAAACTATCACATCGGGTCGATACCGAGGGGATATTGCGGTGGGTTGGGCCTGGACCTTGTGCGAAGATGTTGCTATGGGCTAGCCTATCATAGCCAGGTGAAAATGTCCCTCGGTCAAACCCCGTCCGGTGAAAGTCAAAGGGGTAGATCTGTTCGGTCAACAGTGTCACGGGTTAGACTGGACAGGGGACCTAGGGGGGTAATGCTGCCCAGTCTTTCCCTGGGCCCTCTTACGTTCGGAAACTGTCGCATCGGGTCGACACCGAGGGAATCTTGTGGTGGGTTGGGCCCGACCTTGTGCTAAGATGTTGCTATGGGCTGGCCTATCATAGCCAGGTGAAAATGTCCCTCGGTCAAACCCCGTCCTGTGAAAGTCGAAGGGGTAGATCCGTTTGGTCAACAGTGTCAGGGTTAGACGGGATGGGGTACCTAGTGGGTGTCAATGCCGCCAGGTCATGCCCTGGGCCCTCTTACGCTGGGAAACTTTCGCATCGAGTTGGTACCGAGGGAATCTTGCGGTGGCTTGGGCCCGGACCTTGTGCAAAGATGTTGCTATGGGTTATCCTATCACAGCTAGGTGAAAATTACCCTCGGTCAAACCCCGTCCGGGGAAAGTCAAAGGGGTAGATCCGTTCGCTCAATAGTGTCAGGGTTAGTAGAGACGGGGGACCTGGGGCTGGCAATGCTACCAGGTTTTGCCCTGGGCCCTCTTACGTTGGGAAAATGTGGCATCAGGTCGACACCGAGGGGTTCTTGCGGTTTGTTGGGGTCGGACCTTGTTCTAAGATGTTGCTATGGGCTGGCCTATCACAGCCAGGTGAAAATGTCCCTCGGTCAAACCCCGTCCGGTGAAAGTCAAAGGGGTAGATCCGATCGGTCAACAGTGTCAAGGGTTAGACGGGACGGAGGACCTAGGGGTGGCAATGCCGCCAGGTCTTTCCTTGGGCCCTCTTATGTTCGGAAACTGTCGCATCGGGTCGACATCGAGGGAATCTTGTGGTGGGTTGGGCCCGACCTTGTGCTAAGATGTTGCTATGGGCTGGCCTATCACATCCAGGTGAAAATGCCCCTCGGTCAAACTCTGTCCTGTGAAAGTCAAAGGGGTAGATTTGTTCGGTCAACAGTGGCAGGGTTAGACGGGACGGGGTAGATCCGTTTGTTCAACAAAGTCGAAGGCAATCTTGCACTGGTTGGGCCTGGACCATGATTCAGAGTGTTTCTATGGGCTCGCCTATCACACCCAGGTGAAACTTTGCATCGGTCATACCTCCTCGGTGAAAGTCAAAGGGGTAGACTCGTGCGGTCAACAGTGCTAGGGTTAGACGGGACAGGGTACGTCGGGGAGACACAGAGGGCACTGGTGTCTTAGAAAGAACAGAAATAACACCCCTAAAAAATGTAACGAACTCCCTAAAAATGATAACAAATAAAAAAATGAAAAGAATGAAAAAATAGTATGCCGACGGCTAGGCCGTCGGCGTACATTGCCACGTGGGTCCAGTAAGATATGCAAACGGATCTGTTTTTTACAATGATTTGTGTACAATATTTAGTAGAAATAGGTTAAAAGATATATATATATATATATATATGGATGTTTGATAGATGAATGTAGATAGATAGATGGATGTAGATAGATGAATGTAGGAAGATAGAGGAATGTAGATAGATGGATGGATGAATAGATAGATGGATCGATGTAGATAAATTAGATGTATGTTTTGTTCAAAAACTGAAGTGTCAATGTTGTATGTGATGTGATGACCTAAACTTTTTTGCTCGATGAAATTTACAAGCTATGTCGTGGTACATCTCCGTGGAGTGATCGTCGACGTCATAGCTGTTGGTCCCTGATCGTCCCTCTGCTGGTCGACTACTTCCTCTACAGTCGAGGGTGAGCTACAAATCCAGCACCTCCTCATCTGCTTTTTTTATGTCACTAGATTTTCTTTTCACGTCAAGTCCCATAACCTAGGCGTCTCCCGTCCGAAATGGTTGCATCGATAAATATGCATTCAATTGCATATTTATCACCGCAACTCTTTTGGATTGTCCAGCGTTTTCCATGGACAGCCCGAGGATGTGTAGATTGGGTACGTTCTCCATGCCCTACCCCATTCCGAGACAAGATTTCGGTGGCGCCTCCCCGTTGTTCTTTGGAGCACATTCTCTCGGCTATTTGCCGAGACGTGTATCTGGAGAACAGCGGGGAGGTGCTGTCAAAATTTTGTCTCGGAACGGGGTAGAGCATGGAGAACGTACTCAATCTAGACATCCTCGGGTGGGATTAGGACCCATCTTTACCTATTAGAGATGTTGGATTCACCGTTGAAGAAAATAAAATTTTGATGTGATTAATTCAAATGAATCCTTAATGTTGTTGTGTGGCTCCCAATAAAATAGAGGATGGCAGATAATCAGTGGATGTACAGTGGTTTTATCCGTCGAAATCGAGTAACATCAGAGTGGATCGCGAAAACCGATGTGTATTTGAAGGATATATTCCGTAGTCCAATGAGAATTATCCCACCATGCCCATGTGCGAGATGTGGCAAACGTCACCGTAAAAATCAGAAGGACATGACTGACCACCTTCGCATGCACGGATATATGGCAAACTTTGACATGCCATCGATAAACTTAGCTGAGCATGACCGTGGCAGAGAGGAGGTGATGCGACAACGCATCGATGGTTATGAAGACGACGGGGTCAGGGACATGCTAGATGATATTATTGCTGTAGAAACGAAAAATGCGACACCTTCAGAGAATGAACTGGAGGAGCCGGAGGCAATCGCAAAGGCCTTCTTGGAGGTCTTGGCCTTGTCGAAGAAACCTCTTTATGAGGGTGCCAAAATATCTCAGCTGGATGCCATCTCGCAACTTATTGCAGTCAAGGCTGATGGCTGTAGCCAGAAATGCTTTGAAGCATTCCTAGGAGTATGGGCTAACAGCCTCCTCGAGGGTCATCAACTGCCGAAAAGCATGTACGCTACAAAGAAAATCATGAAGGCACTCTCTATGGATTATAAGAAAATACATGTTTGTCCAAAGAATTGCCTTTTGTTTAGGCACGAGTATGCGGATGAAAAGTACCGTATGGAGTGTGGTTCGTCTCGGTACCTTGAGGTGGTCGGTGAGGATGGTGAGAAAAGGCAGCTAACCATCCCTGCTAAGGTTCTTCGGTATCTCAATTTCATACAAAGACTGCAGTGCCTTTTCATCACGGAGGAGTCTGCCAAAATGATGAAGTGGCACAAGGAAGGTAAAAGGTATCATCCAAATAAATTCATACATCCATCAGAAGGTGAAGCATGGAAGTCATTCGATGAAGAATACCCCAAGGAAGCAGTAGAGGCTGGGAATGTCAGAGTTGCAATAAGAGGTGATGGGATCAATCCATATGGTATGTCCACCAATCCATATAGCTGTTTGCCCGTGTTTGTTATTCCGCTCAATCTCCCTCCAGGTGTCCTAATGCAATGCAACATCATGTTCTTGTCGCTGATTATTCCAGGGCCTGAATACCCGGGGAAGAATTTGGCAGTGTTTATGTAGCCGGGTGAGACCATTGTTAATAAAAATGACATACTTATGCTAGAAAAGTTAAACGAAGACGCTGATAACGAGGAAGAGCCTCTACCTCCGTCAGACAACGAAGATGATATGATTGATACTGATCATGAGACCGAGCGAGAAATCGGTTACAACAGTGATGATTCGTATGGGTTCTAGTAGATGTACGTTTCATGTCCTTTTTCCCTATGGTTTAGGAATATGCCTTTTTATGCTTATTTGTAATGTGTTTATTATTATGCTTTTTCCTTCATTATTAATGTACTAATTGTTTATTCTATTTTCAATGTAGGTTCATGGAACATGGGCAAGGGGAAGGCCGACGGCGCGGGTTTCATACACAAGGTCGTCGGCATTGCTAGTCGGAGTGGTCGAGCACGTACTGTTACCCCCCGACTACTTGAGGATGACTCCTCACAGGAAGAGAGAGGGAGAGGTGCCCCTAGAGGAGGAGGGGGCGGGAGGAGAGCCCATGGAGGGCGAGGGGGTGGTGAGAGAGCCACTAGAGGGGGTCGCGGCCAGAAACAACGCACCCTCACCGACTTAGGGGTGTTGTCTTTGAGGCCCTCCTCTAGTGAGGTACCCTCTTCCGAGGAGGAGGAGGAGGAGGAGGAGGTGTTTTGCGAGGAGGCGGTGAGGAGGAGGAGGAGGAGGACGAGGAGGAGGAGGAGGTTGGGGAGGGGGACGAGGAGGAGGAGGACGAGGAGGAGGCAGGCGGGGATGATGGTGGTGGTGGGGACGCTGGTGGTGGCGGGAATGACAACAATAAGGGATGGCTGCATGGTAACGCAAAGGTCCCAAAGCATATTCCTACTACTGAGGAGCAGAAGTGGCTCATTGAGCCAAAGGGGATAGAGTAAGTTCCACTAAATAATTTCAATCATAATTTAATTCTTTTGCTTGTCACATCCTAATATTTTCATTCTTTAAATCTTTTGCAGTAACTAGGTACATCCTGAAGGGGCCCGTGTTCCCAACCGGCATCATCACCGTCTTGCTGAAGAAATACTGGCCGGGTTGTACTGTCTGGATCCAGTGAGGCACCCAGATCTTTGGGTTTTGGCTAAGACCTAGGTGCACTGGGAAGCGCCCCCCCCCATGCGGAGTATGTGACCCATGCTAAGGCCGTGATCATTAATTTTTGGGTGAGTTCTCTTCACAAACACATGTCCATTCTGGTTTCATTAATGATTTAACTCATGGCTTCTTCCATTCTGGTTTCATGAATGATTCTAGAAATACTATCGAGTTCTTCCGGAGCACAAGGCCGCTGCCGACGAGATCGTGCTGCGCCAAGCGAAGAAGAAGGCCCGCCAGATGCAGTACGAGGTGCGGTTGGTGGCCATCATGCAATACTATCACGACTATCTTGGTATGAAGATGACCAAGGAAGGAGCAAAGGCACGACACATTACCTTGGAGAAGGACGAGTACTTGTCGGTACGTATTAACGATTTTTCATTTCGATGTTTGTGGTAAATTTCATCGTTTCGTGTTATACATGCCATTATGCTTCCTATTATGTAGGTGTGTCCAAATTGGTGTTATGGAAAGACGAGCGTGGGCGGCATTGGTGGACCTGTGGTGTGGTCAGGATGAAGCCTGGGCGGCTACTAGCAGCAAAAACAAGGCTAACTGAGGGAAGGAGGGACTACATGCTCAGGGAAACCGGAACCACTTTCTCCACAAGGCACTTCAGGTATGACTAATCTCATTAAACAATCTTCTTCTATTTACCTTCACTTTTTTATGTATGACTAACATCTGTTTGTTGGTGCAGGAGGAGAAACTCAAGTGGCCGCTCTAACACATGGAGGCGTGGGAGATCGCCCATACTCGGAGGAAGCCCAAGCCTGGGGAAGACAAGTACTACGGCAAGACCGCGGAGAAGAAGAAGAACTACTCTGCGGCGTATCTGAATCTACATCCTGACACACCTGACCCCATGACGGCGCCTTTGGACGACAGGGCGGTGGTTGGCATGGGGCCGAAGGCTCATGGTCGACAGCCGGTTTTGGATGTTGTGGTCACTCCTTCTATCTCCTACACACAGCTCCGAGCTACCGACCCAAGCCTGAGACAACGCACGCCCACGACAACTACACAGTCACAGTCCCTCCTAGCCGAGCAACACTCTGTAAGTATTTCCCCTCTTATCTTTGTTGCTCACTTTATTTCCCGCATTTATATGTTTAATGAGTTCCATCACGTCATATTATAGGCCTACATGGAGTACACACGACAGGAGACCATGGCGTGGAGCGCGAGAGTTGCAGCCGTCCAGGACCACAACACTCGCATGATGACAGTTAGTTTAGCCCCTTTCATTTCATTTCCATATTGACAATTTTATTTCTTCTGACATTGGTGTTTGCTTTGTCAATTAACATGCAACTCGTGTTTGAGAGCATGAGGAACGGCACGATTCCTGAAATGGAACCAGCACCACCAGCTGCAGGACCACAACCAGTGCTGCTTACCTTTCAGGAATTTCTAGCACAACAATCGGGGACAACGGTGGTTAGTACATCCCCAAACTATTCAACCAACGCTTACTGTTTATTCAACACAATATCATCCACTGAACATGTCTTTTCAAACATCCAGAGAACCAATAGATCATCCGTTGGTGGTGGTGCCGGTGTTCACATCAATACCGAGTCACGGAGCCCGGTCACTCCAATCCACCGAGGCGGTAGCGCTGCCGCTAGCATTGAAGACCTGGGATTTGGCGGACTTGGCGTCGAAGACCTTGGAGCTGGACGTACTGGCGCTCCTTAGATGACTTGTGCTCTTTTTATGCTACTTAGATGACTTGTATTTCGCTACTTATATTTCGAAGCTCCTTATGTTGTTGGTTCTGAGGATGTGATGGTGGTGGTGTTGATGACGTCCGTCTGTTTACGCTACTTATATTTATGATGCTATTGATGGTGCTGTTGTGCATTTAATTTTCATTGTATATACCCTGATATTTTGAATTGAAATGAATTTGTATGAAACAGGAAAAAGAAAAAAACAGCACAAAACTACGCCGACGGCTAAGCCGTAGGCATAGAGGGCGTTCGAGTTACCAGCGGCTGCCACGTGGCAAGCTATGCCGACGGTTAGGCCATCGGCGTAGCTTTTTAGCCTATGCCGACGGCCTGAGCCATCGGCGTAGGTACGCCCCAGGTACTACCAGCGGCCTCCACGTGTCAGAGTGTGCCGACGGCTATGCCATCGGCGTAGCTACGGACCTATGCCGACGGCCGAGCGGTCGGCATAGAGTGACACGTGGCCGTCCCTGGATGCGTGGCTCTTAACGACCGCTCTGTCGGACGCCATTTGCCATGCGGCCGTCGGTATCGATGTACGGACACCATCGACATAGCGTCTATGCCGACGGGTTTCCTATGCCGACGGCACCCTGGGATACGCCGACATATATGGTGCCGACGGTGCTCCGCCGACGGGGCCATCGGCATAGGCCTATGCCGACAGGAATCTGGGCTATGCCGACGACCCCGGCCGTCGGCATAGGCCTTTATCCTGATAGTGACGTGGCCAAGGACGAGATTGATCTTTTACTAAGGAACTAACATTTATGTTTGCTGCATCCATTGAAATAGGGATTCAATAATTTTGTAAACTAAAGAGACCGCCGTACATGTTTATTTGTAACAAGAACTGATAAGTATAAATGCAGTAGACTATTATTTAGCGTCTCCAACGCCTTCCTGCATGGTCACCTTGCCGAGCAGGTATTCTGTGAGTAGCCCACATGCTTCGTCAATGTCGAGCATCCGGACTCTGTGTGCTTACTCTCCCTCTCTCTTTATGGGCTGAAGTAGGCACCATGGCCTCGGTACCAGCAAATCGCTGCCTTCCTGTAGTCTCTGGGTTTTCGGTCCACCCCCTCTGATGCCTCGCTTTTTGTGTATCATCAGGGCGGCGCCACGGCATATCTGCTCCTGTACATCGACGACATCATCATCACGGCCTCCACCGCCGAGCTCCTTCAGCGGCTTACAGCTCGTCTTCGCGCCGAGTTCACCCTAAGGGACTTGGGGCCCCTGCATTACTTTCTTGGCATCGAGGTGGTCTGCGAGGCCGACGGCTTCTTTCTGCATCAGCAGAAGTATGCTCATGAGTTTCTGGAGCGTGCTGGCATGCTTAATTGCAATTAGGTGCCAACTCCAATCGACACGAAGGCGAAGGTTTCCACTACGGAGGGGTCTCTTGCGACTGATGTCGCGTTTTAGTGCTCCATCGTTGATGCTTTACAGTACCTGACGCTGACACACCCGGATCTGTAGTATGCTGTTCAGCAGGTGTGCCTCCACATGCAGTCACCTCATGACTACCACTGGACCCTGGTGAGGCGTATTTTCTTCTACATACGTGACACCATGCCTTTGGGTCTCACCCTCACGGCCTCCGCCTCCACCGACCTCGTCGCGTACTCGGACGCCAACTGGGCTGGCTGCCCCGATACCCATCGCTCCACATCCGGCTATTGCGTCTACCTTGGGCCCTTGTTGACCTCTTGGTCTTCGAAGCGATGGCCCACGGTCTCACGCTCGGGCGCAGAGGCAGAGTATCGGGCCGTTGCCAACGCCGTGACGGAATACTCTTGGGTTCGTTAACTGCTTCAGGAGTTGCTTTTTGATGCTTCCAAGTCCACCCTTGTCTTTTGTGACAACGTCGGCGCGGTCTACCTCTCCTCCAACTCGGTGCACCATCGACGTACGAAGCATATTGAGCTCGACATTTACTTCGTTCGTGAGCAGATTGCGCTTGGCCGTGTTCGAGTTCTCCACGTGCCGACGTCACAACAGTTCTCTGATGTAATGACTATGGGATTGCCCACTCCCGTCTTTGAGGAGTTTCGATCCAATCTCTATGTCTCCGGCGATGCTTCGACTCTAGGGGGTGTTGAATATATGTGTTGCGTGTATGTTACGTATAGTCTGACCCACCTCCTAATTTTGTATAGTTGAGATAGAGGCCCACTTGTACCCTATATATACGTGCACCTTGGCACCTATCAATATATCAACAATAGTATTGCCAATCCCTCTCTCTACATTCTTGATCGTCATGTTTATGGGGTTTCGACAAAGCCACGGAAACCTGGGAAAGGCCGTACCAACAAGTAATTTCTTCATTTGACATTTATTTGTCACATATCTTCCATGATTTGATTTTTTTTCCGTATGTTCAGCTGGGTTCTTCTTTTTTTATAATAGCAACCATTCCCATCATATCATGTGACAAATCAATTGCAGAGCTTCGATGATGATATATACCACCTGATCTATTTATTCATCACTGCGTTGTATTCATTTATTTCTCTGTATACACACTCATGGACTGACTGGGTTCCATTTTTCACAGTTTTATACCCCAGTTCGCTTGCTGTTGTTCAGGTCTTCAGGTTCTAATCAGTGGTGGAAGGAAATTTGCACATTCTTAATACTAAGGAGTGAAAATCACCCCAATACCGGTTAGAGCAGCTTAGTTATGCAGTTGGCACCAAAGAACACAAAAACCATTACAAGGTAAAATATTGATATTGGAGTAGCATCAAAGAAAAGAAAAACACTATAAGGCACTTCAAAAACTTTGAAGTCCGTCTGCAATAGCAACATCGTTTTTGAGATATTTTATATGGTATTCTTTTAACACAGTCTACAGCAAAATAGAAATGGCAATAACCAGCTATTGTTTTTTATGTAATAAATTTCATGAGAAGGACGAGTGGAAAGTTTAGGTCTGATCAAGCTTGCATTTGGTTGACATTACTATTGAGATTCTCTGCTGAAATTCCACGTACAACAGAGATAAACAAATAGTATATCGTGACAATTATCCAGTAAGAATGAGTTACAATGGCTTATTCAAAAAGGTTTTTTCTTGCATTGCAACATTATAACAACTTAGATCAATTTGCATTGAGAAAAATGTGAACACATAGGATGCTACAAGTATTAATTTACAGCTCAAGGACGAAGCCTACCATACCATTGGATACACTCTATAAAGGATAATAATTTCCAGTTTTCCACCATTTAGCGTATGAAAAACTTATGTAAGTGTAGTATGCTTAGCCTACTTGATCATTAGTTATAATTATGCTCATTTGTAGTTAGTCTATTAAAGATTTATCTAAACCTCTCAATATACAATGTTACAAGTCATTGTTTAGAGCAGCACACAACTATAAAGCTTTCAGTGAAAGATTTGTCTTGAAAACATTGTAAAGTGCAATCTCAAGTTTCAAAGAATTCCCAAAGCTATATCTTTTGTGTATGTCACCATAAATATTTTATGTATCACAAATAAATTTCAACAATGTACCTATTTAATAATTATATTATTGAAAGTACACACAAACTTGCACTCACACGGGTTGACGACAAGTATACAAAAATCTTAAAAGACTTTCCTGGAATGGCTAGTACTAGTATTCGAAACCAAAAGTGTTGCTTGTTGGAGA
The DNA here is from genome assembly GCA_022496015.1 of Hordeum marinum. Lineage (NCBI taxonomy): Eukaryota > Viridiplantae > Streptophyta > Magnoliopsida > Poales > Poaceae > Hordeum > Hordeum marinum. The sequence goes on from JAAAWK010001014.1 coordinate 60,202, forward strand.
CATCCCGTGTATAAAATAGAAGCAAAATGTCTCTCTCCTCGTCTAAAGAAAAAAGAAGAAGAAGGATGATGGAAAAAATGTAAGGATCACACGGTGTGGCTGATCCAGTCTCTCGGCCCATCCCAAGCAAGTGGCAACTACTTCCTCCGTTTCTAAATATAAGGCTTTTAAGACATTTCATTACGGACTATATATGGATGTATATAGTCATATTTTAAAGTGTAGATTCATTCATTTTGTTCTGTACATCTATATACATCCATATATAATACGTAGCAGGGGCGGAGCCACACCAACGGATCGCCCCGGCCGTGTTTGTGCAGTGTAGCTATTGTATACAATAGCTGCTACAGTTTACACTGCAGGCAGGGACGGAGCCAGGAAATAAGGATAGGGGGGGCAAGAACTAGAAGCGCCAAAACCATAGTAGGATATGGTCATATGCCGAAGTAAATAATGAAAGATTAAAGTAGTAAATATATGTCTGTTATTCTATAATTATAAGAGATACATATATCAATTAATTTGAGTTGGTGTTGCATTTTGTTTGCATTAGCATCATGTTGACATGGTTTTAAGCTTGAACCGTTTGGCTTGAAAAAAATATAAATTGATTCAGCCCTTTTACTCTTCGTGTCGACACAAATACAATTCAGGAATTATCGCTTTAGCAGGGCAGAATTTGTGTCATCTGATTTTGGCTACAGGCGATGTGCATGTGTGATTACGAATACATATTGCCAGCACAACATTGACAAAAACATCATGCATGCGCCCTAGTAGATTCCTCAGCCAATTAGACTAATTAGAATTTTACTAGTTAGTTGTAAATGTTTGTAGAATTGTAGTTCTACAATTCCACTTTTACAATTTGAAGGCATAAACTAATCTAATGCTGAAAGTAAACTAACCCATTTTTCTTCTGGTTTGGTCGTTCTGTGTGTCCAGCCGACCAGCAGTGCGCTCGTGGATCGGCGTGACGGTGGTTGCCTGTCCCCTCCGTTCCTCAACTAGAGATTCGATCGACGATAGCAAGCGGCCGGCGGTAGGCTCGATCTCAGGCGTAGGAGTTGTATTTTCACGGGATCTCAGGCGCCAGGAGTAGTGTGGAGGTTGGAAACAAAGGGATTAGATTTTTTTCAAGGCTAACGAGGTGATCAGATGAGACCTGAACCATGTGTACGTGGGTACTGTTTCTAGCCTGGCCCTTTCTCATTTCCTAAAAGATTTGGGCCTTTTATTAGTATACATGAGCCCTCGCTACGGGAGGGACAGCAGCAAGGGGGGGAGGGCGAAACATGTCACGGACTCTGTGCGTACGCTGAAAAATAGCTGGTAACTGATCGATATCAAGGGACGGCGCAATCGTTTGGGGGGGGGGGTCTAGGCCCCCCTCGTCCCTCACCCTTGAATCCGTCCCTGACTGCAGGTGGGCCTCACGCCCTGGGCCCGGGCCCTAGGGCTGGTGTGTGGACCCGTCTCTGATCTATAGTGAAATCTTTAAAAAAACTTATATTTAGGAACGGAAGAAGTACATGCCAAGTCACGATATATTACATCCATGTTGATTAAAGAAAATTAAACTCTTATCACTGCAATCCTCGCATTGTGTCCTGCGCCGACATCCTCGCCCTCGCCTCCGAGATCTCCGTCGAGCTGGCTGGGGGGCCACACTGGAGTGTGCCGTTGGGCCGCCGTGATGGCACAACCACCAATGTTGAGAGCGCCAACGCTCTCCCAAGCCCTTTTGACTCTCTGAAGATGCTCCAGGAGAAGTTCAGAAACATGGGCCTCGACGACGTAGACCTTGTCGCCCTCCAAGGAGCGCACACCTTTGGTCGTGCGCAATGCCAGTTCACGCAACAAAACTGCAGCACCGGGCATGACGAGGAAACACTCGTGAACCTCGACATAGTCACCCCCGACGTCTTCGACAACAAGTACTACGGCAACCTCGTGCGCGGCCGCGCCCCTCTTCCTTCGGACCAGGTAATGTTGTCCGATGTTGGTGTCGCTGCGACCACCTCACCAATTGTTCACACGTTCTCCAGTAGTCAAAAGGACTTCTTCAGGAATTTCGCGGCCTCGATGGTCAAAATGGGAAACCTAAGCCCGCTGACCGGAAGGGTTGGCGAGATTAGGAACAACTGTCGGAGGGTGAACAGAAAACCCTATTGACGAATCAGATTGAGTTATGAGTTGTGAACTCGTTGTCCTTGTGTAAATCATTTTTTAATTCATTCTAACCGTAAAGTGTTCCGTTATTATTCTCTTTGGAAACAAATGTAAATATAATTCATTACACGTGATTTTCATGAACCCATTCTTGTCATGCCTACTTGTTGTTGAATAAACACATTGAAATCACTTTATCACCATTCAATCAAATCTTGTGTAACATCACAACTACATGATGGCATGACATTAAACTGTGTATCTTTTTTTCTTGAAGTTTTCATGTAATTGTCGTATCAAAACATGCATGGTTTTATATCTATTTGGAAGAACCTATTGACAAAATGACAGAAACGAGGAAAGATTTTATGCCTATGCTTTCAAGATTTTCAGACTTTGAAAAATAAAAAGATAATACATTAAAGAGTAACATTATTTTTGAGAGATAATTAAAGAGTGACGTTGGAGACAAGACACCTATCAAAGGACGGCCATAGGAGAGCCACTTGGACTACACGACCCCTCTTCCGAACCTGCTGTTGTCTGCATGGCGCACTTGAAGGGCTGGAAAGATTAGGAACAACTGTCGGAAGATGAACAGAACACCCTATTGACGAATGAGATTGATGTTATGAGTTGTGAACTCTTGTCCTTGTGTAAATCATTTTTTAATTCATTCTAACTGTAAAGTGTTCTGTTATAACTTTCTTTAAAAATAAATGTAACTGTTACTTTTCATTTACTACACGTGATTTTCGTGAACACATTCTTGTCATGCCAGCTGACTTGTTTTTTATAAACATATGTCTGCCAGATGACTCGTTTTTTATAATCATGCCATATCACTGCTAAAGAATGACATGTCATGGAACCACGTCTCTTTAAAAAAATCATGTCATTGCGTTATCAAAACATGCAGTCTTATATCTATTTGGAACAAGCTATTAACAAAGTGACAGAAAGCAAGCAAGTTATTGTGTCTTTGATTTCAGGATTTTCCAGACTATAAAAACATAAAATAAAATGCATTAAAGCATAACACTGGGGACAAGACACCAGGATTCCTTATTCGCCGCTCCCGGCGTTAAAATAAAATAACTGCCAGGACGCTGAGGCAATAGCCTCCTTCCAGCATAATATTCGGGATAAACGATTGGCCCGCCAACTCGGTCAGGGTAAACCTCGGACAATGTCCGCCCTTACATCCCTCATGACCCGCTCTTGTGCGGGCGAGGATAACTGGCTCGCAAGACAAAGCCATAACCCCGAAGATCCCGGAACCTTCGAAGTTCAGGACGGAAACAGAAAACCAAAGCGCAATAAGAATAAGCGCCGTCACAACAATAGTGATGCCGATGACACGGCCGTTAACGCCGGCTTCCGCAATTCCCGACCCGGACAGCCGAAGAAGCCTCCTAAAGGCAATCACGACGAACCACCCCGCTAGAGAAGATCATAGAAAGGCCATGCACCCTTGGTTATTTTCCAAGGTTATTTTTATCTTTTAAAACTAAGTTCATGTTCAAAATTTGTTCTTATATTTCAAAAAAAAGTTGTTGCTTTCAAAAAATGTCCCAAATTTCAGAAAAATGTCGTTTTTAAAAAAATATTCGAATTTTTTCAAAATATTCTTGATTTTCAAAAAATGTTACGAATGCTTTTGGTCAAAATTTTCAAAACAATGTTCTGGTGTTAAAAACAAATGTTCCTGTTTTAAAAATTGTTCATGTTTACAATGTTCACTTTAAAAAAATTACAAAATATGTTCCTGTTTCAAACAAAAATCATGATATTTAGAAAACATATCAGCACTTAATGATTTGCACTGTCTTTGAAAAAAATGTGTTCGTAATTTCAGAATTTTTTTTTGAATCTGTGATGTAGTCATGTTCTTAAAAGTTTGTGTTGTGTTATAATCACTAAAACTCGCTGGCTCAGCTGGTTGTATCGCCTTCTTGCTCAACATTCACCTTTTTTTGAGCCAGTCCTTGATCGTATCCTATCGCTGCATTCGAAACAGAAAAATGAGCCAGAAAGCCCGCCAAGTGGACGCTCTCTGTGCAAAGCCCTAGCAACTTGACGCCTAGAGCGTCCTATATGACTTCCCCAGGACACCCGCCAAAAGGAGGGTCAAAGGGGAGCCATGTAAACCCATGCCCCCTCCATCGACCCATGGGGTGTCACCATGGGATCATGAATCGCCTCTGCTGCCCTCCTTGTGAACATGTAGTAGTGCAAATGGTTGCTTTCTCTTGCTTGTCGTTAGTCGCCTGCTCCAACGGTGCAACCTCTTGCTCATGGTAGCACTGGTCGTAGTGCTAAGTCATGGAACCCACAGTCATAGTGGTTCCTATGTCGGTTGGATCTCATCCTTCTATGACGACTGTCGCCTCACTGCTTTTCCGGTGTGTCCAGAATGCCCGCATCGCTAACATGCGCATCCTGGCCAGCCTCATCTATTTCCACTTCTATGAATGCTTTATTCATGGATTTTATGGATCACTATTGTTGTACATAGACCTTTTTCGAAAAAGGATTTCCCCCGCTTTATATTATAAAGCAACATTTTACCGACGACAACGAAATTGCTGGGGGAACAAGACATCAAGCCCAAATAAGAAAGAAAAAAAATGCCAACAACGACATCTTGACAAAGAATGGATGATCCGCCACCATTGCGCCCTCTTGATTCTTCCCACCGCACTCTAGGGCTCTGAACTGCCGCATACCAGGTAGCACCTTCAAGAAGGAATGTGACGTCAATGACACTGCTTCCAGGACATATCCTAGGGTTTCCCCGACACGCGAAGGGGAGTGGCGGATGGGTGACAACAACGCCCTTCAAGAAGGAACGGCAGCATCCATAGGCGACAACGCGTCAGAGTCGGATGAACCGGCAGGGATTTCTCACGCAAACCAAACACCACTATCCGTCGGAACTAGAGCCAACCGACAGCTTGCCACCCACCATCGTATGCCACCACGGTCTTGAGGTCATCCATGCTGCCTCATTGTGATCACCAACACGAGGCCAAGAGGACGAAGAGAGTGGGAGCATCGAAGCCTCGCGAGAGGGAACCACCTCCACCGCCATCGTGCGGGAGGCCCGTGCCTCCAACACCATCGTAGTCACAATTCAGACACGGTAGCCGGAGCATACCAGGGCACCTGGGCCCAACCAGGCCCAAAATGGGCACACAAAGCCCCAACTGCCATGCCGCAGCACGCCGGCTCCAGCACCTTGCCGCCACCCACCATCCCAACATCATTCCTCCGCCTCACGGGAGCCACGTCGACAACCCACCTCGCTGCTGGCCCGCTGACCTAGATGGGGCCGAGCAGGAGCCACCAGATCACATCTCCACACCACCTCGCTGCCCAGCAGACTACCCGGCCGTGACAGGTCACCCCGCCGTCATGCCTGACCACCACCGCCTAGGTGCACCCCATGGCGCGCTCTGCCCCACGCCAGCGCGACACCATGATACATCTCCAACGTATCTAATTTTCCAAACACTTTCGCTCTTGTTTTGGACTCTAATTTGCATGATTTGAATGAAACTAATCCAGACTAACGTTGTTTTAAGCAGAACTACCATGGTATTGTTTTTATGCAGAAATAAAAGTTCTTGGAATTGGAGGAAACTTTTTGGAGAATTTTTCTAGAATATATAAAAAATAATGAAGCAAAGATCCATTTTGAGGGGGCGGGGGACTTGTTGGTGCGAAGCCAAAAGGACACAGCCACCCCCCTAGACATGTCCTGTTGGCTTGGATCCACCTCGTGGCTCCGCAGACCCTAATTCCGGCCCTATAAATTCCTATTTCCGGAGAAAATAATCATAGAGGAGTTTTCATCACATTTTATGAAAAATAATGCAGAGTCTATGGACTCCGAATTGAGACAAGTCGCTAATGGTTTTGACTATAAGGTCTGTTCATTTGACAAATACGACATCAACGGGTATCGCTTTCGTACTTTTGGCAAAGAGCTATCTATGGCCGACCGAAAGTCTACAAATTGTTGTGTCTCCGCTGTCGGCAAAGGAGGGGTCGAGTATTATGGAAGAGTTGAAGCAATTTATGAACTTACATTCTTTGGTGAAAACCCACCAAACGTCGTAGTCTTCAAATGTTATTGGTTCCAGCCGAAGAAGACTAGAAGGACTCATGAACATATAGGGCTAGTCGAAATCAAATAAAGCACCCATTTAGATGTTCCTGACGTCTATATTATGGCTCAACAGACGAGCTCTGATCTTGAGAAAAGGCCTCGTCCACGGCCAATGGAGCTCGCCATTGAGGCTAGGGCCCAGGAGCTTCTGGCGGAGGCAAATAGGCAGGCAGCGCAGAGGGAGAGGGACATGGAGGAGAGGACAGCTAGGCTCTTGGAGGAGGAGAGGAACCGGGACGACGCGTCTCACCGGGCCCTATACGAGCTCCTCATGGTAAGTTTCTCCTGCATATCATGCACGTAATGTTTGTTTCATCACTGACTAATATGAATGACTCGTGAAAACAAAATGTGCAGACCGTGTGCCAGAACAATGGTCATACCCATCCGTCGATGCCCCATATTACTATAGCACCCACGGTGAGTTTCATTTGAATGGTCATTAGTTACTAGTATTCACATTTGAGTTGCATCATGCTAAGGAGACATTGCTTGCAAATGATCTTTGGTGCAGCGTGCCTCCCGACAAGCATCGACCGATCCTTCTACGTCTGCCGCAACCCCGACCGGTCCTTCTACATCTCACCCTGGCGCAAGCCCGACCGGTCCTTCACCTCCGTGATGATGGTAAGTTTTCCCAAGTGTTTTGCTTAACAAATGCATACAAAGCTTAAGAAATGACCCAATTAGCTCCAAAATGACCTATACTTAGCTTATTTTCCTCAAAAATGACATAATAACCTTACTTATCTCTAAAATGATATATTCTACCTAGGATAGCTATAAAATGACCTACACTTAGCATTTTTTCCTCCAAAATAACTACCTAGGATAGCTCAATAATGATCTATAGCTAGCTTAGCTAGTTCATTTATGACATAATTAGCTCACTTAGGTACAAAATGGCATAACTACCTAGGATAGTTCAATAATGATCTATAATTAGCTTAGCTAGTTCATTTATGACATAATTAGCTCACTTAGGTAAAAAAATGGCATAATAACCTTGGTTTAACACCAAAATGACCTATACTTAGCTTACTTTCCTCAAAAATGACATAATAACCTTACTTAGCTCCAAAATGATATATTCTACCTTGGATAGCTATAAAATGACCTATACTTAGCATTTTCCCCCTCCAAAATGACTTGATATGCTTAGTTAGCTAGAAAATGGCATAACTACCTAGGATAGCTCAATAATGATCTATAGCTAGCTTAGCTAGTTCATTTATGACATAATTAGCTCACTTAGGTACAAATGACATAACTACCTAGGATAGCTCAATAATAATCTATAATTAGATTAGCTAGTTCATTTATGACATAATTAGCTCACTTAGGTAAAAATTGGCATAATAACCTTGGTTTAGCTCCAAAATGACCTATACTTAGTTTATTCTCCTCAAAAATGACATAATAACCTTACTTACCTCCAAAATGGTATATTCTACCTAAGATAGCTATAAAATGACCTATACTTAGCATTTTTTCCTCTAAAATGACTTCATATGCTTAGTTAGCTAGAAAATGGCATTACTACCTTGCAGAAGAGGAGAGGAGAGGAGAAAAAGAAAGAGAAGATAAATTCTTCTTCTTCTTTTTCTACTTTTTCTTCTAGCTAGTATTCTTCTTCTTCTAACTTTTATCTTTCCTAATTTGCAGATTTGCTATAGATGAGGAAGCTTGCATTGATGGAGTGTACTCTTCTAATTGTGCTTCCTTTTTGTTTATGGAAACTTGTTGGAAACTTGTTTTGGATATGTATGTATGGATATGTTGTTGCAAACCATTGTATGTTGGATATGTTGTTGGAAACTTGTATGTTGGATATGTTGTTGAAACTTATTGTTGGTATGCTTGTTGAAACTTATTGTTGGTATGCTTGTTGGAAACTTGTATTGTTGATATGTTGGATATATATGTGAAATTCTGTCAAATTGAATGATTTTAAGAAAAAACAGAAAAGACATGGGCTATATAGCTACTTTGTCGTCTTCTGGCAGACGACAAAGGTCTTTGCCGTCATCTAGCAAACGGCAAAGTTGCCACGTGGCAGCTACCTGTGCAACCTGGGGTAGCACTAGGCTAACCTAGGTGGGTTCTTTGCCGTCCGCCAGCGAATGGCAAAGAACCCACCTAGACTGGCAAAGAAACAGGTGATTTGCCGTCAGCTGGCAGACGGCAAAGAACTAAGGTCTTTGCCGTCTGCCAGCGGACGGCAAAGCACGCCGTTAAGCCCTTAACGGAGCTAAGTTTCCACGTGTGCCGTCCATGCCCTTTGCCATCCCCTGGCAGACGGCAAAGATGCAAAGGTCTTTGGCATCCACCAGCAGACGGCAAAGCACCCTTTACCATGGCTTATTCAACCAGACGGTTGGCCGTCTGCTGGCGGACGACAAAGCCTTTGCCGTCCGGCATGCATGTCTTTGCCGTCCGGGATGGCCGACGGCAAAGTGCCTGCTTCCTGTAGTGTATCATGGTGGGTAAACAAATTACTGTCATGCAATTGATAGAAAAGCGAATAATCATGTAGTTAGCCAAGGCAATGATCATGCATACAAGCATCACGTCCGTGTCAAGTAGACCGAAACAATTCTACAACTACTACTATTACTCCACACATCGATCGACTCCTGCTTGTATCTAGAGTATTAAGTTCATGAAAAACAAAGTAACACATTAAGAAAGATGACATGATGTAGAGGGATAAATTCAAGCAATATAATGGAAACCCCATCTTTTTACCCTTGATTGCAACGATACAATACGTGCCTCGCTACCCCTACTATGTCACTGGGTGAGGACACCGCAAGATTGAATCCAAAACCAAGCACTTCTCCCATTGCAAGAATTACCAATCTAGTTGGCCAAACCAAGCAAATAACTCGAATAGACTTGCAAGGATATGAAATCATGCAAATAAGAATTCATAGGAGATTCAAATAAGATTCATGGATAATCTGAAAATAAACTCACAATTCATCGGATCTTGACAAACACACCACAAAAGAGGATTACATCAGATAGATCTTCCTGAAGATCATCAAGAACATGGTATTGAAGATCAAAGAGAGAGAAGAAACCATCTAGCTACTAGCTATGGACTCGTAGGTCTGTGGTGGACTACTCACGCGTCATCCGGGAGGGGGGGCAATGGAGTTGATGTAGATGCCCTCCGTGATCGAAACCCCCTGCGGCAGATTACCGGAAGAGGCTCCAAGATTGGATCTCTTGGGAACGGAGGCTTTTGGCAGCGGAAAAGTATTTGTATGGGTTGTTCTGATGTTGAGGAAATATTTGGGTATCTATAGGCCAAAAAATAGGGTTAGGAGACCTGCCACGGAGCGACAAGCTTGCTAGGCGCGGTCAGGGGGGTGTGCCTAGCAGGCTTGTGGCGCCCTGGCACCTCTCCTGACGTGCACTCCAAGCTTGATCGACATGTTTTCTTCTAAAAAAATTCCTTCTGAAGATTTTATTCCGTTTGGACTCCGTTCAATATTCCATATCTGCAAAAACTCAAAAACAAGGAAAAAGCTGAAACTGACACTTGGCTCTAGATTAATAGGTTAGTCCCAAAAATAATAAAAAATAGCATATTAATGCATATAAAACATCCAATAGCATGACATCATCAAAAATTATAGATACGTTGGAGAAGTATCAAATAACACCGGCACATGGCAAACCTGCACATGTGAAAACCTATGCTCGGAAGCTCTGTGCCCCTGATCTCAGTTATGCCCAGCCAACTCTTAGATTGAAAGAGAAAAGATTCATGTGGTTCTACCTATACATGTGGTTCTACCTGTACATGTGGTCGTCAATGCGGGAGGCATCAAGGTCAGGCTTAAAGTAATCAAGCAACTATGTCAAGAATGCTGCCAAGGGTTTCTGGATAACCTTTAAGGCTGTAACCCCTTCTCCTAATGTTATTGGAAATTTTCTCCGGTGGCCTTTTCATAAAAAAGACATTGATGTCTGTCTTGCATGAGGTTTTCGACTAATTTCTCATCTTTAATAACAATGTATGTTGATGTGATTTCTTATCTATTTCGTTTTGAACCTATGGAGGGGGGATGGAGATCGGTTGCGAAGATTTTGCTCCTTTTTGTATATCAAATAATCTTTCAGTAGATGGATATTGCTTGGTTGAGGTGGGAACGATCTGATTGTTGTCATACAATCTGCATGTACATATATGGTAAAAAATTCTTCACTTGGATTTACTACCTTTTGCATTACGCATGCACGTGTCGTTGAATATGTTCTTATGACTCTTGCAAGTGTGGAATATATATTTGAATATGTTCTTATGACTCTTGCAAGTGTGGAATATATATTCACTATGCTTACATGCATATAAAGTGTATGCATATCCATAGATTATTTGTTATTCATCCTTTAGCTGCAGATTGAGTAATGTGTTCATGAGTGAGAAATAACAGATAGTATGCTTCATCTCCTATCGTATTATGGTTGATATTTCAGAAGGTAATTACAGACAAGATTCCCTATGTTTCTCAAAATCATATTTAAAAGTTGATGTTTATTTCAGGTGAATACATATCTTCCGAGACTCCTCGAGAAGGGAGAGATTGCTCGGTTAATATTTCTTATATTGGTTTGATTCCTGTTTGACTCGACTAGATGCTACCACCTGCAAGTCATATACCTGGCAATGGTAATTTGTGGAACACGGGACTCGATTGCCAGCTTAAACATGCCTATTCAATATATTACCAGGATGTTCCGCTTCTATTTTTTAATGTATATTTTGTTGTTAGTCACCGCTTACCCTAGAACTTGCAATTGCTATTATATTTAAATTTTTTTGCAAAACATATTTATAGCCTGTTCCAAAACCCTTCGCTCCGCAACTCCGATCCGGAGCGGAGCGGCATCTAGTTCTATTTTGGGAATCTGCTACCCCGGCGCTCCGCGCGCTCTGCGTCATCCTGGAGGAGTGGCGTGTTGCCGAACAATGCCTTAATTATCATCTTGCGTTTGTTTTTCTATGCACAACCTTGCAAAAAAAAGTATAAGTTGTTTCAGTTTTAGAAGATAACAAATTTTATGATCATTTTGATATCAGATCCTTAATAAAGTGGACTATTAGTACACAAAAGTTTATTTTTTTGCATTGGAATTTCCTTCGGATGTGGCACATGGAATGTTTCCTTTTGCGTTTAACAGAAGTTTTAAGTACATTGGGTGTCCCATGCTACTTCCTGCACATAGAGTCTTCTATTCCATCTAAAGAAAATACACTCCACTCTAGGTACAGTCTTCTACCAAACCATCGCTCAGTGTGGTGTATTCTCTCCTTAGTCAATATAACAAAAACTAAACCCCCGACACTAGAAAGAGAAAGGTCATCGGTGAAGAGAAACAAGATGAGGCTGACTCAGGACTGTGTTGGATAATGCAGAGGTTTCAAACGGTCAACCCGAGCCATGGGAGAAAGACATGTGTCGCCAATAGGCATGCCCATGAGACGCCACTAACTATTCAATATCCATATCTCTATAATATTGTGCAACGAAAGGAGGCTTTTGTTGCCACAGTATTACAATCTATTCCTCCAAATATCAAATTCCGAAGATCCTTGGTAGGAGATAGATGGAAAGCATGGTTACATCCTCATTAGAAGATTGATGGATATCAACCACTCTAATCAAGATGGAAGGATACATTGGAAACTGAATAAAAACAGTATTTTTTCAGTCAAATCCATGTGTCAAGACCTGATTGGTGCTGGCCCTATTCCCAAGTCATCACATATTTGAAAAGTCAAAGTCCCTTTACAAATCAAAGTGTTCATGTGGTTTATCCACAAGGGGATGATTCTTACGAAGAATAATTTGGCAAAACGTAGATGGGAGGGTAACCAACGATGCACCTTTTTTGATCACAATAAAACAATCAAACGCCTCTTTCTTAAATGCCCAATGGCCAGGATACTATGGCGATATATTCATATAGACTTTAACATAAACCCTCCGGATAGCATAAACATGTTATTTAGGATGTGGCTAAACGGGGTTGATGATTTTACTGCTAAACATATTTGGATAGGAGTACGTGTCTTGTTATGGGCTATATGGAACTGCAGAAATGACATAGTTTTTAACAAACAAACTCATACAATTATTTTGCAGGTCATCATCAGGGCCACATCATTAATTCATATGTGGTCGTTACTCACTCCTACGGAAACTAGGAAGCCTTTGGTTACTGGGTCTGCCCGATGGAAGATGGTAGCGTGGGATATATACAATCGGTTTGGATGACAAGCCACTAATAGGATAGCATAATCTTTGCATCCTATTTTAAGCCGGTTGTGACTTTACTTTTACTTGTTTGTTTATGTTTAGCAGCTCAGTGAGAGCCTTTGTAGATCTAAAACCTCTATTGAATATTTTGATAGCGTAATAAAATGTTTGTTTGTAACAAGAACTGATGAGTATAAATGCACTAGACTATTATTTAGCGTTGTAAACTGCGGGTGCAGGCATGTACACTAGAGAAAAGGAGGAATATCCGTAACTGTTGTTAGTGATAAATATACTTGCATGTTACTAATTTATTCTCTTACACAGGTTTGTCAGCCCTAGGTTCCTGCACGTACCATTAGCACCATGCAAGTTTTGGACACGATAGCCCTTTCCTTGCTTCAAACTGATTGAAGTATTTGGCGGAAGTGCCAAAAAACAATTTTTCAGATTATTTCCAGGTGTCTATCTCCTCAATGCCTCAATACACGTGTGCCTCGCCAGATAAGGAGAAAGAAACGTTGCCATGAAGAGGACCATCCAATTGGCTGTTCTTTGTTGAATATATGTGTTGCATGTATATCATGTATAGTTTGGTCCACCTTTTAGTTGTGTATAATTGAGTTAGAGACCCATTTATATTTTAGATATACGTGCACCTTGGCACCTATCAATACATCAACAATAGTATTGTCAATTCCTCTTTCTACATGATATCATCCTTTCCGATCTAACCCTAGGGTTTTAGCCGCCGCCGCGCCCTCTCGCACGCGTCGCCGCTGCCGCTACCCACCATCACCACACCCTGCCGCCGCCGTGTTCTCCTCCCAACGCCGCGCCGCTCCGTGCCACTACCCCTTTCCCTGCTCCTCTTCTCGCCGACCCGCAGCCGCCGCCGCCGTCGCACCACTCCTCCCCACGCCGCATCTGCTGACCTGCCGCGCCTCCCTCTTCACTCGCCGCCGCTGCCGCCTCTCTCCATGCCGCAGCCGTCACCCGTAGCCGCCGTCTCCCTCCAACGCCACCGCTGCACCCCTAACCCTAGCCGCTGATGGAGTCCCCGCGCTCGTCCACCACCCGCTCATCCAACCCCTTCGCTGGTCCCGAGCCCTTCGTCGTCGCCATCCGTGATCTTAACATCGAGGCACACGTTCCCATCCACCTCGATAGCTCCAGCACTTAGTACTATGCGTGGAAGACCCTTATCTTCCACGAGTACTATCTCACCCAGCACATCGATGGCTCTGTGGATGCCGACTTCATGAAGGGCGATCCGGAGTGGTCCGTCATTGAGGCCACACTCATCCTATGGTTTTACCAAACCGTCTCGAAGGACATCTTCCACACAGTTTTCGCCGAGGACGACAATGCTTGCGCCGTGTGGAACAAGATCAACGCGCTCTTCACCGACAAAAAACATCAGCGCCTTGTTTTCTTGCAGCAGGAGTTCTTCTGCTGTCACCAGGACATCTCCACCATCGATAAGTACTGCATGCGACTTAAGATGCTGGCCGATGAGATTCCCGGCGTCGGGGCCAGAGGCTCCGACGAACTCATGCTAAGCACTCTCACCGCCGGCCTCAACGAGGACTTTGGCAATGCAGGCTCCAACTTCACCTTGCTGTCGCAACCCACCTTCCAACGTGTCGTTGCGTACCTCAAGCTAGAGGAGCGCTGCATAACGAAGTTGAAGCAGCGTCCACTACACTGTCCTCACCGCCGGCACTACCTACGGCAATCCCGCTCCACCGGCTGCACCGAACCAGCCGCGTGCTCCTCCACCGGCCGGTTACTTCCCGCTGCCACCCGCGCCCCCCACGCCTCCCCAACAACAAGGCGGAGGGGGCCGACGCAACCAGCGGGGTGGCACGGGTCGCCGCCAGCAATAGCAATAGCAGCAGGGTCCGGGCGCCAGGGGGGCATCACGCCACCAGCCGCCCCCTCCTACTCTGGGTCTCCTCGGTCCGGGCCACACCAGCCACCAGGCCTTCTTCAGCGCGGCACACCAGCCGGCCGGCGCCGGTTACGGCGCCTACCTCGTGCTGCCACCTCTTGGCGGCCATGGCCCACTGGCCCTAGCGCCAACCTACGGGGGTCTCCTGCCTCCGCCGGCACCTGCGCCATGGGATCCTTCCCTCCTGGCAGCTCTGCACTCCACGCCATCACCTAACAACTATTGCGGCTGAGGCGACTGGTACATGGACACTGGTGCTAATGTGCACATGACAGCTCATCTCGATAACCTAACCTCTTTCACTCCCGTTCATATGCCCACTCGTATCACCGTTGGCAACGGTTCTTCCTTACCTATCAGTCATATTGGTAGCGCTAGTTTTCCCTCCAATTGCACACCCATCACTATGTCTAATGTTCTTGTTTCACGTGAACTTGTCACGAACCTAGTTTTTGTTCGTTGTCTTAATCGTGAGAATCCTCTCACTGTTGAATTTGCCGGTGCTAGTTTTTCTGTGAAGGACGCCCGTACGCGGATGGTGCTCCACCGATGTGATTGCCCCGAGGATCTTTATCCCGTGCACGCTGGTGCTTCTTCCTCCACACCTGCTGCATTGGCCCACCCGCTTGGGACACCCCGATCCCACCGTTTTGTGTCAAATTCTTAGGAGTTTTTCTTTCTCATGTAATAACCTGGACGAGCATACTTGTGAGGCTTGCCGTTTAGGCAAGCACGTTCGTCTTCCCTTTAGTGCATCTACAACTGTTTCCACTTTTCCGTTTCAGCCCCTTCATAGTGATGTTTGGACGTCTCCCATTGCAAGTAACACGGGCTATCTATACTAATTAGTGATTTTAGATGATTACTCTCATTATATGTGGAATTTTCCTCTCCGCCGCAAGTCTGATGCCTTAGCCACACTCACGCCCTTTTTCTCCTATGTCACCACATAGTTCGGTCGCCCTATACTTGTACTCCAAACTGACAAGGGAAAAGAGTTTGAGAACCTCGCCCACCGCACCCTTCTTGCCTCTCATGACACCACCTTCCGCTTAACTTGCGCGTACACTTCGCAGCAGAACAGCCGCGCCGAGCGCATCCATCGCACTCTTAATGACTGCACTCGCACATTACTTTTCCATGCTAACATGCCCACCAGGTTCTGGCCTGATGCTCTTGCCACCCCTACACTTCTCATTGACATTCGTCCGTGTCATCCTAGGTGGAACTATGCCTCTCATCACCTTCTTTTAGGTGCATGGTCGTCCTACGACGGCCTTCGCATCTTTGGGTGCCTTTGCTACCCTAGCACCGCGTCCACCACTCGTCACAAACTCGCACCACGTTCCCTTCCATGCGTTTTTCCGGGTTACCCTTCAAACACCAAAGGTTACCAGTGCTATGATACTGTCACTCACCGCGTGTACACTTCGAGGCACATATATTTCGTCGAGACTGTGTTTCCTTTGTTCTAGGTACCATCGGCTCCGGCACCCGCGGCGCCTCCTACGACGCCCCTCCCTTGGCGCGACGCGCGGGAGCAACCCCCGGCGGCCCAACCGGTTCGACGCCTACTGTCGCCGCCACTCGGGTTCTTGAGTCCCTCCCCCGAGATTGAGTCAAACCAGATCTCTGAGTCTTTGACTTCCTCCTCTCAGGATGCACTGGCCTCCCCAGCTGGTGCCATGGCGGGTTCCCCGGTCGGCAAGGGCTCTTCGACGACGGGCTTGACATCCTCCTCGCCCGCCGTCCTCATCGCCGCCGCCAGCCCCGCCACCGCTGACGGCCCGGCTGCTGGTCCCGCCGACGAACCGGCAGCTGACGTGGGCCCGACCGCCCTCTGCCGGTAATACTCATGGCATGACGATCCGTGCCCGGGCTGATGTGCTTCTCCCGAGAACGCGCTACTCTTTCGACGAGTATGTGTGTGCTGCTGTGACCTCGATGCCATCACCCATCCCCACCTCCTTCCGCGCCGCCATTCGGGACCCGTATGGGCTGTTTGCGATGCAGGAGGAGTTCAACGCCTTGCTGTGCAACCGCATGTGGCATCTTGTTCCGCGACCCCCTCATGCCAATGTCATTTCTAGCAAGTGGGTGTTCCGCCACAAGACTTGCCCCAGACGGCTCTCACAACCGCTATAAGGCCCAGTGGGTGGTTCGTGGCTTTCGACAACGTGCAGGCGTGGACTTCATCGACACCTTTGCTCCAGTTGTGAAACCAGACACGATCCGTGCTATGCTTTAGTTGGCGGTCTCGCGGGCTTGGCTGGTACATCAGTTGGACGTCTCCAACGCCATCCTGCATGGTTACCTTGCCGAGCAGGTATTCTGTGAGCAGCCCACAGGCTTCATGAACGTCGAGCATCCGGACTCTGTGTGCTTGCTCTCCCTCTCTCTTTACAGGCTGAAGTAGGCACCATGGGCTTGGTACCAGCAAATCGCTGCCTTCCTGCAGTCTCTAGGTTTTCGGTCCACCCGCTCTGATGCCTCGCTTTTTGTGTATCATCAGGGCGGCGCCACGGCATATCTGCTCCTATACATCAATGACATCATCCTCACGGCCTCCACCGCCGAGCTCCTTCAGCGGCTTACAACTCGTCTTCGCGCCGAGTTCGCCCTCAAGGACTTAGGGCCCCTGCATTACATTCTCGGCATCGAGGTGGTCCGCCAGGCCGACGGCTTCTTTCTGCATTAGCAGAAGTATGCTCATGAGTTTCTGGAGCGCGCTGGCATGCTTAATTGCAAGTCGACGCCAACTCCGGTCGACACGAAGGCGAAGGTTTCCACTACGGACGGGTCTCTTGCGACCGATGCCGCGTTTTACTGCTCCATCGTTGGTGCTTTACAGTACCTGACGGTGACACACTCGGATCTGCAGTATGCTGTTCAGCAGGTGTGCCTCCACATGCAGTCACCGCATGACTCCCACTGGACCCTGGTGAGGCGTATTCTCTGCTACATACGCGACACCATGCCTTTGGGTCTCACCCTCACGGCCTCCGCCTCCACCGACCTCGTCGCATACTCGGACGCAACCTGGGTTGGCTGCCCCGATACCCATCGCTCCACATCCGGCTATTGCGTCTACCTTGGCCCCTCGTTGATCTCTTGGTCTTCGAAGCGACAGCCAACGGTCTCACGCTCGAGCGCAGAGACAGAGTATCGGGCCGTCGCCAACGCCATGACAGAATGCTCTTGGGTTCGTCAGCTGCTTCAGGAGTTGCTTTTTGATGCTTCCAAGGCCACCCTTGTCTTTTGTTACAACGTCGGCGCGGTCTACCTCTCCTCCAACCTGGTGCACCATCGACGTACGAAGCACATTGAGCTCGACATTTACTTCGTTCGTGAGCAGGTTGCGCTTGGCCGTGTTCGAGTTCTCCACGTGCCGACGTTGCAACAGTTCGCTGATGTAATGACTATGGGATTGCCCACTCCCGTCTTTGAGGAGTTTCGATCCAGTCTCTGTGTCTCCGGCGATGCTTCGACTGTAGGGGGTGTTGAATATATGTGTTGCGTGTATATAACGTATAGTCTGACTTACCTCCTAATTGTATACACTTGAGATAGAGGCCCGCTTGTACCCTATATAAACATGCACCTTGGCACCTATCAATATATCAACAATAGTATTGCCAATCCCTCTCTCTACATTCTTGATCGTCATGTTTATGGGGTTTCGACAAAGCCACGGAAACATGAGAAAGGCCGTACCAACAAGTAATTTCTTCATTTGACATTTATTTGTCACATATCTTCCATGATTTGATTTTTTCCCCGTATGTTCAGCTGGGTTCTTCTTTTTTATAATAGCAACCATTCCCATCATATCATGTGACAAATCAATTGCAGAGCTTCGATGATGGTATATACCACCTGATCTATTTATTCATCACTGCGTTGTATTCATTTATTTCTCTGTATACACACTCATGGACTGACTGGGTTCCATTTTTCACAGTTTTATACCCCAATTCGCTTGCTGTTGTTCAGGTCTTCATGTTCTAATCAGTGGTGGAAGGAAATTTGCACATTCTTAATACTAAGGAGTGAAAATCACCCCAATACCGGTTAGAGCAGCTTACTTATGCAGTTGGCACCAAAGAACACAGAAACCATTACAAGATAAAATATTGATATTGGAGTAGCATCAAAGAAAAGAAAAACACTATAAGGCACTTCAAAACTTTGAAGTCCGTCTGCAATAGCAACATCGTTTTTGAGATATTTTATATGGTATTCCTTTAACACAGTCTACAGCAAAATAGAAATGGCAATAACCAGCTATTGTTTTTTATGTACTAAATTTCATGAGAAGGACGAGTGGAAACTTTAGGTCTGATCATGCTTGCATTTGGTTGACATTACTATTGAGATTCTCTGCTGAAATTCCACGTACAACAGAGATAAACAAATAGTATATCGTGACAATTATCCAGTAAGAATGAGTTACAATGGCTTATTCAAAAAGGTTTTTTCTTGCATTGCGACATTATAACAACTTAGATCGATTTGCATTGAGAAAAATGTTAATACATAGGATGCTACAAGTATTAATTTACAGCTCAAGGACGAAGCCTACCATACCATTGGATACACTCTATAAAGGATAATAATTTCCAGTTTTCCACCATTTAGTGTATGAAAAACTTATGTAAGTGTAGTATGCTTAGCCTACTTGATCATTAGTAATAATTATGCTCATTTGTAGTTAGTCTATTAAAGATTTATCTAAACCTCTCAATATACAATGTTACAAGTCATTGTTTAGAGCAGTACACAACTATAAAGCTTTCAGTGAAAGATTTGTCTTGAAAACATTGTAAAGTGCAATCTCAAGTTTCAAAGAATTCCCAAAGCTATATCTTTTGTGTATGTCACCATAAATATTTTATGTATCACAAATAAATTTCAACAATGTACCTATTTAATAATTATATTATTGAAAGTACACACAATATTGCACTCACACGGGTTGACGACAAGTATACAAAAATCTTAAAAGACCTTCCTGGAATGGCTAGTACTAGTATTCGAAACCAAAAGTGTTGCTTGTTGGAGACTTCCCGTGTATAAAATAGAAGCAAAATGTCTCTCTCCTCGTCTAAAGAAAAAAAGAAGAAGAAGGATGATGGAAAAAATGTAAGGATCACACGGTGTGGCTGATCCAGTCTCTCGGCCCATCCCAAGCAAGTGGCAACTACTTCCTCCGTTTCTAAATATAAGGCTTTTAAGACATTTCATTACGGACTATATATGGATGTATATAGTCATATTTTAAAGTGTAGATTCACTCATTTTGTTCTGTACATCTATATACATCCATATATAGTACGTAGCAGGGGCGGAGCCACACCAACGAATCGCCCCGGCCATGTTTGTGCAGTGTAGCTATTGTATACAATAGCTGCTACAGTTTACACTGCAGGCAGGGACGGAGCCAGGAAATAAGGATAGAGGGGGCAAGAACTAGAAGCGCCAAAACCATAGTAGGATATGGTCATATGCCGAAGTAAATAATGAAAGATTAAAGTAGTAAATATATGTCTGTTATTCTATAATTATAAGAGATACATATATCAATTAATTTGAGTTGGTGTTGCATTTTGTTTGCATTAGCATCATGTTGACATGGTTTTAAGCTTGAACCGATTGGCTTGGAAAAAATATAAATTGATTCAGCCCTTTTACTCTTCGTGTCTACACAAATACAATTCAGGAATTATCGCTTTAGCAGGGCAGAATTTGTGTCATCTGATTTTGGCTAGAGGCGATGATGTGCATGTGTGATTACGAACACATATTGCCAGCACAACATTGACAAAAACATCATGCATGCGCCCTAGTAGATTCCTCAGCCAATTAGACTAATTAGAATTTTACTAGTTAGTTGTAAATGTTTGTAGAATTGTAGTTCTACAATTCCACTTTTACAATTTGAAGGCACAAATTAATCTAATGCTGAAAGTAAACTAACCCATTTTTCTTCTGGTTTGGTCGTTCTGTGTGTCCAGCCGACCAGCCGTGCGCTCGTGGATCGGCGTGACGGTGGTTGCCTGTCCCCTCCATTCCTCAACTAGAGATTCGATCGACGATAGCAAGCGGCCGGCGGTAGGCTCGATCTCAGGCGCAGGAGTTGTATTTTCACGGGATCTCAGGCGGCAGGAGTAGTGGGGAGGTTGGAAACAAAGGGATTAGATTTTTTTCAAGGCTAACGAGGTGATCAGATGAGACCAGAACCATGTGTACGTGGGTACTGTTTCTAGCCCGGCCCTTTCTCATTTCCTACAAGATTTGGGCCTTTTATTAGTATACATGGGCCCTCGCTACGGGAGGGACAGCCGCAAGGGGGGGGCGAAACATGTCACGGACTCTGTGCGTACGCTGAAAAATAGCTGATAACTGATCGATATCAAGGGACGGCGCAATTGTTGGGGGGGGGGGGGGGGTCTAGGCCCCCCTCGTCCCCCACCCTTGAATCCGTCCCTGACTGCAGGTGGGCCTCACGCCCTGGGCCCGGGCCCTAGGGCTGGTGTGTGAACCCGTCTCTGATCTATAGTGAAATCTTTAAAAAGACTTATATTTAGGAACGGAAGAAGTACATGCCAAGTCACGATATATCACATCCATGTTGATTAAAGAAAATTAAACTCTGTTCACTGCAATCCATCGTCGTCGCCTATCAAAAAACACCATATTCTTCATCCCAGTTTACTACTCATAGAAAATATTCCATTAAGAACTTTAATTATCTTTCCCAAATACCAACGCAACAAGAAAAATGCAGGAAAAAAACTCTAAATAACTAAACCTTCTATTCAAAAAATGCTACACGGTAGTCCAGATCAATTTGATTTAACTTATGTATACAAGCCTTGACACATACATCAGTAGCCACACACATCAACCATAGTTAAAAATGCACATCAACCAGATCAGACTCGTATCGTGGTGGTGACATGTGCGGGACGCACATTTAGCAGCATTCAAAGGGGAAATGCAAACGAAAAGATGGCAACGCAGATAGTAACCAATTAATTAGTCACAAAATTGGCACGTGGTTCTTTTTCCCGCCATATACAAAATCTTAAAATACTTTCCGGGGAATGGAAGACCAAAAGTGTTGCTTTGTTGAAGACTTCCCGTGTATAAAATAAAACGGAAAAGTCTCTCTCGTTGTTTAAAGAAAATAAAGAAATGGGAGAATGATGGAAGAAATGTAAGGATCACGGTGTGGCTGATCAGGTCTCTCGGCCCATTCCTGGCAAGTGGCAACTACATGCAAAGTCACGACATATCACACCCATGTTGATTAAGGAAAATTAAACTCTGTCTGACGCAATCCATCGACGCCGCCACACGCAATATTTTGTGAGGAGGACAATCATCAGGACGACCTCTTCCAACTTGTTCGCGCTAATCATTCATATATAAAACATAATATGAGCAACCTCGTGCAGCAAAGGAAAGCTGCGGTGGAACATGACAACGGCATGGAACATGTCAAACGCGCTTCCACAAAATCCTACCAAGAAGTTCAAACACCCTGTACAATGGCGCTGGACTATATATAGCTTCCATACCGTTCCGTATCCCTCACATCCATCTCGAGCAGCTAGCTTCCCAATCCATCCATCAGTAACAAATTAATTAAGCAGCAGCTTGATTCTAGCCTTCTCCTTCTGAACGTGTGGTGGTGCACATGGTCGCTTCGTCTTGCTGCCCGTTAGCTGCTCGGTGCAGCCTCTTTCTCGCAGCAGCCCTGGTCCTAGCGCTGAGCCACGGAGCCCTCGGTCATGGCAGTGCCGGTGCCGGGTTGAGCTCGTCCTTCTACGACTACTCGTGCCCCGGTGTGCACGACATTGTTCGGCGTGTCATCCAGAGAGCCCGCATCGTCGATGCGCGCATCCCAGCCAGCCTCATCCGCCTCCACTTCCATGACTGCTTTGTTCAGGGTTGTGATGGCTCGCTTTTGCTTGACAACGACCTCCCGACGATCATGACCGAGAAGGAGGCCCTTGGCAATGACAGGTCAGTGCGTGGGTTTGAGGTGGTCGACGGCATCAAGCATGCGTTGGAGAACGCGTGCCCTGGCATTGTGTCCTGCGCCGACATCCTCGCCCTCGCCTCCGGGATCTCCGTCGAGCTGGCTGGGGGGCCACACTGGAGTGTGCCGTTGGGCCGCCGTGATGGCACAACCACCAATGTTGAGAGCGCCAACGCTCTCCCAAGCCCTTTTGACTCTCTGGAGATGCTCCAGGAGAAGTTCAGAAACATGGGCCTCGACGACATAGACCTTGTCGCCCTCCAAGGAGCGCACACCTTTGGGCGTGCGCAATGCCAGTTCACGCAACAAAACTGCAGCACCGGGCATGACGAGGAAACACTCGTGAACCTCGACATAGTCACCCCCGACGTCTTCGACAACAAGTACTACGGCAACCTCGTGCGCGGCCGCGCCCCTCTTCCTTCGGACCAGGTAATGTTGTCCGATGTTGGTGCCGCTGCGACCACCGCACCAATTGTTCACAGGTTCTCCAGTAGTCAAAAGGACTTCTTCAGGAATTTCGCGGCCTCGATGGTCAAAATGGGAAACCTAAGCCCGCTGACCGGAAGGGTTGGCGAGATTAGGAACAACTGTCGGAGGGTGAACAGAAAACCCTATTGACGAATCAGATTGAGTTATGAGTTGTGAACTCGTTGTCCTTGTGTAAATCATTTTTTTAATTCATTGTAACCGTAAAGTGTTGCGTTATTATTCTCTTTGGAAACAAATGTAAATATAATTCATTACACGTGATTTTCATGAACCCATTCTTGTCATGCCTACTTGTTGTTGAATAAACACATTGAAATCACTTTATCATCATTCAATCAAATCTTGTGTAACATCACAGCTACATGAAGGCATGACATTAAACTTTGTATATTTTTTTCTTGAAGTTTTCATGTAATTGCCGTATCAAAACATGCATGGTTTTATATCTATTTGGAAGAACCTATTGACAAAGTGACAGAAATGAGGAAAGATTTTATGCCTATGCTTTCAAGATTTTCAGACTTTGAAAAATAAAAAAATAATACATTAAAGAGTAACATTATTTTTGAGAGAAAATTAAAGAGTGACGTTGGAGACGAGACACCTATCAAAGGACGGCCATAGGAGAGCCACTTGGATCGCACGACCCCTCTTCCAGACCCACTGGATATCTGCATGGCCCATGCACCGCCTTTGCTGCCCTCCTTCTGAACATGAACGTGCAGTAGTGCACATGGCCACTTCCTCTAGCGTGTCGTTAGCTCTCGCTTCAGCTTCTTGATCATGGCATTATTGATTCTAGCGCCGAGTCATGGAATCCATAATCATGGGATGTCCATGCCATTAGAGAATAGGTGACAAGGAGAAAGGGTAAGAAATAAAATGCAATAAGTAAACATAAATGCAATGAACCCAATAAAAAATCATTTTGCAATAAGATATAGATTTTCAAGAAAAGATAAAGTGAAGCCGAGTGTAATATATCGAGCATTTGGTTTATATTTTGTCAGTTTTGTAAAATAAGGTAAGTTTTTAATATAAGACGAGCACCTTTAGTCCCAATCTCGGCTTATAGGCTACGCTGATACGGAGCCATCAACTAGCTCTGTGATGGTCACATGACAGAAAGCTTTGCCGAGCCTATTATGTAAACAAAGACCTCTCTAGATTATGTGCCAAGCTTAGCCTATAAGCCGAGTGTATTTTAACACTGCACTCGACTTATTTCCCCCCAAAGCAGAAGTCTCTTTTTTTGATGTGCATTCTATTGTAGGTACTCGCCTTAGTGTCACTAACCCTTACTGTCACCACCGAGTACAGTGAAATGAGACATTGTTTATAGCCCGACACACGGCAATGTATTATGACCGGATTACATATGTGTTTGTGAGTGATATTTTTATTTGATTCCATGCTTATATTTTCTCTATCTAATAGTACTACAATAAGATACGGAGGTGCACTGCAAATTTAATTGTAGTCATGGTTATTTCCTACTACCTGAATGGATCACACTAACACAAATTTCTGAGATGAATCTGCATCACACCATTTTTTAGGAAACTTCTGAAATGCACACTATTAGGGATAAGGCTAGTGATGGCGCGGAGTAAAAGCCTAGCTAGAAGTAGTGCAGGGTAGCACGCTACTACTATCATGTTATAGCTAACTGGTTAGTTATAGGGTGGGTTGCTACCCTGCACTACAGGCTATTAGTTACATTAGCAGTAACGCGGATAATTAGCTGTAGCACGGTTTTAGACCCCACACCCTTTGTGTATTTCTTTTCCGCTTATAAATGAAGTGCTTATAAAACAATTATACACATATTCATACAGTCCAACATATATCATTGGTACATCAATGTCTCGTCATGATCCTAGTGATATAACAATGCATCATCATCATCATCATAGTAATAGAACAATTTCTCATAATCATCATAACTTAATGATAGCCTGCTGAGGGAGTCCTGGTTTAAGGGGTCCTCGGGAGGCCGACCTGTTTCTTATGGGCCGGACTGTATGGGCTGCTTGTCGAGCATTGGATCGATAGAAGACCCTGTCTCCAAGAAGGATGCTTCGGGAATCGTGGCGGGTCCTCCACGATTGGGGTAGTAAATAGGCATGTTTATCCCCTCGACGTGTAACTGACTATGTGTAAACCCTAGGTACCCTCGGCGTCTATATAAGCCGGAGGGTTTTAGGTTGTAGACGGAGGACAACTCATCTAGGGTTTAGCTATTTGATCTCGAGGTAGATCAACTCTGTAACCTACATATCATCAATACAATCAAGCAGGACGTAGGGTATTACTTCCATAGGAGGGCCCGAACCTGGGTAAACATCGTGTCTTTCGTCTCCTATTACCATCAATTCTAGTCTCACAGCTCGGGACCCCCTACCCGAGATCCGCTGATTTTGACTCCGACATTGGTGCTTTCATTGAGAGTTCCGCTGTGACCACCGAAGGAATCAATGGCACGCGTCATCATCAACAAAGAGGTCCGCAACATGGACACCTTTGTCCCCGAACAGATCTTCGCTTTCGGTAGCATTGTGCTGCACACTGACCCAACCGGCCATCTAGGCCGGATCGGGAGCTTCGCCCCTGATCAAGAGCTTAGATTCGGGAACCTAGAGTTCTTCGTGGACTCTCCGGGCGATCTTTCACTAACCTGGCTCGCAGTCTCGCCTGCCACGCCCTAAGACCTGCTACCTCTTGAGCTTGTGTTGGTTTTCCCTCAGTTTTTGAGAACCAAGGTATAAATCCAGTAGGAGGAACAAGCATGTCACCTATGGATGCACCTACACAAACAATCAAACTCTTGCAGCCAACGCTATAAATGGGTTGTCAATCCCTTCGCGGTTATTTGCAAGGATTAGATCTTTTCATTAAGATCTATAGACTCTGAATCATTGGGATGCCTTTTAACTAAAGTTGATTTATCTCTAGTCCTATCATTATCAAGATTTACATTGCAAAAAAAAAGATTCAATAGAAGTCACATCAATCACTTTAAGATCTTCATCATTATTATCGCGAGAAAACACCTTTTCAAGCCATTCACGCTTAGCACGAATTCTAGCGGTTCTTTCCGTACTTTCATCAATAGAAATTCTCATGGCTTTAAAGACTCATTAATATCATGCTTGGGTGGAGTAGATATAACTTTCAAAGAATCAACCTCAAACGAAATTCTATCAACACTGCTAACCAAATCGTCAATTTTAAGCACTTTTTCGTCAATAGAAGCATTAAAACCTTTTTGCTAACCAATAAAATCTTTAAAAATATTCTCAAGATCAGAGGGCATCTTATTATTTCCATAATAATTGTTGTAGGAATTACCATAATTATTAGAGGAATTACTAGGAAACGGCCTAGGGCTGAAATTACCTATATACGCATTGTTACCAAAATTATTCCTACCAACAAAATTCACATTCATAGATTAATTATTATTTCCAATCAAAGAAGACAAAGGCATATCACTAGGATCGATAGGATCACTCTTACTAGCAAACAATTTCATCAATTCATCCATCTTTTGACTCAAAGTATTTTTTTCTTCAATAGCGTGCACTTTTTTACTAGTAGGAGATCTTTCGGTATGCCATTGAGAATAGTTTGACATGATATTACCTAGGAGTTTAGTAGTTTATCCTAACATGATTTCCATAAAAGTCCCACCCGCGGCAGAATCTAAAAGATTTCTAGATGCAAAATTCAAGCCCACATATAAAATTTGTATAATGATCCATAAACTCAAACCATGCGTAGGACAATACCTAATCATTAATTTCATCCTCTCCCAAGATTGTGCAACATGCTCATGATCAAGTTGCTTAAAATTCATTATATCGTTCCTAAGGGAGATGATCTTAGCGGGCGGAAAATACTTGGAAATAAAAGCATCTTTACACTTATTCCATGATTCAATAATGTTTTTAGGCAAATATGAAAACCAAGTTTTAGCACAATCTCGTACTAAGAACGGAAATAGCTTCAATTTAACAATATCATTATCCACATGTTTCTTCTTTTGCATATCACACAACTCAATGAAAGTATTTAGATGGGATGCGACATCTTTACTAGGAAGGCCGCAAAATTGTTCTTTCATAACAAGATTTAGCAAGGAATTATTGATTTCATAAGATTCCCCACTACTGGCGGGAGATATAGGAGTACTAATAAGATCATTATTATTAGTATTGGAAAAGTCACACAACTTGGTATTCTCAGACATCGTGACAAAGCAAGCAATCAAGCAGACAAGAAAACGAAAGAAGGGCAGATAAAAAGACAAATCTTTTTGGAATTTTCTAAAAATTGTTTTAGAAGTGGGGGATAGGCAAACAAGAGCCAAATGGCAAATAAAGTAAATGCAAGAGATGAGTTTATGATGGGTACTTGGTAGGCTTGATGTAGATCTCCCCAGCAACACAGCCAAAAATGGCAAGTTGAAGGGAAAGTTCTTGTCTTGACTTGCTATGTATCGTCCCCAACAATGGCGGTAGAAATTGGCAAGTTGACGGGAGAGATCTTGTCTTGACTTGCTATGTATCCTCCCCGGCAACGATGCCACAAATACTTCTTGCTACCTCTTGAGCTTGCGTTGGTTTTCACTTGAAGAGGAAAGGGTGATGCAGCGAAGTACATACGTATTTCCCTCAGTTTTTGAGAACCAAAGTATCAATACAGTAGGAGGAACAAGCAAGTCACCAATGTATACACCTACACAAACAATCAAACTGTTGCAGCCAACGCTATAAAGGGGTTGTCAATCCCTTCGCAGTTACTTGCAAGGATTAGATCTGAAGGAGATAGATGTAAAAGAGTGCGGAAAGAAAAATTAAATAAATTGCAGCAAGATATTTTTGTTTTTAGTTTATGGAGCTGAAAGTATATGATGGAAAATAGACCAGGGGGCCATAGGTTTCACTAGAGGCTTCTCTCTTAAAGGCAAATATCATGGTGGGTAAACAAATTACTGTCGAGCAATTGATAGAAAAGCAAGTAATCATGTAGTTATCCAAGGCAATGATCATGCATATAGGCATCACGTCCGTGACAAGTAGAATGAAAAGATTCTACATCTACTACTATTACTCCACACATCGTCTGACTCCTGCTTGCATCTAGAGTATTAAGTTCATGAACAACACAGTAACACATTACGAAAGATGACATGATGTAGAGGGATAAACTCAAGCAATATGATGAAAACCCCATCTTGTTACCCTTGATGGCAACAATACAATACATGCCTCGCTACCCCTACTATGTCACTGGGTGAGGACACCGCAAGATTGAACCCAAAACCAAGCAGTTCTCATATTGCAAGAATTACCAATCTAGTTGGCAAAACCAAATCAATAACTCGAAGAGACTTGCAAGGATATGAAATCATGCAAATAAGAATTCAAAGGAGATTCAAATAAGATTCATGGATAATCTGAACATAAACACACAATTCATCGGATCTTGACAAACACACCACAAAAGACTATTACATCGGATAGATCTCCATGAAGATCATGACGAACATGGTATTGAAGATCAAAGAGAGAGAAGAAGCCATCTAACTATTAGCTATGGACTCGTAGGTCTGTGGTGGAGTACTCACGCATCATCGGGGGGGGGGGGGGCAATGGAGTTTATGTAGATGCCCTCCATGATCAAAACCACCTCCGGTAGATTACCGAAAAAGGCTCCAAGATTGGATCTCTCGGGAATGGAGGCTTCCGGTGGCGGAAAAGTATTTGCGTTGCCCTTTTTATGTTGCAGTAATATTTGGGTATTTATAGGCCAAGAATTAGGGTTAGGAGACCTGACACGGAGCGACAAGCCTTCTAGGCGTGACCAGGGGGCGCGCCTAGCAGGCTTGTGGCGTTCTGGCACCTCCCCTGATGTGCACTCCAAGCATGATCAACTTGTTTCCTCCCTGAAAAATTTCTTCCGAAGGTTTTATTCCATTTGGACTCCGTTAAATATTCCTTATGTGCAAAACTCAAAAACAAGGAAAAAACAAAAAATGGCACTTGGCTCTAGATTAATAGTTAGTCCCAAAAATAATATAAAACAGCATATTAATGCATATAAAACATCCAAAACGGATAATATAATAGCATGAAATCATAAAAAATTATAGATACGTTGGAGACGTATCATGACCCCAAGGCTTTAACCTCGGACCCCTCTTTCGGTCACGTCCACGGGATTACCCCGGCAATGACCTGATTCTCAGTCCAAATCTGCCCATAGTGCCAGATGACCGTATACCTCTTCCTTCCGAACACTCCCCTAGCGCGGGCACAATGGAGGTCAGCTCCGAAAGCTTCGAGCAGGTTGACCCGATCGAGCTCTCGATACTCAACAAGGCCCTAGATCGGATCTCGTCGATGAAGATTACCGATGACCCAACTCGGATCCATGCTCAGATCGGTCTCATGACGAATTTTTCATCCCACCCACCACCCACTTTATAGCCACAGTCGAAGATTTAACTGACATGTTGGACTATGCCTCCAAGGAGGTAGAATACATGGATGAGGATGATTGCGCTCCCACCCCCATTAACACTAGGCGATGGGCCGCCACCTCCACGTACTATGTCTACATGGTGGACACTCTAGCCGCTAATGGCAAGAACACACCTAAAAACGATGGCGACAAGTCAGGTGAAGCGTTGCCAAGGCGCCGGAAACCGCATAAACGGTCAAAAGGCAAAAAGGGAAGGAAAGCTATCATCGGTACCGGGGACGGAGATACCCCGGAAGACCTCGGCGATCCCGATATCGCTGAACACCCATTAGAGGGTCAGGAGAGGCCTAAAGACCAGCGCAACCCCGACCTAAATGATTCCGAGGACGATAATTACCTCCCCCAGTCGAGGAGGAGGACATCCTAGAAGCCAATGAGTTCGACATTCTCGATAACCATGAAGATCAGGAACTATTCAGGCAACAACTTATAGCCACAACCCGCAGCCTGAAACAAAAGAATGGCATCTTAAAACCGAACAAGACAACCTCAATGATCGGTGGGCTAGAGTCCTCACAGCCGAGGAAGGATACGGTTCCGGTCTGTTGGACCAACCTAAAATCTATCGACGCAGAAGGCTCCTGCCACACTCCAATGACAAGCTCAGTGATATGCCATCTCCCAAACATACCCCATACGATAAGCCAGACCGCCCCCTCAAGGGCACAACAGGACGACTGACAATACCGGTTATAGGCCGGTGATACCCCGAAGATGGGGAAAAGAGACAGTAGAGCCCGATGGCAGGTTCGACCTGCGACACAACCTGGACAATAGGGCAGGTCGCACAAGATCCATATAAAGATCCAGAGGGTACTCATCCGATCAATGGGGATGGGTACCGGCCTTGGCTAGCCCGCAACAACAGTGGCCGGGAACGAAACTGGGCTAGAACAGACGTCGATCACCGACGCGACATAGCTTGGGTCAAAGGCACCGCCCACCCACTATACTTCACGGATGAGGTGAT
The DNA here is from genome assembly GCA_022496015.1 of Hordeum marinum. Classification (NCBI taxonomy): domain Eukaryota; kingdom Viridiplantae; phylum Streptophyta; class Magnoliopsida; order Poales; family Poaceae; genus Hordeum; species Hordeum marinum. The sequence goes on from JAAAWK010001014.1 coordinate 90,838, forward strand.
GTAGCATCAGTTCCTGGAGGGGTTTAAACGAGTAAACATCGAATAGTATGATGGGACAACTGACCCAACCGTATCGATTAAGGATTTCCTCCTCCACATCCACATGGCATGAGGAGATGACCTCCATGCCATCAAATATCTACCTCTAAAACTTAAGGGGGCATCTCGGCACTAGTTGAATAGCCTCCCCAAAAACTCCATAGGATGCTAGGAAGATCTAGAGGATGCATTTCAATCTAACTTCCAGTGCACCTATGTTCGGCCGCCGGACTCCTCCGATTTGAGTAACGTCATCCAGAAGCCAGGAGAGTCCATGCAAAAATTCTGGAATCAGTTGTTGACCAAGAAAAACTAGATTGTTGACTGCTCGGATGCTAAGGCAATAGCCTCCTTCCAGCACAATATTCGGGATGAACGGTTGGCCCGCCAGCTCGGCCAGGGTAAACCTTAGACAATGTCCGCCCTTACATCCCCTATGACCCGCTTTTGCATGGGCGAGGATAACTGGCTCGCAAGACGAAGCCACAATCCCGAAGACCCCGGAACCTCCGATGTTTAGGACAGAAACGGGAAACCAAAGCGCAATAAGAATAAGCGTCGTCACAACAATAGTGATGCCGATGACACGACCGTTAATGCCGGCTTCCGCAATTCCCGACCCAGGCAGCGGAAGAAGCCTCCTAAAGGCAATCACGATGGACCCACCCCACTAGAGAAGATCATGGAAAGGCCCTGCCAAATCCACGACATTCAAGATAAGCCCGCCAACCACACAAACCGTAATTGTTGGGTATTCAAATAGGTTGGCAAACTCACATCCGAGGACCAAGCCAAGATCCAACACAACGAGGACGAGGATGAGCCTCGGGGTCCTATTGGTGGCAGACAAAAGAAGTTGCCTCCGGAGGCGAAAACAGTAAATATGATATACGCCACCCATATACCCAAAAAGGAGAAGAAGAGCGCCCTTCGGGAGGTCTACGCTGTAGAGCCCGTAGCCCCGAAGTATAACCCATGGTCGGCGTACCCGATCACCTTTGATCGACATGACCACCTGACCAGTGTCCCTCATGGAGGTTCGGCCGCCCTCGACCTAGACCCCATTATAGATGGGTATCACCTCACTAAAGTGCTCATGGACAGAGGACGTAGCCTAAATCTGATTTACTCAGATACATTGAAAAAGATGAGTATAGATCTGTCAAGGATCAAAACCAGCAACACTACCTTTAAAGGAGTGATCCCAGGCGTTGAAGCCCGGTGCACGTGCTCCGTAAACCTGGAAGTAGTGTTCGGCTTGCCCCATAACTTTCGAAGTGAAGACTTGATCTACGACATTGTGCCTTTCCGCAGCGGCTATCACGCCCTGCTCAGTCGTCTAGCGTTCGCTCGCTTTAACGTCGTCCCACGCTATGCATACCTCAAGCTTAAGATGCCCGGCCCCACGGGGGTCATCACTGTCAACAACAACACAGAGCGCTCCCTCCAAACTGAGGAACATGTGTTAGCCCTAGCGTCTGAATTCCATTACAATGATGATCGGCAAACGCCGACACCTGCCGTCAAGGCACGAAAGGTTGGGAAGCGAGCTCAGCTTCAGCCCGAACTCTCAGAACCTTCTTCTCCCCGTTAATAGGGTCTCGCCCCCCATCGCACAAACCTAGGACCAGCGAAGTATGTGCCAAGGAGGCACAACTTCGCGCTTAAAATTTTGTGGGCGACGGTGGGGAAAAATTGTAAGTGTTCGGCTGGACCAAACGACTACTATCAAATGTTTTCGTACACAGTGCAGGTACCGTCAAGGGCCTGCTAAATGTGTAAAGCTCATCCACACTTCGAGACTTCTCAATACCTTGTTTCCAAGATCCGTTCGATGAACAATACCACCCATTAAGGTGCACCACTCCCTAGGAGGCGTAGGAGTAGACAAGCGACAGGGCACATCGAGGACGTAAGGTCACCAATTGAAGACCCTGGTACAACCACTCCTGTAAAATTTCTTTTTTTCAAATACTTGTAAACAGTTGCTTCGGCAATTCGATCAATAAGAGTCGTTGAGAAAAATAAAAAATCATTATACATGGTTGTCTCGTTGTCCTCTTTTGGCACGTATTATATTTTCTCCCTCTTCTCGCGAAACTGTTCGGTATATTACGACGCAACCGGCTAATAGACCGGGAGCTCGAGTTTAAAAAACCCCGTCTTATGCACAATTAATTATGCATTCGGCGTCTTGTAATTTCCTTTATATGCATTGTTTCCGAACTATGTCTTGGGTCAATAGTTGGGTTGCTCGGCTCCTGTGCTTGTCCCTTTACATTCCGCTCGTTCGGCTAAAAGGCCAAAGGGAGAACCTCTGCGATTGTGTTTCTAGCTAGCCTGGTCAAACACCTTAGAGGATAAAGCGGAAAACTAACTGCCATGGTATCCGAGAACCGATCTGCGAATCCGAGCTTAAGTGTTATACTAAAGACCTCGCTAGAGGTCATTCCGTGCCATTTGATGGGTTTGGTATTCGTACAAACCATGTGATATTGTCTTTAGTCATGGTTCATTCTGAACATCTCAAGTCACCGAGGGCTAGTCATCAGCCCCTCGCAGTCCTTTTCACGCCCCTATGGCTAGGCGAAAGCAATAAAGCATTATGGTATGATTGCCTGGTTTGCCGCACATTGCCGCCTTCGGGTACCGATTGCTCGGCTAAGGGTCATAGTGCGTAACTAGAGACAACCCACTTAGTATCTACATGGGTGCTGAAGCCAACGACTCGCAACTTTCAGTTTAAACGGCCAGACGGGAGTTACAAAGGAATGCAAAACATTAAAAACATGACAAACCATGCATAACAAATATACAAGCGTTCAAAGGTCTTCAGTCATATTACAACGCATTCAATCGTACATGTCCTATTTTGAACATTGCGACTCTATAGCCCGAGCACCCTCCATTACTCTAGAGAAGTATAGCTCGGGGCGCGGGAGGCAGCGGGGTGGTGGCTATCTTCATCGGATCAAGCCCTAGACAGTGCACCTTGGCCTTCGCAAAGGCCATCCGATCTCCCTTGATGGAGGAGGAACACCTTAGCGCATTGAACCGGTGCGAGGCGTCGCTCAACTTCTGCACCAGGCTGAAGTAGGTGCCCGGTAGTGGCTCATTGGGCCATAGCCGGATACAGAGATCCTTCATGGCCGGCTTCGCCATCTGGTGTAGCTCCATCATCTTCTCACTAAGGAGAGGAGGGCACTCAGAGGCTTCATATTGCGCCCATAATACACAAGCTTTATCTCCTTCTCCCCGCAAAGCATAGAAATGATTCGCGTCCGCTGCACTCTTCTAAAGGTCGGAGTAGGCACCTGAGGAACGCCACACCTAGGTAACCAACTCAAACTTTCTATCCCCTAAGACACACTGCAATAAGTACGGCTTACCATCTGTGACAACCTTCGCTTGGCGAACTTGCTCCTCAAAGAACCACCTATCCACCCGCTCCTTTTGGAGATTGGTTTTAGGGTGGATAGTTCGGCAACGTGCTCCTTGCTTTTCACCTCGAGGTCCTTGCACTTTTGGCGGGCATCTTTCAGCTCCTGTTGGATCTCCTCAACCCGAGCATCATGCTTGTCACTAGTGGCTCTTAAGACGGAAAGCGCAGTAGCTGCTTGCTTGGCCGCCGCCCTCTCAACCGTGGCCTCCTCCTTCGCACGCTGCAGCTCGGCCTTGAGCTTCTCTATTTCCTTTACCGAGGCTATATAAGCGTCAAAATATGAATATTGCATGGACATTACGATGGCGAAATTTTTCGGATATTGAATTAGGCTTACCTTGCGTCTTGTAGAATCACTTGTTCAGAGCATCAAGTTCGTCTTCGGAGTTTTTGAGCTTCCAATTCAGCTCATCTAGCTTGGTGGCATTCATAGCCGCCGCTGACGATGAAGCCTGTAAATAACAAATCCCTATCAGGTTAGATGGGTTCAAAACTTTTGAACTGTAATCAATAGGATCCAATGTCCGGTCCTCTTAAGGGTTGTTAGAACATTCCGAACATATATAGTCATGTACATTTTGGGGAACGTTGCATGGGAAACAAAAAATTGCCTACGCACATGCAAGATCTATCCATGGTGATGAGCATCTACGAGAGGGAGAGTGGATCTACGTACCCTTGTAGATCGCTAAGTGGGAAGCGTTGAGAAACGCGGTTGATGTAGTCAAAAGTGTTCGCGATCCAAATCGCCGTGCGTCCCGCGATCCAATCACGATCCATCCCGATCTAGCACGAAAAGAACGACACCTCCGCGTTCAGCACACGTACGGCTTGATGACGATCTCCGCCTTCTTGATCCGGCAAGAGGGAGCGGAGAGGTAGACGAGTTCTCTGGCAGTGTGACAGCGTTGCGGCGATGGTGGTGGAGTAATCTTAGCAGGGCTTCGCCTAAGCACAGCTGAAACCGATCTAGAGGAGAAACTACAGACTAGAGGGTAGGGTTTCATGTGGCTGAAAATCTAGTGCAAAAACCCTAAAACCTCTAGTATATATAGGAGGAGAGGAGGAGGAGGCTTGGCGCAAGGGCCATCCCCTCTTTGGTTTGGCCGAAGTGGAGAGGAGGAGTCCTTCTCCTCCACTCCTAGTAGGATTAGGACTCCTTCCTTATTTCCACCTTTTTGCCTTTTTTCCACCTTTTCCACTTTGGAATTTCTTCCCAGCCACATGGGCCTTGTGCAGGACTTTTGCCATCCCACTAAGGGCTGCTGTTTATCCTCCCACAGCCCATGTAGCCTCTCGGTTCGAAATACACCTCCCGATGGTCACCCGGTTCCCTCCTGACACTCTTGGTACACTATCGATGAGCCCGGAACTTTTCCTGCGACCAAAACAGGACTTCTTATATATCAATCTTTACCTCCGGACCATTCTGGAGCTCCTCGTGACATCTGGGATCTCATCCGGGACTCCGAACAACCTTCGGTCACCATCATATATAACTCTATACTACCGAAACGTCACCAAACCTTAAGTGTGCAGACCCTGCGGGTTCGAGAACTATGTAGACATGACCGAGACACTGCTATGGTCAATAACCAATAGCGGGACCTGGATGCCCATATTGGTTCCTACATATTCTACGAAGATCTTTATCGGTCGAACCTCTATGTCAAGGATTCACTTAATCACGTATGATGTTCCCTTTGTTCTTCGGTATGTTACTTGTCCGAGATTCGAGTGTCGGTATCTCCATACCTAGTTCAACCTCATTACCGGCAAGTCTCTTTACTCATTCTGTAATACAAGATTCCGTGACTAACACTTAGTCACATTGCTTGCAAGGCTTATTGTGATTTTGTATTATTGAGTGGGCCCTGAGATACTTCTCCGTCACACGGAGTAACAAACCCCAATGTTGATCCATGCCAACTCAACAGACACCCTCGGAAATACCTGTAGAGTACCTTTATAGTCACCCAGTTACGTTATGACGTTTGATACACACAAGGCATTCCTCCGATGTCCATGATTTGCATCATCTCATGGTTATAGGAACATATACTTGACATGCAGAAAACTGTAGGAATAAACTGACACGATCACATGCTATGTTTATAGTTTGGGTCTTGTCCATCCCATCATTATCCTAATCATGTGATCCCGTTATCAAATGACATCACATGTCAATGGATAGGAAACCTTAACCACCTTTGATCAGCGAGCTAGTTCACTAGAGGCATACTAGGGACAAAGAGTTGTCTATTCATCCACACATGCAATGTGTTTCCAATCAATACAATTATTGCATGGATAATAAAAAATTATCATGAACAAGGAAATATAATAATAAACTCTTTATTTATTGCCTCTAGGGCATATTTCCAACAGTCTCCCACTTGCACTAAAGTCAATAATCTAGTTCACATCACTATGTGATTTACATTGTAATGAATCGAGCACCCATGCAGTTCTGGTGTTGATCATGTTTAGCCCTTGGAAGAGGTTTAGTCAACGGGTCTGCAATATTCAGATCCATGTGCACTTTGCAAATATTTATGCCCTTCTCCTTGATGTAATCGCAGATGGAATTGAAGCATTGCTTTATGTGTCTGGTCCTCTTGTGAAACCTTGGTTCCTTGGCGAGAGCAATGGCACCAGTGTTGTCACAGAACAGAGTCATTGGATTCAGTGCACTGGAAACTACTCCAAGATCTGTCATGAACTGCTTCATCCAGACACCTTCCTTCGCTGCCTCCGAGGCTGAGATGTACTCCGCCTCACATGTAGAATCGGCTACCACGTTTTGCTTAGAACTGCACCAGCTTACCGCTCCCCCATTGAGAATAAATACGTATCCAGTTTGCGACTTAGAGTCATCCGGATCAGTGTCAAAGCTTGCATTGACGTAACCCTTTATGACGAGCTCTTCATCACCTCCATAAACGAGAAACATTTCCTTAGTCCTTTTCAGGTACTTAAGGATATTCTTGACCGCTGTCCAGTGCTCCATTCCAGGATCACTTTGAAACCTTCCGGCCATACTTATGGCAAGCCAGACATCGGGTCTTGTGCACAACATTGCGTACATGATAGATCCTATGGCTGAAGCATAGGGGATAACACTCATCTTCTATCTATCTTCTGCAGTCACTGGGCATTGAGTCTTACTCAACTTCACACCTTGTAACATAGGCAAGAACCCCTTCTTGGACTGATCCATTTTGAACTTCTTCAAAACTTTATCAAGGTATGTGCTCTGTGAAAGTGCTATTAAGCGTCTCGATCTATCTCTATAGATCTTAATGCCCAATATGAAAGCAGCTTCTCCTAGGTCCTTCATTGAAAAACTCTTGTTCAAATATTCCTTCACGCTTTCCAGCATTTCTATATTGTTTCCAATCAGCAATATGTCATCTACATATAATATTAGAAACGCTATAGAGCTCCCACTCACTTTCTTGTAAATACAAGCTTCGCCATAAACTTGTATAAACCCAAAGCTTTGATCACCTCATCAAAGCACTTATTCCAACTCCGAGATGCTTGCACCAGTCCATAAATGGATCGCTGAAGTTTGCAAACTTTGTCAGCATTCTCTGGATCGACAAAACCTTCCGGTTGCATCATATACAACTCTTCCTCAAGGAAACCATTGAGGAACGCTGGTTTGACATCCATCTGCCAAATTTCATAGTCGAAATATGCAGCTATTGCTAACATGATTCTGATAGACTTAAGCATCACTACAGGTGAGAAGGTCTCATCATAGTCAACTCCTTGAACTTGTGAAAAAACCTTTGCCACAAGTCAGCTTTATAGACACTGACATTACCGTCCGCATCCATCTTCTTCTTAAAGATCCATTTGTTCTGAATGGCCTTTCAGGTAATACTTCCAAAGTCCATACTTTGTTTTATACATGGATCCCATCGCGGATTTCAGGGCCTCTAACCATTTCTCGGAATCCGGGCCCATCATCGCTCCTGCATAGCTCATAGGTTCATTGTTGGCCAACATACTGACCTCCAAGACAGGGTTGTCGTACCACTCAGGAGTAGTACGCGCCCTTGTCGACCTACGAGGTTCAATAGTGACTTGATCCGAAGCTTCATGATCATCATCATTAACTTCCTCTTCAACTATTGTAGGCTCCACAGAAACATCTTTCTGCGTTGCGCTACTCTCTGGTTGAAGTAAGGTTCAATAACCTCATCAAGCTTTATTTTCCTCCCACTCAATTCTTTCAAGAGAAACTCTTTCTCAAGAAATGTTCCATTCTTAGCAACAAACACTTTGCCTTCGGACCTGAGATAGAAGGTATACCCAACTATCTCTTTCGGGTATCCTATGAAGACGCATTTCTCCGCTTTGGATTCGAGCTTTGCAGGCTGAAGCTTTTTTGACGTAAGCATCTCATCCCCAAACTTTAAGAAACGACAACTTTGGCCTCTTGCCAAACCACAGTTCATATGGCATCGTCTCAACGGATTTCGATGGTGCCCTATTTAAAGTGTATGCAGCTGTCTCCAATGCATAACCCCAAAACGATAGTGGCAAATTGGCAAGAGACATCATAGAACGCACCATATCTAATAAGGTTCGATTACGACGTTCGGACACACCATTACGCTGTGGTGTTCTGGGCGGTGTCAACTTCGAAACAATTCCACACTGTCTTAAGTGACTGCCAAACTCATAACTCAGATATTCACCTCCTCGATCAGATCGTAGGAATTTGATCTTCTTGTTACGATGATTCTCAACTTCACTCTGAAATTGCTTGAACTTTTCAAACGTTTTAGACTTGTGTTTCATTAAGTAAATATACCCATATCTACTTAAGTCATCAGTGAAGGTGAGAAAATAACGATATCCACCACGCGCTGCAACATTCATTGGACCGCATACATCAATATGTATGATTTCCAACAAGTCACTTGCCCGTTCCATTGTTCTAGAGAACGGCGTTTTAGTCATCTTGCCCATGAGGCATGATTCACATGTGTCAAGTGATTCAAAATCAAGTGACTGCAAAAGTCCATCAGCATGGAGTTTCCTCATGCGTTTTACACCAATATGACCAAAACAACAGTGCCACAAGAAAGTGGTACTATCATTATTAACTCTACATCTTTTGGAATCAATGTGATGAACATGTGTATCATCACTATCAAGATTTAATATGAATAAACCCCTCACATTGGGTGCATGACCATAAAAGATATTACTTGTATAAATAGAACAACCATTATTCTCTAATTTAAATGAGTAACCGTCTCGCAATAAACAAGATGCAGATATAATGTTCATGCTTAACGCATGCACTAAATAACAATTATTCAGTTTCATCACTAATCCCGACGGTAATCGAAGAGAGAGCATGCCAACGTCGATCACAACAACCTTGGAACCATTTCCCATGCGCATCGTCACTTTGTCCTTAGCCAGCCACCGTTTATTCCGTAGGTCCTGCTTTGAGTTGCAAATGTGAGCAACCGCACCGGTATCAAATACCCATGCACTACGAGAGCTAGTAAGATACACATCAATAACATATATATCATATATACCTTGTTTGTTGTTGGCCGCCTTCTCGTCAGCCATGTACTTGGGGCAGTTCTGCTTCCAATGACATGTTCCCTTGCAATGAAAGCACTCAATTTCTGGCTTGGGTCCAGCCTTGGCTTTCTTTATAGGAGGAGAAACTGCTTTGCCATCCTTCTTGGTTTTAACCTTCTTGCCCTTTCCCTTGCCATTCTTCTTGAAACTAGTGGTTTTATTGACCATCAACACTTGATGTTCTTTCTGGATTTCAGACTCAGTGACTTTTAGCATCGCAAATAGCTTTGTGACTCACTTGTTTATCCTGTGCATGTTATAGTTCATCAAAAAGCTCTTGTAGCTAGGTGGTAGTGATTGAAGAACTCTGTGAGTGATAGCCTCTGGCGGAAGGGCAATTCCCAACTCTGCCAGACGAGTCGAATACCCAGACATTCTGAGTATATGTTCACTGATAGACCCGTTCTCCTCCATTTTGCAAGCATAGAACTTATCGAAGGTCTCATACCTCTCGATCTGGGCATTCTCCTGAAAGATAAACTTCAACTCCTAGAACATCTCATATGCTCCATGACGTTCAAAACGTCTTTGAAGTCCCGGTTCTGAGCCATACAATATTGCACACTGAACTATTGGGTAATCTCCAGAACATGCCTCCCAAGCGTTCTTAACGTCTTCAGATGACATGTCTTCGGGTTGGTCACCAAGCGGTGCATCAATGACATATGATTTCTGGGAAGCCGTGAGGATAATCCTCAGATTATGGGCCCAGTCCACAAAGTTACTTCCATCATCTTTCAACTTAGCTTTCTCTAGGAACGCATTAAAATTCAGGGGTGCTACCGCGCGAGCCATTGATCTACAACATAAATATGAAAAGGTTACTAAGACTTGTTCAAGATAATGAGATTAGTTAATCAAATTACTAAAGATCCCAATCAAAGTGACATCCCTCAGGTCAGCTGAGTGTCACATGATCCAAATTCACCAACTCAAGTCCGATCATCACGTGAGTTGAGGTGGTTTCAATGGTGAACATCATCATCTTGATCATATCTACTATATGACTCATGTTCGACCTTTCAGTCTCTTGTGTTCCGAGGCCATGTCTGTACATGCTAGGCTCATCAAGTTTAACCCGAGTGTTTTGCATGTGCAACACTGGCTTGCACCCGTTGTATGTGAACATAGAGTCTATCACACCCGATCGTCACATGGTGTCTCGACACGACGAACTTTCGCAACGATCCACACTCGGGGAGAAAAATATTCATCTTGAAATTTAAGTGAGGGATCACCTTATAATGCTACTGTCATCCTAAGAAAAACAAGGTTCATAAAAGGATTAACATCACATGCAAATCATAAGTGACATGATATGGCCATGAACTTGTGCTTTTGATCTCCATCTTGAAAGCACCGACATGATCTCCATCGTCATCGGCATGACACCATGATCTCCATCATTTTGATCTCCATCAATGTGTCGCCATCAGGGTTGTCGCGCCCACCATGCTTCTACCACTATTGCTACCTTTTAGCGATAAAGTAAAGCATTACATAGTGCTTAAAGATTGACACGCAGGTCATACAATAATTAATGACGACCCTATGGCTCCTGCCGGTTGCCGTACTCATCGACATGCAAGTCATAATATTCTATACAACACATTATCATCTCATACATCACATATATTTCATCATGTAACTGGCCATATCACATCACAACATACCCTGCAAAAACAAGTTAGACGTCCTCTAATTGTTGTTGCATGTTTTACGTGGCTGCTACGGATATCTAGCAAGAACAATTCTCACCTACGCATAAACCACAACGACGATACATAAGTTGCTTTTCAACCTTCTCAAGGACCGCCTTAGTCGAATCAGATCCAACTAAAGTAGGAGAAACAGACACCCGCCAGCAATCTTTGTGCAATGAAGTTACACATTAGTCAATGGAACCGGTCTCTCGTAAGCATACGAGTAAGGTTGGTTCGGGCCACTTCATCCCACAATACCGCTGAACCAAAACACGACCAAGGTAGGAAGCAATCTAAGCATCAACGCCCACAAACTCTTTGTGTTCTACTCGAGATCTCATCTACACATAGACCTAGCTCATGATGCCACTGTTGGGGAACATTGCATGGGAAACAAAAAAATTCCTACGCACACACAAGATCTATCCATGGTGATGAGCATCTACGAGAGGGAGAGTGGATCTACGTACCCTTGTAGATCGCTAAGCGGGAAGTGTTAAGAAACGCAGTTGATGTAGTCGAACGTCTTCGCGATCCAAATCGCCGAGCGTTCCGCGATCCAATCACGATTCGTCCCGATCTAGCGCCGAATGGACGGCACCTCCGCGTTCAGCACACGTACGGCTTGATGACGATCTCTGCCTTATTGATCCAGCAAGAGGGAGCGGAGAGATAGACGAGTTCTCTGGCAGCATGACGGCGTTGCGGCGATGGTGGTGGAGTAATCTCAGCAGGGCTTCGCCTAAGCACAGCTGAAACCGATCTAGAGGAGAAACTACGGACTAGAGGGTAGGGTTGCATGTGGCTGAAAATCTAGTATAAAAGCCCTAAAACCTCTAGTATATATAGGAGGAGAGGAGGAGGAGGCTTGGCGCAAGGTCCAGCCCCTCTTTGGTTCAGCCAAAGTGGAGAGGAGGAGTCCTCCTCCTCCACTCCTAGTAGTATTAGGACTCTTTCCTTATTTCCACCTTTTTGCCTTTTTTCTACCTTTTCCACTTTGGAATTTCTTCCCAGCCGCATGGGCCTTCTGTGGGACTTTGTCCAACCCACTAAGGGCTGGTATTTATCCTCCCACAGCCCATGTAGCTTCTTGGGACGAAATACACCTCCCGATGGTCACCCGATACTCTCCCGGCACTCCCGGTACACTACCGATGAGCCCGGAACTTTTTCGGCGACCAAAACAGGACTTCCTATATATCAATCTTTACCTCCGAACCATTCCGGGGCTCCTCGTGACTTCCGGGATCTCATCCGGGACTCCGAACAACCTTCGGTCACCATCATATATAACTCTATACTATCGAAACGTCACTGAACCTTAAGTGTGCAGAACCTGCGGGTTCGAGAACTATATAGACATGACCGAGACACCTCTACGGTCAATAACCAATAGCGGGACCTGGATGCCCATATTGGTTCCTACATATTCTACAAAGATCTTTATTGGTCGAACCTCTATGTCAAGGATTGAGTTAATCCCGTATGATGTTCCCTTTGTTCTTCGGTATGTTACTTTCCTGAGATTTGATCGTCGGTATCTCCACACATAGTTCAACCTCTTTACCGGCAAGTGTCTTTACTCGTTCCGTAATACAGGATCCCATGACTAACACTTAGTCACATTGCTTGCAAGGATTATTGTGATGTCGTATTACCAAGTGGGCCCTAAGATACCTCTCCATCGCACGGAGTAACAAATCCCAGTGTTGATCCATGCCAACTCAACAGACACCCTCGGAGATACCTGTAGAGTACCTTTATAGTCACCCAGTTACGTTATGACGTTTGATACACACAAGGCATTCCTCCGGTGTCCGTGAGTTGCATGATGTAATGATCATAGGAACATTTACTTGACATGCAGAAAATTGTAGCAATAAACTGACACCATCACATGCTACATTTATATTTGGGTCTCGTCCATCCCAGCATTCTCCTAATGATGTGATCCCATTATCAAATGACATCACATGTCAATGGCTAGGAAACCTTAACCATCTTTGATCAACGAGCTAGTTCACTAGAGGCATACTAGGGATATAGTGTTGTCTATTCATCCACACATGTAATGTGTTTCCAATCAATACAATTATAGCATGGATAATAAAGAATTATCATGAACAAGGAAATATAATAATAAACACTTTATTTATTGCCTCTAGGGCATATTTCCAATAGTATATAGTTCGGATAATGATCTATGATTGATCCCTAGGAGAGTTTTTCCAAATTCACCTAAGGCTCGGGGGCTGCCATGTACATAATGATAACACAAAGAAATTAATATTTCGCAAATAGAGCATTACGTGGCTCACCTGAAAGCCCGTTAGGAGACCATTGAAGGCCTCCTTCAGTCCATTGTTGATGGACTTAATGCTTTGCAATACCACAACCATAAGGGTGGGGTGCTCCTCGGAGATGGAGGCACTTGATAGAGCCTCCCCCATAACCGGCCACTCGTTGGTCGGTGGTGATCGGCTAACCCGATCGCCAATCAAGGATTGAACCGGTTCCTCCGGAGGCGTGGTGCGCTCCGGAGACATTCTCGAAGGGGACTTAATGTCCCCTCGTCCAGTCCCCTCGGTGCCCGGGCGGAGCTCTTTCCCCTGTCTTCGGTGGCCGAGGCGTTAGCCTCGACCATGACATCGTCACCCCCACCACTGGTGCCCGGCTCGGCAGAAGTCTGTTGGGATGACACCTCCGTGGCATACTTCGCAGTGCCCGGAGGAGTGGGATGCAGCGCAGTCCTGCTCTCCGCTAGATCGACAGGAGGGATCTCCCCGTCCGAAACCTGCTCGGCAGGGAGAACGCGAGGTGGGCTGCAAAATCAATAAGTGCTCACATTTGAATAACCTTTCAAACTTATCGTTAATAGTCAAGGAAGTCTTCGGATCCTTACCTTCGATCTGGGGGCTTGACCCTTAGGTTCCTTTGTGGAACCCTCTTGAAGTCATCAGACTTCGTACCAGAGTCCGAACTATCATCGGATAGAATTACCTGTGTCCAACGCGCTTTCTTCAGGGCAAGAGGGGGTACCTCCTCTGTGGCGTCCGATGACGCCGCCCTCTTTATTGTGAGGTGGGAATCGCCTTCCCGTTCATCGTCATGATCTTCCTCCTGATTGGAGGAGGCATGGGTTTTCCCAGACACAGGGTTCGGCTGGTCCCTTATACGCAGATCCAATCACGAATCGTCTCGCGATCTTGATCACGGTCCTTCCGATCTAGCGCCGAACGGACGACACCTCCGCGTTCACCACATGTACAACTCGATGACGATCTCCACCTTATTGCTCCAGCAAGAGGGAGCAGAGAGGTAGATGAGTTCTCCGGCAGCACAACGACATGGTGACAGTGGTGGTGAACTAATCCTGCAGGGCTTTGCCTAAGCACCGCATAACTAATCTAGAGGAGAAACAGATCTAGAGGAAGAAGAGGGCAGCACGTGGCAATTAGGGTTAGCTCTTCCCTCTAAATCCTCTAGTATATATAGGAGGGAGGGAGGGGAGGAGGCAACCTCAAACCCTCAAGGTTTGGTCGAAATTGGAGGTGGAGGAGTCCTACTCCAATCCTATTAGGAGTAGGATTCCTCCTTTCCACTTGGAAACTCTTTCCACAAGTCCACCTTTTGGATTTTCCCCAACCCTAGCTACATGGGCCTTAGTGGGGGATTAGTCCAGCCCACCAGGGGCTAGTTTGAGTCCTCCCATAGTCCATAAGGTCCTTTGGGTCGAGACACCCCTCCCGATGGTCCCCTGGCACCCTCCCGACACTCCTGGTAAACTACCGATGAGCCTGAAACTTATCCGGTGACCAAAACAGGACTTCCTATATATCAATCTTTACCTCCGGACCATTTTGTAGCTCCACGTGACGTCCGGGATCTCATCCGGGATTCCGAACAACCTTCGGTCACCACCATACATAACTCTATACTACCAAAACGTCACCGAACCTTAAGTGTGCAGACCCTACAGGTTCGAGAACTATGTAGACATGACCGAGACACCTCCACAGTCAATAACCAATAGAGGGACCTAGATGCCCATATTGGTTCCTACATATTCTATGAAGATCTTTATCAGTTGAACCTCTATGTCAAGGATTCAGTTAATCCCGTATGTTGTTCCCTTTGTTTTTCGGTATGTTACTTGCCCGAGATTCGATCGTCGGTATCTCTATACCTAGTTCAATCTCATTACCGGCAAGTCTCTTTACTCGTTATGTAATACAAGATCTCGCGGCTAAAACTTTAGTCACATTGCTTGCAAGGCTTGTTGTGATGTTGTATTACCGAGTGGGTCCCGAGATACCTCTCCGTCGCACGGAGTAAAAAATCCCGGTCTTGATCCATGCCAACCCAACAGACACTCCGGGAGATACCTGTAGAGCACCTTTATAGTCACCCAGTTACGTTGCAACGTTTGATACACACAAGGCACTCCTCCGGTGTTAGTGAGTTGCATGATCTCATGGTCATAGGAACAGAGACTTGACATGCAGAAAACAGTAGCAATAAACTGACACGATCATATGCTACGTTTATAGTTTGGGTGTTTTTCCATAACATCCTCCTCCTAATGATGTGATCCCGTGATCAAATGACATCTCATGTCCCTGGCTAGAAAACCTTAACCATCTTTGATCAACGAGCTAGTCTATTAGAGGCATACCAGGGACATGGTGTTGTCTATGTATCCACACATGTATCTGAGTTTTGATCAATACAATTCTAGGATGGATAATAAACGATCATCATGAACAAGGAAATATGATAATAACCCATTTATTATTGCCTCTAGGGCATATTTCCAACATTCTCCCACTTGCACTAGAGTCAATAATCTAGCTCACATCGCCATGTGATTTGTTATGAATCTCACACCCAATGAGTTCCGGGGTTTGATCATGCTTTGCATGTGAAAGAGGTTTTAGTCAACGGGTCTGCGACATTTCGATCCGTGTTTACTTTGCAAATCTCTATGTCATAATGTAAACACTTCTACCACGCTCCACTTGGAGCTATTCCAAATGGCTACTCCACTATACGTATCTCGATTGCTACTAAGAGTCATCCGGATTGGTGTTAAAGCTTACATCGATGTAACTCTTTACGACGAACTCTTTATCACCTCCATAATCGAGAAACATCTCCTTAGTCATGTGGTTACTAAGGATAATTTTGAATGCTGTCCCGTAATCCACTCCTGGATTACTCTTGTACCCCTTGACAGACTTATGGCAAGGCACACACAGGCGAGGTACAAAGCATGGCATACTATATAGAGCCTATGGCTAAGGCATAGGGGACGACATTCATCCTTTCTCTTTCTTCTGCCGTGGTCGAGCTTTGAGTCTCACTCAACTTCACACCTTACAAATCAGGCAAGAACTCTTTCTTTGACTGATCCATTTTGAACTCTTTCAAAATCTTGTCAAGTATGTACTCATTGAAAGTCTTATTAGACGTCTTGATCTATCTCTATAGATCTCGATGCCCACCAATTAAGTAGCTTTATCCAGGTCTTCCTTTGAAAAACTCTTTTCAAATAACCCTTTATGCTTTCCAGAAATTCTACATCATTTCTGATCAACAATATGTCATCCACCATATGCTTATCAGAAATTCTATAGTCCTCCCGCTCACTTTATTGTAAATACAAGTTTCTCATAAACTTTGCATAGACTCAAAAACTTTGATCACCTCATCAAAGTGCATATTCCAACTCCGAGATGCATGCTCCAGCCCTTAGATGGATTGCTGGAGCTTGCATACCTTTTAACATCCTTAGGAGTGACAAAACCTTCCGGTTGTATCACATACAACCTTTCCTGGCAGAAGGAAACGATGTTTTGACATCCATCTGCCAGATTTCATAATTGAAAAACGTAGCAACTGCTAACATAATTCCAACAGACTTTAGCTTTGCTACGAGTGAGAAAGTCTCATCGTAGCGAACTCGTTGAACTTGGCGAAAACTTCTTTGCGACAAGTCGAGCTTTCTAAATGGTGACATTCACCATCAACGTCTATCTTCATCTTAAAGGTCCATTTGTACTCAACGACCTGCCATCCAATGAGCAAGTCTACCAAAATATATATTTGGTTTTCATACATGGATCCTTTCTCGGATTTCATGGCCTTTAACCGTTTCTCGGAATCCGGCCCCATCATCGCTTCTCCATAGTTCGTAGATTCATCGTTGTCCAACAACATGACCTCTAAGATAGAGTTGCCATACCACTCGGGAGTAGTACGCGTCCTTGTTGACCTACGAGGTTCGATAGTAACTTGATCCGAAGCTTCATTATCATCATCATTAACTTCCTCTTCAACTGACGTAGACTCCACAGAAACATCTTTCTGTGCTGCGCTACTCTATGGCTGAAACAAAAGTTCAACAACCTCATCAGGTTCTATCTTCCTCCCACTCAATTATTTCGAGAGAAACTCTTTGTCGAGAAAGGACCCAGTTTTAGCAACAAACACATTGTACTCGGATCTGAGATAGAAGGTATACCCAACTGTTCTTAGGGTATTCTATGAAGATGCATTTTGCGCTTTGGGTTCGAGCTTATCAGACATAAGTGTCGCATTCCCAAACTCTAAGAAATGATAGCTTAGGTTTCTGCCAAACCATATGGTGTCCTCTCAACGGATTTAGATGGTGCCCTATTTAAAGTGAATGTAGTTGTCTCTAATGCATAACCCCAAAATGATAGTGTAAAAACGATAAGGGACATCATAATTCGCACCATATTCAATAGAGCATGACTACGATGTTCAGACACACCATCACACTACGGTGTTCCAGGTGGCGTGAGTTGTGAAACTGCTTCCACTTTGTCTTAAGTTGTACACCAAACTCGTAACTCAGATATTCACCTCCACGATCATATTGTAGACATTTTACCTTCTTGTCACGATAATCTCAAACTTCACTCTGATTCTGCTTGAACTTTTCAAACAATTCAGACTTCCGTTTCATTAAATAAATACACACTATATCTACTCAAATCATCAGTGAAGGTAAGAAAATAACGATATCCACCGCATGCTACAACACTCATTGGACCGTATACATCAACATGTATCATTTCCAATAAGTCACTTGCCTGTTCCATCAAGCCGGAAAATGGGGTTTTAGTCATCTTGCCCAAGAGGCATGGCCCGCATGTCTCAATCGATTCAAAATCGAATGATTCCAAAGATCCATCAGCATGGAGTTTCTTCATGCACTTTACACCAATATGACATTTAGCGGTAGTGTCACAAGTATGTGGTACTATAATTATTAACGTTGTATCTTTTGGCATCTATGTTATGAACACGTGTACCACTACGATCAAGATTCAACAAACCATTCATTGGGTGCATGACCATTGAAGGTATTATTCATGTAAATAGAATAACCATTATTTTGTGACTTAAATGAATAACCGTATCGCAATAAACACGATCTAAGCACATTCATGCTCAACGCAAACACCAAATAACATTTATTTAGGTTCGTCACTAATCCGGAAGGTAGAGAGAGCGTACGATGTAGATCACATCAACCTTGGAAACATTTCCAGCACACATCGTCACCTCACACTTAGCCAGTCTCCGTTTGTTCTGTAGCTTTTATTTCGAGTTACTAACATTTAGCAACCGAACCGGTATCCAATACCCAGGTGCTACTAGGAGTACTAGCAAGGTACACATCAATAACAAGTATATCAAATATACTTCTATCGACATTGCCAGCCTTCTTATCTACCAAGTATCTAGGGTTGTTCCGCTTCAGCGACCGCTCTCCTTATTATAGAAGCACCTAGTGTTGGGTTTGGGTTCAACTTTGGGTTGCTTCACTGGAGCAGCAACTGACTTGCCATCCATGAAATTTCCCTCCTTACCCTTTCCATTTCCAAAACTAGTGGTTTTACTAACCATCAACACTTGATGCTCCTTCTTGATATCTACCTTCGCAGTGTCAAACATCGCGAATAGCTCAGGGATCATCATTTCCATCCCTGACATAATTATAGTTCATCACGAAGTTCTAGTAGCTTAGTGACAGTGACTTGGACAACTATATCAATCACTATCTTATCTAGAAGATCAACTCCCACTCGATTCAAGCGATTGTAGCACCCAGATAATCTGAGCACATGCTCAATGATTGAGCTATTCTCCTTCATCTTGCAGGCAAAGAATCTTGTTGGAGATCTCATATCTCACCACACAAGCACGAGCCTGAGATCCCAATTTCAGTTCTTAGAACATCTCATATGTTCCGTGACGTTCAAAACATTTTGGAGCCTCAATTCTAAGCCGTAATGCATGACGCACTAAACTATCAAGTAGTCATTAGAACGTGCCTGCCAGATGTTCACAACATCTACAGACGATGCTAGAGGGGGTGGCGCACCGAGCGGTGCATTAAGGACATAAGCCTTCTATGCAGCAATGAGGACAATACTCAGATCACGGACCCAGTCCGCAATATTGCTACCAACATCTTTCAACCGTATTTCTCTAGGAACATATAAAATTCAACGGAGCTACAACGTGAGCTAGTAATCTACAACATAATTTGCAAAGACACTACTGACTATGTTCATGATAATGAGTTCAATTAATTATATTACTTAACAACTCCCACTCAAATTTACATCCCTCCGGTCATTCGAGTGATACATGATCAAAATTCACCAACTCAAGTCCTATCATCACGTGAGTTGAGGTGGTTTCAATGGTGAACATCATCATGTTGATCATATCTATTATATGACTCATGTTCGACCTTTCGGTCTCTTGTGTTCCGAGGCCATGTGCGTACATGCTAGGCTCGTCAAGTTTAACTCGAGTGTTCTGCACATGCAACACTGGCTTGCACCCGTTGTATGTGAACGTAGAGTCTATCACACCCGATCATCACGTGGGTCTCGACACAACGAACTTTCGCAATGGTGCACACTCGGGGAGAACACAATTGATCTTGAAATTTTAGTGAGGGATCACCTTATAATATTGTCGTCGTCCTAAGGAAAACAAGGTGCATAAAAGGATTAACATCACATGCAAATCATAAGTGACATGATATGGCCAAGAACTTCAGCTTTTGATCTCCATCTTGAAAGCACTAGCACGATCTCCATCGTCACCGGCATGACACCGTGATCTCCATCAACGTGTCGCCATCGGGGTTGTCGTGCCCACCATGCTTCTACTGCTATTGCTACCACTTAGCGTTAAAATAAAGCATTACATAGCGCTTAATGATTGACACGCAGGTCATACAATAATTAAAGACAACCCTATGGCTCCTGCCGGTTGTCGTACTCATCGACATCCAAGTCATGATATTCTATACATTACATGATGATCTCATACATCACATATATCTCATCATGTAATTGGCCATATCACATCACAACATACCCTGCAAAAACAAGTTAGACGTCCTCTAATTGTTGTTGCAAGTTTTACGTGGCTCCTATGGGTATCTAGCAAGAACAATTCTCACCTACGCAAAAACCACAACGGTGATACATAAGTTGCTTTTCAACCTTCTCAAGGACCGCCTTTGTCGAATCCGATCCAACTGAAGTAGGAGAAACAGGCACCTGCCAGCCATCTTTGTGCAATGAAGTTACACGTCAGTCGATGGAACCGGTCTCTCATAAGTGTACGAGTAAGGTTGGTCCGGGCCGCTTCATCCCACAATACCGCTGAACCAAAACACGACCAAGGAAGGAAGCAATCTAAGCATCAATGCCCACAAACTCCTTTGTGTTCTACTCGAGATCTCATCTACACATAGACCTAGCTCATGAGGCCACTATTAGGGAACATTGCATGGGAAACAAAAAATTTCCTACGCACATACAAGATCTATCCATGGTGATGAGCATCTACGAGGGGAAGAGTGGATCTACCTACCCTTGTAGATCGCTAAGCGGGAAGCATTAAGAAACACGATTAATGTAGTCGAACATCTTCGCGATCCAAATCGCCGAGCGTCCCGCGACCCAATCACGATCCGTCCCGTGATCCCATCATGATCCATCCCGCAATCCAATCACGAATCGTCTCGTGATCTTGATCATGGTCCTTCCGATCTAGCGCCGAACGGACAACACCTCCGCATTCAGCACACGTACAACTCGTTGACGATCTCCGCCTTCTTGATCTAGCAAGAGGGAGTGGAGAGGTAGATGATTTCTCTGGCAGTACAATGGCATGGTGGCGGTGGTGGTGAACTAATCCCCCAGGGCTTCGCCTAAGCACCGCAAAACTAATCTAGAGGAGAAACAGATCTAGAGGAAGAAGAGGGTAGCACGTGGCAATTAGGGTTAGATCCTCCCTCTAAATCCTTTAGTATATATAGGAGGGAGGGATGATATGAGGCAGCCTCAAACCCTCAAGGTTTGGTCGAAATTGGAGTTGGAGGAGTCCTACTCCAATCCTATTAGGAGTAGGATTCCTCCTTTCCACTTGGAAACTCTTTCCACCTGTCAACCTTTTGTGTTTTTCCCAACCCTAGCCACATGGTACTTAGTGGGGGCTTAGTCCAGCCCACTAAGGTCTGGTTTTACTCATCCCACAGCCCATAAGGTCCTTTGGGTCTAGACACACCTCCCAATGGTCCCCCGGCACCCTCCCGACACTCCCGGTACACTACCGATGAGCCTGAAACTTTTCTGGTGACCAAAACATGACTTCCTATATATTAATATTTATCTCCGGACCATTCCGGAGCTCCTCGTGATGTACGGGATCTCATTCGAGACTCCGAACAACCTTCATTCACCACCATACATAACTCTATACTACGAAAATGTCACTGAACCTTAAGTGTGTAGACCCTGCGGATTCGAGAACTATGTAGACATGACCGAGACACCTCCACGGTCAATAAACAATAGAGGGACCTAGATACCAATATTGGTTCCTACATATTCTATGAAGATCTTTATAGGTTGAACCTCTATGTCAAGGATTCAGTTAATCCCATATGATGTTTCCTTTGTTCTTCGGTATGTTACTTGCCCGAGATTCGATCATCAGTATCTCTATACCTAGTTCAATCTCATTACCGGCAAGTCTCTTTACTCGTTACGTAATACAAGATCCCATGGCTAACACTTTAGTCACATTGCTTGCAAGGCTTGTTGTGATGTTGTATTACCGAGTGGGGCCCTGAGATACCTCTCTGTCACACGGAGTAACCAATCCCAGTCTTGATCCATGCCAGCCCAACAGACACCCTCGGAGATACCTATAGAGCACCTTTATAGTCACATAGTTACGTTGCAACATTTGATACACACAAGGCAACTCCTCCGGTGTCAGTGGAGTTGCATGATCTCATGGTCATAGGAACAGATACTTGACATGCAGAAAACAGTAGCAATAAACTGAAAGGATCATATGCTACATTTATAGTTTGGGTCTTTGTCCATCACATCATTCTCTTAATGATTTGATCCCATTATCAAATGACATCTCATGTCCATGGCTAGGTAACCTTAACCATCTTTGATCAACGAGATAATCTATTAGAGGCATACAAGGGACATGGTGTTGTCTATGTATCCACATATGTATCTGAGTTTCCGATCAATACAATTCTAGCATGGATAATAAACGATCATCATGAAAAAGGAAATATGATACTAACCCATTTATTATTGCCTCTAGGCCATATTTCCAGCAAGGTGCTTAGATTTTATTTAGGAAAAATAAATCTGATGAAACAAAACTATGTTATACCTCGGTAGGAGGCTTATCAGCGTGTAGACCCTGATCCTCCTCCTCGGTCGGCTAGTCCTTCCGCGCCTTGAAAAACGCCTTCCATAGCTTCTCTCAAGTAGTTCGAAAGAGCTGACGAATAGTAGGCTTGTCATTGAGCCGATAAGCCCATATGGGAGAGCTCCGGCGCTGGCTGGGGAGGATGCGCCGCCGGAGCATAATCTGGACCACATTGGCCAACGCGATATCGTTTCTGATCATGGACGCGATGTGTTTCTGCAGATTGTCCACCTCCTTGTCTGACCCCTAGTTGAGGCCCTTTCGGAGCCATGAGGTCAATATGACGGGGGGATCGGATCTGAATTTGGCTGGAGTAGCTCGGCCTTCCTCCGTTGGCTCGGTGATGTAAAACCACTCTTTCTACCATATTTTGATGGTGTTAATGAAGGTGCTGGATGGCCATCCGGCATGGGGGAGTTTTCCGATGACACCCCCGCCGTAGTCTGCGTGTTCGCCTGCGACACACCTTTGCTTGATATTAAATACCTTGAGAAAAAGTCTGAAGTGTGGCTCAACTCGCAAGAAGGCCTCGCACACGATGATGAAGGTCGATATGTGCATGAAGGAGTTCGGCGGGAGGTCATGGAAGTCGAGGTCGTAGAAGAACATTATCCCCCTAACGAAGGGATGGAGCGGGAAGATCAGTCCCCAAATGAAGTGGGGGATGAAGACCACCCTCTCACCTGGCTTGGGGGTGGGGATCACCTGGCCCTTCTTTGACGTGCGGTGGCCGATGTTGGTGGGGAGGTAGCCGGTGTCCTTGAGGTCCCAGATGTCCTGGTCGGTGACCATGGAAGCCTCCCACTTGCCGTTAGAGTCAAAATCAACCATGGATGAGCTCGGAGGGGGGAGTTGTGGAAAACCTAGATCTGTGCTCTGAAAGCTCAGGAGATTGGGGAAGCAGAAGGTGCGAATGAGAAGCGTGTTTCGGACTTGGGGTTTTCTTTCCCTTTTATGAGGCTTATCGACGTTCGGCCTCCCGTTGCTGCGCCGTGTATCACTCTACATCCCAAGATGTGCGTGCCATTATGCGCACATGATTACACATATCCCGTGTGAAACGGAGCATGATCTGTGCATTGATGGATCATGCTGATGAAAACGGCCTCGAACTGTGGTTCGAGTTTTTGCAGCTGGTCTGACGGTCGTGGTGGGCCGCGACCTTTCGTTAGAAAAGTTGTGAGGGAACTCTGTTTGCTCCTTGGCGCTTGGCCTTCAGGGCTAAGTTATTGACGGTGTTCGAACGAGCCTCTAATCAGAAAACTACATGTCATCGGAGGCCGAACTAAACTCGAGGGATGAACTCGCTTCGCAAGCCGTAGAATCTGATTATACAATGCAGCTGGAGCTAAGACCCTTGGCATTGGAGGAAAGCTCGGGGCCTACTAAGGGAGTCCTGGTTTAAGGGGTCCTCGAGAGGCCGACCTGTTTCTTATGGGTCAGACTGTATGGGATGCTTGCCGAGTATTGGATCGATCGGAGACCCTGTCTCCAAGAAGGAAGATTCGGGAATCGTGGTGTTGTCCTCCACGATTGGAGTTGTGAATAGGCATGTTTATCCCTTCGACATTACCGACTATGTGTACACCCTAGGTACCCTCGACGTCTATATAACCTGGAGGGTTTTAGGTTGTAGACAGAGCACAACTCATCTAGGGTTTAGCTATTTGATCTCGAGGTAGATCGACTCTGTCACCTACATATCATTAATACAATCAAGCCACGACGTAGGGTATTACCTCCATACGAGGGCCCGAACCTGGGTAAAAATCGTCTCCCGCGTCTCCTATTACCATGATTCTAGTCCCACAACTCGGGACCCCTTACCCGAGATCCGCCGGTTTGACACCGACACCTGGAAGTGCACAGAGTTCAGTTGTAGCCTTTTCAAGTAAGAGTATAGATCCCATAGAAAGCATAGGAATCAATCTTTGGTCCTTTGTAGGGTGCAAATAATGTTCCTAGGAATTGCAAGTGATCCAGAATAGTAATAGTAATTATAATAAGGTGTTGCAAGTGTAAAGGTGAATAAATCAAGTGAAGTAACTAGACTTGAGACAAATCATTAAAATAGTTCATAGGTGTCCGGAATCCTCACTAGTGTGCATCCAAGGTGGTGCCTAAACACAATGCTACTTCGGATTCCTATGCCACTTTACATGTGTCTCTTTATGGACGGAGCCGGTATAGATATGTGCATACTTGTGATATCTCCGTATCCCATACACCCCCATCGTTCATTCCCGACGGTTATCATACGGTAATGAAGGAGAATAGGTCCCCATGGACGCGTCCAAAGTGACTCTAT
The DNA here is from genome assembly GCA_022496015.1 of Hordeum marinum. Classification (NCBI taxonomy): domain Eukaryota; kingdom Viridiplantae; phylum Streptophyta; class Magnoliopsida; order Poales; family Poaceae; genus Hordeum; species Hordeum marinum. The sequence goes on from JAAAWK010001014.1 coordinate 115,751, forward strand.
TTACCCCATGTTGCAACTATCCACTATGAAGGGAGAAGGGGCCTATCACGTCACCCAACTGCACAAACACACAATTAGCCAACAGTAATAACCTTCCATCTAAAGTTGGCATACGTTGAATGGCCGACTTCACCCAACGCCAAGAAGATTATCAACATAAATATGTAAACATTGATATTAGATCCTAATACCAAAGAATCTATTACATACTAGGGTTCATCCATAGTTTCATACTCCAAGAACAATTGGTCTACTCACATGTCGGGACAACAATCATCTTGGTAAAGGCAAAAGAATACATGGACGTATGAATTAACTGATACACCTAAGGATCCAATAGGGTTCTGATGTTACAGAGGATAAGGATGGGTATACTAATGATGATGATGACGGTGGTGATGATGACTTTGTTCCGCTTATGATGAGAGGTATCCCCGCTTTCTCGTGGTTGATCCTCCCTCCAGATGGGTTCCGGAGGCTAGGATTTGTCATTTGGATGGGTTTCTGGGTGCTCTACGCGTCTGATTCACAATCTGCTTTAACGGGGTGAAAATAATTGATCTCCGAGAGGTGGCAGCACGCCAAACGACTGCTCATATGGGCGTGTGCGATCGTATGGAACACCATCGTTCACTCTGGAAGCGCAACCAGGGCTGTTTCTTTAGCCTTCATGCTTGATTTTTATGGAAAGTGTTTATCACCTTCAATACATGATTTCACTGCTATTTGGGTTTTTCCTCTCCATTGAATGAATATGCTCTAGAAGTCGTTACCCGACGGATTATAATAAAAGTAAGTACGCGAACGCGGCAAAATTCCTCAAAGCCTACAAAGTAAGCACAAAAATAATGGTATAAAGGTATCATAACTTGGACTCATCACTCCCCCAAGCTTAAAGATTTTCTTGTCCCAAAGAAAATACCACACCTTGAAATGAAGAGGGCATCTCATTCATAAGCTGTGGATGAATCAAATGAATGGGTCTGAAGTAAAACTTTAGAATTTACATCATATGATTAATTACACCATTCACCATGATACGTCTCCAACGTATCGATATTTATGAAGTATTCATGCCATATTTGCATATGTTACAATAACGTTTAGCAACATCAAAAAGGGAAATGCAAACGAAAGGATGACAACCTAGATAGCAACCAATTAATTAGTCACGAGTTGGCACATGGTTCTTCTTCCTGCCATCTATACTTCTATCTATACTTATACTAATTAGAGACTCGCTAGAAATTATAACGTTAATTAGTAAATAGGAGTCATTAATCTTATGAGACTGATTTATAACAGCCAGATTTATTCTAATTAATTGAAGAAAAGAGAAATTCACAACCGTCAATTTTATGGGTCCAAACTAGAATGGCTCAATTGAAAACCATTGAACAATAGTTATAAGATTAAACATTGAACAATACGTACACGTCATGACCATTAAATTTCTCAGATATTCATAACCTGCCCTAAAAAAACTGCCCTATCCCTAATTATCGGAAAAGGAAAAAAAAACTTTCTCCCAAGCTCTCCTTCGCCGGCCACACGATACTCTCCTGCCTCGAGTGATACTCACGACATTAAATCCACGTCGCCGGCTATCCTCGGCGATGTTCTTGCCGGTGACCTTTAGGCAAGATGCCAAATCCAGTCAAATCACACGCCACCAACCATCTTGACGCTGTTCTTGGTGGTGATCTTCAGGCAAGATAGGGAAGTATACAAGCTCAACACTTGATTGATCTCCTCGCCAATCTGAAAGTACAAAAACCTGGTGGCTCATCTATCCTCCTCGGATGCAGGCGCAAAGACGCAATATGCTACCTCTTGAGCTTGTGTTGGTTTTTCCCTTGAAGAGGAAAGGGTGATGCATAAAAATACATAAGTATTTCCCTCGGTTTTTGAGAACCAAGGTATCAATCAAGTTGGAGGACAAGGAAGTCACCAATGGATGCACCTACTAAACAATCAACCTCTTGCACCCCATGCTATAAAGGGGGTGTCAATCCTTCACGGTTATTTGCAAGGATAGATCTGAAGAGATAGATGTAACGATGCAGAAAGTAAAAGGTAAATAAATTGCAGCAATATGTTTTTTGGGTTTTTAGTTTATAGATCTAAAAGTATATGATGGAAAATAGACCCGGGGCCATAGGTTTCACTAGAGGCTTCTCTCTGGAAGTCAAATATCATGGTGGGTAAATAAATTACTATCAAGCAATTGATAGAAAAGCGAATAATCATGTAGTTATCCAAGGCAATGATCATGCATATAGGCATCACGTCCGTGTCAAGTAGACCGAAACGATTCTGCATCTACTACTATTAATCCACACATCGACCGACTCCTCCCTGCATCTCGAGTATTAAGTTCATGAAGAACAGAGTAACGCATTAAGAAAGATGACATGATGTATAGGGATAAACTCAAGAAATATGATGAAAACCCCATCTTGTTACCCTTGATGGCAACAATACAATACGTTCCTCGCTACCCCTACTATGTCATTGGGTGAGGACACCGCAAGATTGAACCCAAAACCAAGTACTTCTCCATTGCAAGAATTACCAATCTAGTTGGCCAAACCAAACCAATAACTCGAAGAGACTTGCAAGCATATGAAATCATGCAAATAAGAATTCAGAGGAGATTCAAATAAGATTCATGGATAATCTGAACATTAACTCACAATTCATCGGATCTTGACAAACACACCGCAAAAGAGGATTACATCGGATAGATCTCCATGAAGATCATAAAGAACATGGTATTGAAGATAAAAGAGAGAGAAGAAGCCATCTAGCTACTAGGTATGGACCCATAGGTCTGTGGTAGACTACTCACACATCATCGGAGGGGCAATGGAGTTGATGTAGATGCCCTCCGTGATCGAAACCCCTTTGGCAGATTACCAGAAAAGGCTCCGAGATTGGATCTCTCGAGAACGGAGGCTTCTGGTGGCAGAAAACTGTTTTCGTGGTTTGTTCTGATGTTGGGGGAATAATTTGGTATTTATAGGCCAAAGAATAGGATTAGGAGACCTGCCATGAAGCGACAAGCCTGCTAGGCACAGCTAGGGAGGCGCGCCAAGCAGGCTTGTGGTGCCCCGGCACCCCCTGACGTGCACTCCAAGCTTGATCGACTTGTTTCCTTCGAGAAAAATTCCTTACAAAGGTTTTATTCCGTTTGGACTCCGTTTAATATTCCATATCTGCAAAACTCATAAACAAGGAAAAAACAGAAACTGGCACTTGGCTCTTGATTAATAGGTTAGTCCCAAAAATAATATAAAATAACATATTAATGCATATAAAACATCCAAAGTAGATAATATAATAGCATGACATCATCAAAAATTATAGATACATTGGAGACGTATCACCATCCCCAAGCTTAACTCATGCTCGTCCTGAAGTAGGTAAGTGATAAAAACAGAATTTTTTATGTGGAGTGCTACCTAACATATTTATCCATGTAATATTCTTTATTGTGGCATGAATATTCAGATCCATAAGACTCAAAACAAAAGCTTAATATTGATATAGAAAAAATAACATTTCAAGCATACTAGCAAAGCAATCGTATCTCTTCAAAATATAATGGAAAAAGAAAGTTATCCCTACAATATCATATGGTCTGGCTATGCTCCATCTTCCCCTCACAAAGTATTTATATCATGTACAACCTCGATGAAAATTCAAGCAATTGTTTTCACACCTTTATTTTCTCAAACTTTTTCAACTCTCACGCAATACATGAGCGTGAGCCATGGATATAGCACTATAGGTGGAATAGAATATGGTGGAGGTTGTCAAGGAAGGGGAGATGATAGTCTCACATCAACTAGGCGTATCAACGGGCTATGGAGATGCCCATCAATAGATATCAATGTGAGTGAGTAGGGATTGCCATGCAGTGGATGCACTAGAGCTATAAGTTTATGAAAGCTAAAAAGAAACTAAGTGGGCGTGCATCGTGAAGAAAAATTTCCACTAGCTATATGAAAGTGACAAAATAGGAGACTCTCTATCATGAAGATCATGGTGCTACTTTGAAGCACAAGTGTGGAAAAAGGTAGTAGCAATGTCCCTTATCTCTTTTCTCTCATCATTTTTGTGGGAATCTAAGGCCTCTTTTATTTCATCATTTTTTATTGGGCTTCGTTGGCCTCTTTTATTTTTTCATAAACTCTGGACTCTCATCCCTACAAGTAAGGGATCATAGCTTCGATCATCCTTTCCTCACATGGGACATGCTCTATTAATGAAAAGCATCACACTTTTATTTACTTACAACTCAAAAGGAAAATTACAACTCGATACCTATTACAAAATATGACTCTATATGCAATATGGAAGTGATGGCGCATGTCATAAAAGGAAACGGTGGCAGTTGCATGGCAATATATCTCAGAATGGCTATGGAAATGCCATAATAGGTAGGTATGGTGGCTATTTTGAGGAAGGTATATGGTGGCTGTTTTGAGGAAGGTATATGGTGTACTGGCGAATGTTGCGCGGTACTGGAGAGGCTAGCAAAAGGGGAAGGGTGAGGTGAGAGTGCGTACAATCCATGGACTCAACATTAGTCATAAAGATCTCACATACTTATTGCAAAAGTCTATTAGTCATTGAAACAAAGCATTAAACGCATGCTCCTAAGGGGGAGGTTGGTAGGAGTTAACCATCGCGCGTCCCCGACCCTCACACAAAGGCCGACAATCTATAAACAAGTCATGCTCCGACTTCCTTACATAACGGTTCACCATACGTGCATGCTACGGGAATCACAAACCTTTACACAAGTATTCTTACAAAATAACAATTTGCTTCCTAACATGTCTCTTAACATTACCATCTTTATATCTCAAAACTTTATGCAAGGAATCAAACTTCTCAAAAATACTCAATGTACTTAATATGGAAGTTTTTATTATATCCCTCTTGGATGTCTATCATATTAGGACTAAATTCATAACCTAGACCAATTAACATGATGTTTTAGAGACTCTCAAAAATAATATAAGTGAGGTATGAGAGATCAAGTATTTCTATAAAATGCAAACACCACCGTGCTCTAAAATATATAAGTGAAGCACATAGAGCAAAATTGCCCAACTCAAAAGATATAAGTGAAGCATATAGCATTCTAATAAATTCACGATTCAGCGTGTCTCCCAAAATATGTGTGCAGCAAGGATGATTGTGGCAAACTAACAAGCAAAGACTCATATCATAGACGCTCCAAGCAAAACCCATATCATGTGGATAAAAATATAGCCTCAAGTAAATTTACCGACGGATTGAAGATGAAATAGGGGATGCCTTCCGGGGCATCCCCAGGCTTAGGGTTTTTGGCATCCTTCAATATGACCTGATGTGCCTTGGGCATCCCCAAGCTTAGGCTCTTGCCACTCCTTATTCGATAGTCCATCCAATCTTTACCCAAAATTTGAAAACTTCACAACACAAAACTTAACAGAAAACTCGTGAGATCC
>JAAAWK010001015.1:600000-750988 GCA_022496015.1 Hordeum marinum
GATGACGGTGAAGCCGGTCACATACCAGAGTGGGATCTAGCGGTGTAAGACTTTTTCTGCGTGTTTGTCCATTGCTTATGATTGCGTCGTAACCATGGAGAATCTTCATCATTTAATAGGATGCTTGTGTCAGTCTTCACTCTGAAGGGAGGGATTTCTCGAAGTTTTTCATAATCTTCTGACATGTCTGTCTTGTCCTCCACTCCCATAATGTTTGTTTTCCCTAAAAGAACTATGTGGCGCTTTGGCTCATCGTATGATGTATTCGCTTCCTTATATTTTTTTCTCCTCGGTTTGCTAGACATGTCCTTCACATAGAAAACCTGAGCCACATCATTGGCTAGGACAAATGAGTCGTCTGTGTATCCAAGATTGTTGAGATCCACTGTTGTCATTTTGTATTGCGGGTCTACCTGGACCCGCCTCCAGTATATTTGACCCATTTGCACCGAAACAAAGGGACCTTAAGATCGGGTCCATAGTCAAGTTCCCATATCTCCTCTATGTTACCATAATATGTGTCTTGAAAGTTAGTTTCATCATAGCGGACACCACTGTTTTGGTTGGTGCTCTTTTTATCTTGGGTGATCGTGTAAAATGAATTCCCATTTATCTCGTACCCTTTGAAAGTCGTTGCAATCGAACTTGGTGTCTTGGCCAACCAGTATAGTTCATCTGGAACATCATTGTCATTGATGAGCTTTGTTGGCAACCAACCGCCAAAAGTCTCCATATGTTTACGTTCAATCCAGGGGTCATACTGCTCCGGGTTCTTGGACCGTACAATATCCTTGTGTTCCTCCATATATGGAGCCACCAAGGTGGAATTTTGTAGAACCGTGTAGTGTGCTTCTTTCTTTCCTAATGTGCCTTTTCCACCCAGTCTCCCCTCATGCCGCGATTCACGAAGACCAATCGGCTTAATGTCAGGAACAAAGTCAACACAAAACTCAATAACCTCCTCTGTTCCATATCCCTTGGCAATGCTTCCTTCTGGCCTAGCATGGTTATGAACATATTTCTTTAAGAGTCCCATGAACCTCTCGCAGGGAAACATATTGTGTAGAAATACAGGACCCAAAATGTTAATCTCTTCGACTAGGTGGACTAGAACATGTGTCATAATATCGAAGAAGGATGGAGGGAACACCAACTCGAAGCAGACAAGACATTGGACCAGGTCATTCTGTAACCTTGGTAGGATTTCTGGATCGATTACCTTCTAACAAATTGCATTGAGGAATGCGCATAGCTTCACAATGGCTAATCAAACATTTTCCGATAGAAGCCCCCTAAGTGCAACCGGAAGTAATTGCGTCATAATCACATGGCTGTCATGAGACTTTAGATTTTCAATTTTTTTTCTCCCATATTTTTTATTCCCTTTATATTCGACGACAAGCCAGACGGGACCTTGATACTGAGCAGGTATTCAAAAAAGATTTCTTTCTCTTCTTTCGTAAGAGCGTAGCTGGCAGGACCTTGATACTGCTTTGGAGGCATGCCGTCTTTTTCGTTAATTCTTTGCTTGTCCTCCTGTGCCTCCAGTGTATCTTTTGTCTTTCTATACACGACCAATAAGCCTAGCAGGTTCACACAAAGATTCTTCGTCACTTGCATCACATCGATTGCATTGCAGACCTCTAGGTCTTTCCAATATTCATGTTCCCAAAATATAGATTTCTTCTTCCACATGGGCGCGTGTCCGTTGGCGTCATTCGGAACATATTGTTCGCTAGGACCCTTTCCAAAGATTACCTGTAAATCCTTGACCATATCAAGTATATATTCACCAGTACGGAGCCCAGGCTTCTTCTAGTCATCTGGCTCACCTTTGAAATAGTTGCCTTTCTTTCTTAAGATATGCTTGATCGGTAGAAATCAACGATGTCCCAGGTATAGATTCTTCTTACATTTATCCAAATATATACTTTCAATATCATCTAAACAGTGCATGCATGCATTGTATCCCTTGTTTGTATGTCCTCAAAGGTTACTAAGAGTAGGCCAATCATTGATGGTTACAAACAGCAACGCTCGTAGGTCAATTTCCTTCTGTGTGTGCGCATCCCACACACGTACACCCGGTTTTTTCCACAACTGTAGAATTTCATCAACTAGTGGCCAGGTAGACATCAATGTCGTTGCCGGGTTGCTTAGGGCCTTGGATGAGCACTGGCATAATAATGAACTTCCGCTTCATGCACAACCAAGGAGGGAGGTTGTAGATACATAGAGTCACGGCCCAGGAGCTCTGCTCCCCAAAAGGATTCATGTCGTCCGTACTTAGACCAAACCATAAGTTCATTGCGTCAGCTGCAAAGTCCTCGAACTCCCTCTCAATTTTTCTCCACTGCGACCCATCAGCGGGTGCTCTCAACATCCCATCTTTCTTACGTTCTTCCTTGTGCCATCGCAACAACTTGGCATGCTCTTTGTTTTGGAACAAACGTTTCAAACGTGGTATTATAGGAGCATACCACATCACCTTGGCAGGAACCCTCTTCCTATGGCGTTCGCCCTCCACATCACCAGGGTCATCGCGGGGGATCTTATAGCGCAGTGCACCGCATACCGGGCATGCATCCAAATTCTCGTACTCCTCACCGCGGTAGAGGATGCAGTCATTAGGGCATGCATGTATCTTCTGCACCTCTAATCCTAGAGGGCAGACAACCTTCGTTGCTTCATACGTACTTTCAGGCAATTCGTTATCCTTTGGGAGCATCCTCTTTATCATTATCAACAATTCTTGAAATCCCTTGTCAGTTACACCATTCTTCGCCTTCCATTATTGCAATTCCTGCGTGGTACCCAGCTTTTTCTGGTCATCTTCACAATTTGGATACAATAATTTCTTCTGATCCTCTAACATGCGTTTCAACTTCAACCTCTCCTTATCATTTTTGTAGATTCTCTTTGCTTCAGCAATGACCCGACCCAAATCATCAGCGGGCTCATTTGATGCCTCTTCTTCAGCTTCCCCCATTGTTGTATCAGCGAAAGGATAGTTGTCATCATCCTCTTCTTCTTCATTGTCTTCCATTATAACCCCTCTTTCTCCGTGCTTGGTCCAATAGCTATAGGCAGACATGAAACTGTACTTCAGCAGGTGGTAGTGAAGGGTTTTTGAGGTAGAGTAATTCCTATCATTCTTACAGTTACGACATGGAAAACACATGAAACCATTCTGCTTGTTTGCCTCAACCACATGAATAAAATCATGCAGGCCATTAAGAAACCCTGGACTTAGTCAGTCATCATACATCCATTGCCGGCTCATGTTCACTACACAACATCGAAGTGACCAAATTAATACAACTTCATCATCACATTACAACCAAAAGTAGAGCTAGCAGTGACCAAATGTTATTACTACAAATAATAGATACTTATAGTTCATACATACATCTCATAAAACAACATACAACTATCTAAAACATGTAAATGCAACAACAAATGCGATCATAATCGCAACTAAAGTAAAAGCCAACAACATAATGATACTAAGCCTCTTTATCAATAGCATATTTTCTAATCTTTCTAAGCTTCAAGCGCATTTCAACCATCTTGTTCTTGTGATCATCGACGATATCGGCAACATGCAACTCCAATCCCATCTTCTCATCTTCAGTTCTTTTCAATTTTTCTTTCAAATGATCAATTTCTTTTTCAGCTTGTGTTAATTTCTCGAGCAGCATTGCATAGTCGATTGGAATTTCTGGTTCAACTACTTCCTATAGATATAAACATGTACATAAATTTGGTGGCATAATTAATTGTCATAGACATTAGATGATGTGTGGAATTGTTATAAAATATAACGACATACCACATCTGAATCATACGCTGGACGAGGGCCAACGTGGGAGGATACCATGACCATGACACTATAGAATAACTAACAATAATACAAGTAAGTAAATCGTACACGCGGCTATCTATATCATACAAATATTTTTTTAAAAGGTTTTAAGAAGAACAAGAGGCTCACAAAGGTGACCGGTGCCGCGACGAGACGGTGCGGACGATCGGCGGTGGTTAGGACGGCCGAGGATGGGAAGGCACCAAATAGACCACACATACACATATGCAACCTAACAAGTTAATTTGAGCTCAAATTGCATATAAATCAAATAAACTCCCACATAATGATATCACTCCTCCAAAACCTAGCTAAAACCCACAAATCACATATCTTTGAGCGTACCACAAGCTAATTAGCAATGATAGATGAAGGAGCAAAGTTGCTAACCTTTATGAACACTTGGATAGATGGGGCGCCTTTAAATTTTCACAAATCCTTGGCAAAAGGGAGGATGAGCTTCGAGCAAGAAGAAGAATAGGGGAGAAAACAGAGAAATGAGAGCCCCTTCGATCGGTTGCGGACGAAGCGTATATGTAGGACGTCTTTAGTACCGGCTGGTGACACCAACCGGTACTAAAGGATGCCCTTTAGTACCGGTTGGTGTAACCAGCTGGTACTAAAGGTGCACGCGGGGCCCAAGTCTGATCAAAAGCCTGCCACGCCCCCTTTAGTACCGGCTCGTGACACGAACCCGTACTAAAAATCGCTCACAAGCCGGTACTAAAGGTTGCCCTGCTCCTAGCCGTTGGAGCCGGCACGAACTGGGACTAATACCGTCTTTAGTACCGGCTCGTAACCAGACAGGGACTAATTCTTGGGACGAAAGGTCTGTTTTCTACTAGTGTAATAGTTCAACCGCCGGTGATGGATGCCCCGCCTCTTCTCTTCTTGCGCATTATACCGACGAGTATATCGCAAAGAAGAGAAGAAAGACGAGGCGCCCCCACGACAACAGTCGGGATTCCTCCATCAAGAGCACACATGAAAGTCACACAAGGATCAACGACACACCGAAAGTCACACATGCATTAGATCGATAAATTATCATAAATACATTGATATTTATAACGAACTCGAATATAATATCACTAATACATCATCCCGAATAATCCAGTTAATGCATCATCAAATATTAACTAATACATCTCGAATATTATCATATAAGATCACTAATACAGATCGAATATACTAGAATCCAAAGTGGAGGATGGTGAACTCGGTTCACTAGCGGTCTCTCTGAGTCGCCGGCGGTGGACACCCAAAGATAAGGAACCATCACGGGATCATAACTGAAGTGAGATCCCTAAAGGATCTACCGGGTATTGTCGAACCGGGCGTCCAACACCGCCATGTAGCGACGGACGTGCTCGTCCTCCTCCCTGACACAGCGACGTACCACCTCCGCTCGTGCCCGCTCCCTCCGCACCGAAAGTGGTGTGTGTGACCGCCACCACAGAAGGTCTGGGTCGACAACAATACCTGCATTCCTCACCAACCTCTGAGCCAGGGAAGGTAGCACCTCCCAGTGCCAGCCCGGCGGAGCACAGTCCCGGACATGGCGCCTATCTAGCAGGCTCTCGCGGACTACTAGACAACGACGATGCGGGTCGGGCATCGTCGACAAATTCGTATGAGAACATTTGCTTATCGTTTAATCACAATTTTTTCATAAAACCAAAATTTTTCATCATTAACATAATAATCTAACATAAACATTCATCATAAACATACTAATCTAACATAAACATTCATCACAAACATACTAATCTAACATAAACATTCATCATTAATGGTCATCATAAAAAATTATGTAATCTAACATACACATACTAATCTAACATAGACATTCATCATATAAAAAATCAACATATATTTTAAAAAAATTGCAAGGTGGCTCACAGAGGGGGCGGCGACTGGACGGCAACGGGGGCGGCGGCGGGGGCGGGCAGCGACGGGGGCAACGAGGGCGAGGAAGCAACGGGGTGGCGGTGGAGGCGACAGGGGAGGGACGGATATGGGAGCGGGGCAGCGATGGGGTGGAGGGGGCGGTGAGGGAGTGGCGGCGGGGGCGGCGACGGGGGCGGGGTGGCGACATGGGCAACGGGGGAGGCAGCGATGGGGGCGGCGACGAGGGTGGGGCGGTGACAGGGACGGGGCGACAACGAGGAGGGGGATGACGACGGCGGGGGCGGCGACGGGGAGGTGACAGGGGCACCGGGGACAGCGACGGGAAGACGAGGAGGGCAATGAAAACTGCGAAATTCCTAAGTGCTTCTTATATAGAAGAAGCATTGGTCCGGTTCGTGGCACCAACCGGGACCAATGCCCACCATTAGTCCCGGTTGGTGCCACCAACCGGGACCAAAGCTCTGTTTTCAGCAGCCCAAAGGGCGGGAAACAGGGACCTTTGGTGGCACCAACCGGGACCAATGCAGACCTTTAGTCCCGGTTGGTGCCACCAACCGGGACCAAATCCCTCTTTTCAGCAGCCCAAAGGGCGGGAAACAGGGACATTTGGTCCCGGTTGGTGGCACCAACTGGGACGAAAGGGGGGCATTGGTCCCGGTTGGTGGCACTAACCGGGACCACTGGTCCCTTTTCATCGGTCGGCGGGGAAGCAGCAGATGTTTAGTCCCACCTCGTTAGTCGAGGGGAGACAACACCTGTTTATAAGCCCTGATGCGCTTGACTTGTCAAGCTCTTCTCGTAGTGAAAATAGATGCCCTTATACACAAAATTTGACCTAAATTCAAAATGCTAATTAGGTGCCTAACTAGCACCTTTAATTTAGGTTGAATTTCAGTGCAAGAGCATCTATTTTCACTTTTGCTATTTTTTGTTATTTTTCCTACTATTTACTATTACTTGGTTTTAACATTATATTCAATTTGGTAATTTTTAGGTTTTATATAATTTTAGTTTCAAAAATACCAGAGGTTTATAATTTTAGTTATCGATTTTTTTGAGCTAAATGACATTGAAATTGAAAAGCACTGCAAACGAACTCTAAAAAGGTTGAAAGTTGGCATGATATCATCATTTCACCCACATAGCACGTGCTAAAAAGTTGAGAGGGTTACGTCAAAAGCTGGATGCACTTCGTGTACAAAGCGAACAGTCTCTTTCGAAGTATCAGGGTTCCGGACGAAAACTCATCGGTTACAAAAGGCATTTCATTTTGTTGAACTTATTTGAACTCTAGGCTTTTGTGTGTTCAAAATGCACCATTGAAAGCCACACCATCAATTATCAACCACTTATGACTTCATTTGGTATTTTTCATGTAGTTATTGTCTTTTTTGAGCTAAATGACCCTGAAATTGGAAAGCACTACAAATGAACTCTGAAAAGGTTCAAACTTGGTATGGTATCATCATTTCACCCACATAGCATGTGACAAAAATTTGAGAGGGTTATGACAAAACCTGGATGCACTTCGTGTACAAAACGGACAGTCTCTTTCGAAGTATCAGGGTTCTGGACGGAAACTCATCGGTTACAAAAGGCATTTCATTTTCTTGAACTTATTTGAACTCGAGGCTTTTTGTGTGTTCAAAATGTAACATTCAAAGCCACAACATCAATTTTCAACCCTTCCCGACATCATTTGGTATTTTTCATGCAGTTATTGATTTTTTAGCTAAATGACCCTGAAATTGGAAAGCACTATAAATGAACTCTGAAAAGGTTGAAACTTGGCATGGTATCATAATTTCACCCGCATAGCATGTGCTAAAAAGTTGAGAGGGTTACGGAAAAAGCTGGATGCACTTTGTGTACAAAACGGAGAATCTCTTTCGAAGTATCAGGGTTCCGGACAGAAACTCATCGGTTTGAAAAGGCATTTCATTTTCTTGAACTTATTTGAACTCTAGGATTTTTGTGTGTTCAAAATGCACCATTCAAAGCCACATCATCAATTTCCAACCCTTTCCAACTTCATTTGGTATTTTTCATGCAGTTATTGATTTTTTTGAGCTAAATGACCCTCAAATTGGAAAGCACTACAAATGAACTCTGAAAAGGTTGAAACTTGGCATGGTTTCATCATTTCACCCACATAGCATGTGCTAAAAAGTTGAGAGGGATACGACAAAAGACGGATGCACTTCGTGTACGAAACAGACAGTGTCTTTTGAAGTATCAGGGTTCCACATGGAAACTCATCGGTTACAAAAGGCATTTTATTTTCTTAAACTTATTTGAACTCGACGCTTTTTGTGTGTTCAAAATGTACCATTAAAAGCCACAACATCAATTTTCAACCCTTCCCGACATCATTTGGTATTTTTCATGCAGTTATTGATTTTTTAGCTAAATGACCTTGAAATTGGAAAGCACTACAAATGAACTCTGAAAAGGTTGAAACTTGGCATGGTATCATAATTTCACCCACATAGCATGTGCTAAAAAATTGAGAGGGTTACGACAAACGCTGGATGCACATCGTCTTCAAAACGGACAGTCTCTTTCGAAGTATCAGGGTTCCGAACGGAAACTAATCAGTTACAAAAGGCATTTCATTTTCTTGAACTTATTTGAACTCGAGGCTTTTTGTGTGCTCAAAATGTACCATTCAAAACCAAAACATCAATTTTCAGCCCTTGCCGACATCATTTGGTATTTCTTATGCAGTTATTGATTTTTTGAGCTAAATGACCCTGATATTGGAAAGCACTACAAATGAACTCTGAAAAGGTAGAAACTTGGCATGGTACCATCATTTCACCAAGATAGCATGTGCTAAAATGTTGAGAGGGTTACGACAAAAGCTTGATACACTTCGTGTACAAAACAGACAGTCTCTTTCGAAGTATCAGGGTTCCGGACGGAAACTCATCGGTTACGAAAGGCACTTCATTTTCTTGAACTTATTTGAACTCGAGGCTTTTTGTTTGTTCAAAATGTACCATTCAAAGCCACAACATCAATTTTCAACCGTTCCCAACATCATTTGGTATTTTTCATGCAGTTATTGATTTTTTAGTTAAATGACCCTGAAATTGGAAAGCACTACAAATGAACTCTGAAAAGGTTGAAACTTGGCATGGTATGATAATTTCACCCACATAGCATGTGCTAAAAAGTTGAGAGGGTTACGACAAAAGCTGGATGCACTTCGTGTACAAAACATAAAGTCTCTTTCGAAGTATCAGGGTTCCGGACGGAACCTCATATGTTACAAAAGGCATTTCATTTTCTTGATATTATTTGAACTCGAGGCTTTTGTGTGATCAAAATGTACCATTCAAAGCCAAAACATCAATTTTCAACCCTTCCCGACATGATTTGGTATTTTTCATGCGGATATTGATTTTTTAGCAAATGACCCTGAAATTGGAAAGCACTAGAAATGAACTCTGAAAAGGTTGAAACTTCGCATGGTATCCTCATTTCACCCACATAGCATGTGCTAAAAAGTCGAGAGGGTTACGACAAAAGCTGGATGCACTTCGTGTACAAAACGAACAGTCTCTTTCGAAGTATTAGAGTTCCGGACGGAAACTCAGCGGTTACAAAAGGCATTTCATTTTCTTGAACTTATTTGAACTCTAGGATTTTTGTGTGTTCAAAATGCAACATTCAAAGCCACATCATCAATTTTCAACACTTTATGACTTCATTTGGTATTTTTCATGCAGTTATTTATTTTTTGAGCTAAATGACCCTCAAATTGGAAAGCACTACAAATGAACTGTGAAAAGGTTGAAACTTGGCATGATATCATCATTTCACCCACATAGCATGTGCTAAAAAGTTGAGAGGGATACGGCAAAAGCCGGATGCACTTCGTGTACAAACCAGACAGTCTCTTTCGAAGAATCACGGTTCCAGACGGAAACTCATCGGTTACAAAAGGCATTTCATTTTCTTAAACTTATTTGAACTCGACGCTTTTTGTGTGTTCAAAATGTACCATTAAAAGCCACAACAACAATTTTCAACCCTTCCCGACATCATTTAGTATTTTTCATGCAGTTTTTGATTTTTTAGCTAAATGACCTTGAAATTGGAAAGCTCTACAAATGAACTCTGACAAGGTTGAAACTTGGCATGGTATCATAATTTCACCCACATAGCATGTGATAAAAAGTTGAGAGGGTTATGACAAACGCTGGATGCACTTCGTCTTCAAAACGGACAGTCTCTTTAGAAGTATCAGGGTTCCGGACGGAAACTCATCGGTTACAAAAGGCATTTCATTTTCTTGAACTTATTTGAACTCGAGGCTTTTTGTGTGCTGAAAATGTACCATTCAAAACCAAAACATCAATATTTAGCCCTTGCCGACATCATTTGGTATTTCTCATGCAGTTATTGATTTTTTTAGCTAAATGACCCTGAAATTGGAAAGCACTACAAATGAACTTTGAAAAGGTTGAAACTTGGCATGGTATCATCATTTCACCAACATAGCATGTGCTAAAATGTAGAGAGGGTTACGACAAAAGCAGGATGCACTTCGTGTACAAAACAGACAGTCTCTTTCGAAGTATCAGGGTTCCGGACGGAAACTCATCGGTTATGAAAGGCACTTCATTTTCTTGAACTTATATGAACTCGAGGCTTTTTGTGTGTTCAAAATGTACCATTCAAAGCCACAACATCAATTTTCAACCCTTCCCAACATCATTTGGTATTTTTCATGCAATTATTGATTTTTTAGCTAAATGACCCTGAAATTGGAAAGCACTATAAATGAACTCTGAAAAGGTTGAAACTTGGCATGGTATCATAATTTCACCCACATAGCATGTGCTATAAAGTTGAGAGGGTTACGACAAAAGCTGGATGCACTTCGTGTACAAAATATACAGTCTCTTCCGAAGTATCAGGGTTCCAGACGGAAACTCATCGGTTACAAAAGGCATTTCATTTTCTTGAACTTATTTGAACTCGAGGCTTTTTGTGTGTTCAAAATGTACCATTAAAAGCCACAACAACAATTTTCAAACCTTCCCGACATCATTTGGTATTTTTCATGCAGTTTTTGATTTTTTAGCTAAATGACCTTGAAATTGGAAAGCTCTACAAATGAACTCTGACAAGGTTGAAACTTGGCATGGTATCATAATTTCACCCACATAGCATGTGATAAAAAGTTGAGAGGGTTATGACAAACGCTGGATGCACTTCGTCTTCAAAACGGACAGTCTCTTTCGAAGTATCAGGGTTCCGGACGGAAACTCATCGGTTACAAAAGGCATTTCATTTTCTTGAACTTATTTGAACTCGAGGCTTTTTGTGTGCTCAAAATGTACCATTCAAAACCAAAACATCAATATTCAGCCCTTGCCGACATCATTTGGTATTTCTCATGCAGTTATTGATTTTTTTAGCTAAATGACCCTGAAATTGGAAAGCACTACAAATGAACTCTGAAAAGGTTAAAACTTGGCATGGTATCATCATTTCACCAACATAGCATGTGCTAAAAAGTTGAGAGGGTTATGACAAAAGCTGGATGCACTTCGTGTACAAAACGGCCAGTCTCTTTCGAAGAATCAGGGTTCCGGACGGAAACTCATCGGTTACAAAAGGCATTTCATTTACTTGAACTTATTTGAACTCGAGGATTTTTGTGTGTTCAAAATGTACAATTTAAATCCACAACATCAATTTTCAACCCTTCCCGACATCATTTGGTATTTTTCATGGAGATATTGATTTTTTAGCTGAATGACCCTGAAATTGGAAAGCACTACAAATTAACTCTAATATTGTTGAAACTTGGCATGGTATCATCATGTCACCCACATAGCATGTGCTAAAATGTTGAGAGGGTTACGACAAAAGCTGGATGCACTTCGTGTACAAAACATACAGTCTCTTTCGAAGTATGAGGGTTCCAGACGGAAACTCATCGGTTACAAAAGGCATTTCATTTTCTTGAACTTATTTGAACTCGAGGCTTTTTGTGTGTTCAAAATGTACCATTAAAAGCCACAACATCAATTTTCAGCCCTTGCCGACATCATTTGGTATTTTTCATGCAGTTATTGATTTTTTAGCTAAATGACTCTGAAATTGGAAAGCACTAAAAATGAACTCTGAAAAGGTTGAAACTTGGTATGGTATCATCATTTCACCCACATAGCATGTGCTAAAAAGTTGAGAGGGTTATGACAAAAGCTGGATGCACTTCGTGTACAAAACGGCCAGTCTCTTTCGAAGTATCAGGATTCCGGACGGAAACTCATCGGTTACGAAAGGCACTTCATTTTCTTGAACTTATTTAAACTCGAGGCTTTTTGTGTGTTCAAAATGTACCATTCAAAGCCAGAAAATCAATTTTCAACCCTTCCCAACATCATTTGGTATTTTTCATGGAGTTATTGATTTTTTAGCTAAATGACCCCGAAATTGGAAAGCACTACAAATGAACTCTGAAAAGGTTGAAACTTGGCATGGTATCATAATTTCACCCACATAGCATGTGCCAAAAAGTTGAGAGGCTTACGACAAAAGTTGGATGCACTTCATGTACAAAACATACAGTCTCTTTCGAAGTATCAGGGTGCCAGACGGAAACTCATTGGTTACAAAAGGCATTTCATTTTCTTGAACTTATTTGAACTCGAGGCTTTTTGTGTGTTCAAAATGTACTATTCAAAGCCAAAACATCAATTTTCAGCCCTTGCCGACATCATTTGGTATTTTTCATGCAGTTATTGATTTTTTAGCTAAATGAGTCTGAAATTGGAAAGCACTAAAAATGAACTCTAAAAAGGTTGAGACTTTGCATGGTATCATCATTTCACCCACATAGCATGTGCTAAAAACTTGAGAGGGTGATGGCAAAGGCAGGATGGACTTCGTGTACAAAACGGACAATCTCTTTCGAAGTATCAGGGTTCCTTACGGAAACTCATCAGTTACAAAAGGCATTTCAATTTCTTGAACTTATTTGAACTCCAGGAATTTTATGTGTTCAAAATGCACCATTCAAAGCCACATCATCAATTTTCAACCCTTTCTGACTTCATTTGGTATTTTTCATGCAGTTATTGATTTTTTGAGCTAAATGGCCCTGAAATTGGAAAGCACTACAAATGAACTCTGAAAAGGTTGAAACTTGGCATGGTATCATCATTTCACCCACATAGCATGTGCTAAAATGTTGAGAGGGTTACGACAAAAGCTGGATGCACTTCGTATACAAAAGAGACAGTCTCTTTCGAAGTGTTAGGGTTCCGGACAGAAACTCATCGGTTATGATAGGCACTTCATTTTCTTGAACTTATTTGAACTCGAGGCTTTTTGTGTGTTCAAAATGTACCATTCAAAGCCACAACATCAATTTTCAACCCTTCCCAACATCAGTTGGTATTTTTCATGCAGTTTTTGATTTTTTAGCTAAATGACCCTGAAATTGGAAAGCACTATAAATGAACTCTAAAAAGGTTGAAACTTGGCATGGTATCATAATTTCACCCACATAGCATGTGTTATAAAGTTGAGAGGGTTACGAGAAAAGCTGGATGCACTTCGTGTACAAAATATACAGTCTCTTCCGAAGTATCAGGGTTCCGGACGGAAACTCATCGGTTACAAAAGGCATTTCATTTTCTTGAACTTATTTGAACTCGAGGCTTTTTGTGTGTTCAAAATGTACCATTAAAAGCCACAACATCAATTTTCAGCCCTTGCTGACATCATTTGGTATTTTCCATGCATTTATTGATTTTTTAGCTAAATGATTCTGAAATTGGAAAGCACTAAAAATGAACTCTGAAAAGGTTGAAACTTGGTATGGTATCATCATTTCACCCACATAGCATGCGCTGAAAAGTTGAGAGGGTTATGACAAAAGCTGGACGCACTTCTTGTACAAAACGGACAGTCTCTTTCGAAGTATCAGGGTTCCAGACGGAAACTCATCGGTTACAAAAGGCATTTCATTTACTTGAACTTACTTGAACTCGAGGCTTTTTGTGTGTTCAAAATGTACCATTAAAAGCCACAACATAAATTTTCAGCCCTTGCTGATATCATTTGGTATTTTTCATGCAGTTATTCATTTTTTAGCTAAATGTCTCTAAAATTGGAAAGCACTAAAAATGAAGTCTGAAAAGGTTGAAACTTGGTATGGTATCATCATTTCACCCACATAGCATGTGCTAAAAAGTTGAGAGAGTTATGACAAAAGCTGGATGCACTTCGTGTACAAAACGGCCAGTCTCTTTCGAAGAATCAGGGTTCCGGACGGAAACTCATCGGTTACAAAAGGCATTTCATTTACTTGAACTTATTTGAACTCGAGGATTTTTGTGTGTTCAAAATGTACAATTCAAATCCACAACATCAATTTTCAACCCTTCCCGACATCATTTGGTATTTTTCATGGAGATATTGATTTTTTAGCTGAATGACCCTGAAATTGGAAAGCACTACAAATTAACTCTAATATTGTTGAAACTTGGCATGGTATCATCATGTCACCCACATAGCATGTGCTAAAATGTTGAGAGGGTTACGACAAAAGCTGGATGCACTTCGTGTACAAAACATACAGTCTCTTTCGAAGTATGAGGGTTCCAGACGGAAACTCATCGGTTACAAAAGGCATTTCATTTTCTTGAACTTATTTGAACTCGAGGCTTTTTGTGTGTTCAAAATGTACCATTAAAAGCCACAACATCAATTTTCAGCCCTTGCCGACATCATTTGGTATTTTTCATGCAGTTATTGATTTTTTAGCTAAATGACTCTGAAATTGGAAAGCACTAAAAATGAACTCTGAAAAGGTTGAAACTTGGTATGGTATCATCATTTCACCCACATAGCATGTGCTAAAAAGTTGAGAGGGTTATGACAAAAGCTGGATGCACTTCGTGTACAAAACGGCCAGTCTCTTTCGAAGTATCAGGATTCCGGACGGAAACTCATCGGTTACGAAAGGCACTTCATTTTCTTGAACTTATTTAAACTCGAGGCTTTTTGTGTGTTCAAAATGTACCATTCAAAGCCAGAAAATCAATTTTCAACCCTTCCCAACATCATTTGGTATTTTTCATGGAGTTATTGATTTTTTAGCTAAATGACCCCGAAATTGGAAAGCACTACAAATGAACTCTGAAAAGGTTGAAACTTGGCATGGTATCATAATTTCACCCACATAGCATGTGCCAAAAAGTTGAGAGGCTTACGACAAAAGTTGGATGCACTTCATGTACAAAACATACAGTCTCTTTCGAAGTATCAGGGTGCCAGACGGAAACTCATTGGTTACAAAAGGCATTTCATTTTCTTGAACTTATTTGAACTCGAGGCTTTTTGTGTGTTCAAAATGTACTATTCAAAGCCAAAACATCAATTTTCAGCCCTTGCCGACATCATTTGGTATTTTTCATGCAGTTATTGATTTTTTAGCTAAATGAGTCTGAAATTGGAAAGCACTAAAAATGAACTCTAAAAAGGTTGAGACTTTGCATGGTATCATCATTTCACCCACATAGCATGTGCTAAAAACTTGAGAGGGTGATGGCAAAGGCAGGATGGACTTCGTGTACAAAACGGACAATCTCTTTCGAAGTATCAGGGTTCCTTACGGAAACTCATCAGTTACAAAAGGCATTTCAATTTCTTGAACTTATTTGAACTCCAGGAATTTTATGTGTTCAAAATGCACCATTCAAAGCCACATCATCAATTTTCAACCCTTTCTGACTTCATTTGGTATTTTTCATGCAGTTATTGATTTTTTGAGCTAAATGGCCCTGAAATTGGAAAGCACTACAAATGAACTCTGAAAAGGTTGAAACTTGGCATGGTATCATCATTTCACCCACATAGCATGTGCTAAAATGTTGAGAGGGTTACGACAAAAGCTGGATGCACTTCGTATACAAAAGAGACAGTCTCTTTCGAAGTGTTAGGGTTCCGGACAGAAACTCATCGGTTATGATAGGCACTTCATTTTCTTGAACTTATTTGAACTCGAGGCTTTTTGTGTGTTCAAAATGTACCATTCAAAGCCACAACATCAATTTTCAACCCTTCCCAACATCAGTTGGTATTTTTCATGCAGTTTTTGATTTTTTAGCTAAATGACCCTAAAATTGGAAAGCACTATAAATGAACTCTAAAAAGGTTGAAACTTGGCATGGTATCATAATTTCACCCACATAGCATGTGTTATAAAGTTGAGAGGGTTACGAGAAAAGCTGGATGCACTTCGTGTACAAAATATACAGTCTCTTCCGAAGTATCAGGGTTCCGGACGGAAACTCATCGGTTACAAAAGGCATTTCATTTTCTTGAACTTATTTGAACTCGAGGCTTTTTGTGTGTTCAAAATGTACCATTAAAAGCCACAACATCAATTTTCAGCCCTTGCTGACATCATTTGGTATTTTCCATGCATTTATTGATTTTTTAGCTAAATGATTCTGAAATTGGAAAGCACTAAAAATGAACTCTGAAAAGGTTGAAACTTGGTATGGTATCATCATTTCACCCACATAGCATGCGCTGAAAAGTTGAGAGGGTTATGACAAAAGCTGGACGCACTTCTTGTACAAAACGGACAGTCTCTTTCGAAGTATCAGGGTTCCAGACGGAAACTCATCGGTTACAAAAGGCATTTCATTTACTTGAACTTACTTGAACTCGAGGCTTTTTGTGTGTTCAAAATGTACCATTAAAAGCCACAACATAAATTTTCAGCCCTTGCTGACATCATTTGGTATTTTTCATGCAGTTATTCATTTTTTAGCTAAATGTCTCTAAAATTGGAAAGCACTAAAAATGAAGTCTGAAAAGGTTGAAACTTGGTATGGTATCATCATTTCACCCACATAGCATGTGCTAAAAAGTTGAGAGGGTTATGACAAAAGCTGGATGCACTTGTTGTACAAAACGGACAGTCTCTTTCGAAGTATCAGGGTTCCGGACGAAAACTCATCGGTTACAAAAGGCATTTCATTTTCTTGAACTTATTTGAACTCGAGGATTTTTGTGTGTTCAAAATGTACCATTCAAATCCACAACATCATTTTTCAACCCTTCCCAACATCATTTGGTATTTTTCATGGAGTTATTGATTTTTTAGCTGAATGACCCTGAAATTGGAAAGCACTACAAATTAACTCTGATATTGTTGAAACTTGGCATGGTATCATCATTTCACCCACATAGCATGTGCTAAAATGTTGAGAGGGTTACGACAAAAGCTGGATGCACTTCGTGTACAAAACATACAGTCTCTTTCGAAGTATGAGGGTTCCAGACGGAAGCTCATCGGTTACAAAAGGCATTTCATTTTCTTGAACTTATTTGAACTCGAGGCTTTTTGTGTGTTCAAAATGTACCATTAAAAGCCACAACATCAATTTTCAGCCCTTGCCGACATCATTTTGTACTTTTCATGCTGTTATTGATTTTTTAGCTAAATGACTCTGACATTGGAAAGCACTAAAAATGAACTCTGAAAAGGTTGAAACTTGGTATGGTATCATCATTTCACCCACATAGCATGTGCTAAAAAGTTGAGAGGGTTATGACAAAAGCTGGATGCACTTCGTGTACAAAACGGCCAGTCTCTTTCGAAGTATCAGGGTTCTGGACGGAAACTCATCAGTGACAAAAGGCATTTCATTTACTTGAACTTATTTGAACTCGAGGATTTTTGTGTGTTCAAAATATACAATTCAAATCCACAACATCAATTTTCAACCCTTCCAGACATCATTTGGTATTTTTCATGGAGTTATTGATTTTTTAGCTGAATGACCCTGAAATTGGGAAGCACTACAAATGAACTCTGATATTGTTGAAACTTGGCATGGTATCATCATTTCACCCACATAGCATGTGCTAAAATGTTGAGAGGGTTACGACAAAAGTTGGATGCACTTCGTGTACAAAATACACAGTCTCTTTCGAAATATAAGGGTTCCGGACGGAAACTCATCGGTTACGAAAGACACTTCATTTTCTTGAACTTATTTGAACTCGAGGCTTTTTGTGTGTTCAAAATGTACCATTCAAAGCCAGAAAATCAATTTTCAACCCTTCCCAACATCATTTGGTATTTTTCATGGAGTTAATGATTTTTTCGCTAAATGACCTCGAAATTGGAAAGCACTACAAATGAACTCTGAAAATGTTGAAACTTGGCATGGTATCATAATTTCACCCACATAGCATTTGCCAAAAAGTTGAGAGGCTTACGACAAAAGCTGGATGCACTTCGTGTACAAAACATACAGTCTCTTTCGAAGTATCAGGGTTCCAGACGGAAACTCATCGGTTACAAAAGTCATTTCATTTTCTTGAACTTATTTGAACTCGAGGCTTTTTGTGTGTTCAAAATGTACCATTCAAAGCCAAAACATCAATTTTCAGCCCTTGCCAACATCAGTTGGTATTTTTCATGCAGTTATTGATTTTTTAGCTAAATGAGTCTGAAATTGGAAAGCACTAAAAATGAACTCTGAGAAGGTTGAAACTTTGCATGGTATCATCTGCTAAAAACTTGAGAGGGTGACGGCAAAGGCTGGATGCACTTCGTGTACAAAACGGACAATCTCTTTCGAAGTATCAGGGTTCCTTACGGAAACTCATCGGTTACAAAAGGCATTTCATTTTCTTGAACTTATTTGAACTCCAGGCATTTTATGTGTTCAAAATGCACCATTCAAAGCCACATCATCAATTTTCAACCCATTCTGACTTCATTTGGTATTTTTCATGCAGTTATTGATTTTTTGAGCTAAATGGCCCTGAAATTGGAAAGCACTACAAATGAACTCTGAAAAGGTTGAAACTTGGCATGGTATCATCATTTCACCCACATAGCATGTGCTAAAATGTTGAGAGGGTTACGACAAGCGCTGGATGCACATCGTCTTCAAAACGGACAGTCTCTTTCGAAGTATCAGGGTTCCGGACGGAAACTCATCGGTTACAAAAGGCATTTCATTTTCTTGAACTTATTTGAACTCGAGGCTTTTTGTGTGCTCAAAATGTACCATTCAAAACCAAAACATCAATATTCAGCCCTTGCCGACTTCATTTGGTATTTCTCATGCAGTTATTGATTGTTTGAGCTAAATGACCCCGAAATTGGAAAGCACTACAAATGAACTCTGAAAAGGTTGAAACTTGGCATGGTATCATCATTTCACCAACGTATCATGTGCTAAAATGTTGAGAGGGTTACGACAAAAGCTGGATGCACTTCGTGTACAAAACAGACAGTCTCTTTCGAAGTATCAGGGTTCCGGACAAAAATTCATCGGTTATGAAAGGCACTTCATTTTCTTGAACTTATTTGAACTCGAGGCTTTTTGTGTGTTCAAAATGTACCATTCAAAGCCACAACATAATTTTTCAATCCTTCCCAACATCAGTTGGTATTTTTCATGTAGTTATTGATTTTTTAGCTAAATGACCCTGAAATTGGAAAGCACTATAAATGAACTCTAAAAAGGTTGAAACTTGGCATGGTATCATAATTTCACCCACATAGCATGTGTTATAAAGTTGAGAGGGTTACGACAAAAGCTGGATGCACTTCATGTACAAAATATACAGTCTCTTCCGAAGTATCAGGGTTACGGACGGAAACTCATCGGTTACAAAAGGCATGTCATTTTCTTGAACTTATTTGAACTCGAGGCTTTTTGTGTGTTCAAAATGTACCATTAAAAGCCACAACATCAATTTTCAGCCCTTGCTGACATCATTTGGTATTTTTCATGCAGTTATTTATTTTTTAGCTAAATGATTCTGAAATTGGAAAGCACTAAAAATGAACTCTGAAAAGGTTGAAACTTGGTATGGTATCATCATTTCACCAACATAGCATGTGCTGAAAAGTTGAGAGGGTTATGACAAAAGCTGGATGCACTTCTTGTACAAAACGGATAGTCTCTTTCGAAGTATCAGGGTTGCGGACGAAAACTCATCGGTTACAAAAGGCATTTCATTTTCTTGAACTTATTTGAACTCGAGGATTTTTGTATGTTCAAAATGTACCATTCAAATCCACAACATCATTTTTCAAACCCTTCCCGACATCATTTGGTATTTTTCATGGAGTTATTGATTTTTTAGCTGAATGACCCTGAAATTGGAAAGCACTACAAATTAACTCTGATATTGTTGAAACTTGGCATGGTATCATCATTTCACCCACATAGAATGTGCTAAAATGTTGAGAGGGTTACGACAAAAGCTGGATGCACTTCGTGTACAAAACATACGATCTCTTTCGAAGTATGAGGGTTCCAGACGGAAACTCATCGGTAACAAAAGGCATTTCATTTTCTTGAACTTATTTGAACTCGAGGCTTTTTGTGTGTTCAAAATGTACCATTAAAAGCCACAACATCAATTTTCAGCCCTTGCCGACATCATTTAGTATTTTTCATGCAGTTATTGATTTTTTAGCTAAATTACTCTGAAATTGGAAAGCACTAAAAATGAACTCTGAAAAGGTTGAAACTTGGTATGGTATCATCATTTCACCCACATAGCATGTGCTAAAAAGTTGAGAGGGTTATGACAAAAGCTGGATGCACTTCGTGTACAAAACGGCCAGACTCTTTCGAAGTATCAGGGTTCCGGACGGAAACTCATCGGTTACAAAAGGCATTTCATTTACTTGAACTTACTTGAACTCGACGATTTTTGTGTGTTCAAAATGTACAATTCAAATCCACAACATCAATTTTCAACCCTTCCCGACATCATTTGGTATTTTTCATGCAGTTATTGATTTTTTAGCTAAATGACCCTGAAATTGGAAAGCACTATAAATGAACTCTAAAAAGGTTGAAACTTGGCATGGTATCATAATTTCACCCACATAGCATGTGTTATAAAGTTGAGAGGGTTAGGACAAAAGCTGGATGCACTTCATGTACAAAATATACAGTCTCTTCCGAAGTATCAGGGTTCCGGACGGAAACTCATCGGTTACAAAAGGCATTTCATTTTCTTGAACTTATTTGAACTCGACGCTTTTTGTGTGTTCAAAATGTACCATTAAAAGCCACAACATCAATTTTCAGCCCTTGCTGACATCATTTGGTATTTTTCATGTAGTTATTGATTTTTTAGCTAAATGATTCTGAAATTGGAAAGCACTAAAAATGAACTCTGAAAAGGTTGAAACTTGGTATGGTATCATCATTTCACCCACATAGCATGTGCTGAAAAGTTGAGAGGGTTATGACAAAAGCTGGATGCACTTCTTGTACAAAACGGACAGTCTCTTTCGAAGTATCAGGGTTCCGAACGAAAACTCATCGGTTACAAAAGGCATTTCATTTACTTGAACTTACTTGAACTCGAGGATTTTTGTGTGTTCAAAATGTACAATTCAAATCCACAACATCAATTTTCAACCCTTCCCGACATCATTTGGTATTTTTCATGGAGTTGTTGATTTTTTAGCTGAATGACCCTGAAATTGGAAAGCACTACAAATGAACTCTGATATTGTTGAAACTTGGCATGGTATCATCATTTCACCCACATAGCATGTGCTAAAATGTTGAGAGGGTTACGACAAATGCTGGATGCACTTCGTGTACAAAACAGACAGTCTCTTTCGACGTATCAGGGTTCCGGACGGAAACTCATCCGTTACGAAAGGCACTTCATTTTCTTGAACTTATTTGAACTCGAGGCTTTTTGTGTGTTCAAAATGTACCATTCAAAGCCAGAAAATCAATTTTCAACCCTTCCCAACATCATTTGGTATTTTTCATGGAGTTATTGATTTTTTAGCTAAATGACCCCAAAATTGGAAAGCACTACAAATGAACTCTGAAAAGGTTGAAACTTGGCATGGTATCATAATTTCACCCACATAGCATGTGCCAAAAATTTGAGAGGCTTACGACAAAAGCTCGATGCACTTCGTGTACAAAACAAACAGTCTCTTTCGAAGTATCAGGGTTCCAGACGGAAACTCATCGGTTACAAAAGGCATTTCATTTTCTTGAACTTATTTGAACTCGAGGCTTTTTGTGTGTTCAAAATGTACTATTCAAAGCCAAAACATCAATTTTCAGCCCTTGCCGACATCATTTGGTATTTTTCATGCAGTTATTGATTTTTTAGCTAAATGAGTCTGAAATTGGAAAGCACTAAAAATGAACTCTGAAAAGGTTGAAACTTTGCATGGTATCATCATTTCACCCACATAGCATGTTCTAAAAACTTGAGAGGGTGACGGCAAAGGCTGGATGGACTTCGTGTACAAAACGGACAATCTCTTTCGAAGTATCAGGGTTCCTTACTGAAACTCATCGGTTACAAAAGGCATTTCATTTTCTTGAACTTATTTGAACTCCAGGAATTTTATGTGTTCAAAATGCAC
This sequence comes from Hordeum marinum, assembly GCA_022496015.1. NCBI lineage: Eukaryota > Viridiplantae > Streptophyta > Magnoliopsida > Poales > Poaceae > Hordeum > Hordeum marinum. Next base: position 622,206 of record JAAAWK010001015.1, read on the forward strand.
CATTCAAAGCCACATCGTCAATTTTCAACCCTTTTTGACTTCATTTGGTATTTTTCATGCAGTTATTGATTTTTTGAGCTAAATGGCCCTAAAATTGGAAAGCACGACAAATGAACTCTGAAAAGGTTGAAACTTGGCATGGTATCATCATTTCACCCACATAGCATGTGCTAAAATGTTGAGTGGGTTACGACAAACGCTAGATGCACATCGTCTTCAAAACGGACAGTCTCTTTCGAAGTATCAGGGTTCCGGACGGAAACTCATCGGTTACAAAAGGCATTTCATTTTCTTGAACTTATTTGAACTCGAGGCTTTTTGTGTGCTCAAAATGTACCATTCAAAACCAAAACATCAATATTCAGCCCTTGCCGACATCATTTGGTATTTCTCATGCAGTTATTGTTTTTTTGAGCTAAATGACCCTGAAATTGGAAAGCACTGCAAATGAACTCTGAAAAGGTTGAAACTTGGCATGGTATCATCATTTCACCAACATAGCATGTGATAAAATGTTGAGAGGGTTACAACAAAAGCTGGATGCACTTCGTGTACAAAATATACAGTCTCTTCCGAAGTATCAGGGTTCCAGACGGAAACTCATCGGTTACAAAAGGCATTTCATTTTCTTGAACTTATTTGAACTCGAGGCTTTTTGTGTGTTCAAAATATACCATTAAAAGCCACAACATCAATTTTCAGCCCTTGCGGACATCATTTGGTATTTTTCATGCAGTTATTGATTTTTTAGCTAAATGACTCCGAAATTGGAAAGCACTAAAAATGAACTCTGAAAAGGTTGAAACTTTGCATGGTATCATCATTTCACCCACATAGCATGTTCTAAAAACTTGAGAGGGTGACGGCAAAGGCTGGATGGACTTCGTGTACAAAACGGACAATCTCTTTCGAAGTATCAGGGTTCCTTACTGAAACTCATCGGTTACAAAAGGCATTTCATTTTCTTGAAGTTATTTGAACTCCAGGAATTTTATGTGTTCAAAATGCACCATTCAAAGCCACATCATCAATTTTCAACCCTTTCTGATTTCATTTGGTATTTTTCATGCAGTTATTGATTTTTTGAGCTAAATGGCCCTAAAATTGGAAAGCACTACAAATGAACTCTGAAAAGGTTGAAACTTGGCATGGTATCATCATTTCACCCACATAGCATGTGCTAAAATGTTGAGAGGGTTACGACAAACGCTGGATGCACATCGTTTTCAAAACGGACAGTCTCTTTCGAAGTATCAGGGTTCCGGACGGAAACTCATCGGTTACAAAAGGCATTTCATTTTCTTGAACTTATTTGAACTCGAGGCTTTTTGTGTGCTCAAAATGTACCATTCAAAACCAAAACATCAATATTCAGCCCTTGCCGACATCATTTGGTATTTCTCATGCAGTTATTGATTTTTTGAGCTAAATGACCCTGAAATTGGAAAGCACTACAATTGAACTCTGAAAAGGTTGAAACTTGGCATGGTATCATCATTTCACCAACATAGCATGTGATAAAATGTTGAGAGGGTTACAACAAAAGCTGGATGCACTTCGTGTACAAAATATACAGTCTCTTCCGAAGTATCAGGGTTCCAGACGGAAACTCATCGGTTAGAAAAGGCATTTCATTTTCTTGAACTTATTTGAACTCGAGGCTTTTTGTGTGTTCAAAATGTACCATTAAAAGCCACAACATCAATTTTCAGCCCTTGCTGACATCATTTGGTATTTTTCATGCAGTTATTCATTTTTTAGCTAAATGACTCTGAAATTGGAAAGCACTAAAAATGAACTCTGAAAAGGTTGAAACTTGGTATGGTATGATCATTTCACCCACATAGCATGTGCTAAAAAGTTGAGAGGGTTATGACAAAAACTGGATGCACTTATTGTACAAAACGGACAGTCACTTTCGAAGTATCAGGGTTCCGGGCGAAAACTCATCGGTTACAAAAGGCATTTCATTTTCTTGAACTTATTTGAACTCGAGGATTTTTGTGTGTTCAAAATGTACCATTCAAATCCACAACATCATTTTTCAACCCTTCCCGACATCATTTGGTATTTTTCATGGAGTTATTGATTTTTTAGCTGAATGACCCTGAAATTGGAAAGCACTACAAATTAACTCCGATATTGTTGAAACTTGGCATGGTATCATAATTTCACCCACATAGCATGTGCTAAAATGTTGAGAGGGTTACGACAAAAGCTGGATGCACTTCGTGTACAAAACATACAGTCTCTTTCGAAGTATGAGGGTTCCAGACGGAAACTCATCGGTTACGAAAGGCATTTCATTTTCTTGACTTATTTGAACTCGAGGCTTTTGGTGTGTTCAAAATGTACCATTAAAAGCCACAACATCAATTTTCAGCCCTTGCCGACATCATTTGGTATTTTTCATGCAGTTATTGATTTTTTAGCTAAATGACACTGAAATTGGAAAGCACTAAAAATGAACTCTGAAAAGGTTGAAACTTGGTATGGTATCATAATTTCACCCACATAGCATGTGCTAAAAAGTTGAGAGGGTTATGACAAAAGCTGGATGCACTTCGTGTACAAAACGGCCAGTCTCTTTCGAAGTATCAGGGTTCCGGACGGAAACTCGTCGGTTACAAAAGGCATTTCATTTACTTGAACTTATTTGAACTCGAGGATTTTGTGTGTTCAAAATGTACAATTCAAATCCACAACATCAATTTTCAACCCTTCCAGACATCATTTGGTATTTTTCATGGAGTTATTGATTTTTTAGCTGAATGACCCTGAAATTGGGAAGCACTACAAATGAACTCTGATATTGTTGAAACTTGGCATGGTATCATCATTTCACCCACATAGCATGTGCTAAAATGTTGAGAGGGTTACGACAAAAGCTGGATGCACTTCGTGTACAAAATAGACAGTCTCTTTCGAAGTATAAGGGTTCCGGACGGAAACTCATCGGTTACGAAAGACACTTCATTTTCTTGAACTTATTTGAACTCGAGGCTTTTTGTGTGTTCAAAATGTACCATTCAAAGCCAGAAAATCAATTTTCAAACCTTCCCAACATCATTTGGTATTTTTCATGGAGTTATTGATTTTTTCGCTAAATGACCCCGAAATTGGAAAGCACTACAAATGAACTCTGAAAAGGTTGAAACCTGGCATGGTATCATAATTTCACCCACATAGCATGTGCCAAAAAGTTGAGAGGCTTCCGACAAAAGCTGGATGCACTTCGTGTACAAAACATACAGTCTCTTTCGAAGTATCAGGGTTCCAAACGGAAACTCATCGGTTACAAAAGGCATTTCATTTTCTTGAACTTATTTGAACTCGAGGCTTTTTGTGTGTTCAAAATGTACCATTCAAAGCCAAAACATCAATTTTCAGCCCTTGCCGACATCATTTGGTATTTTTCATGCAGTTATTGATTTTTTAGCTAAATGAGTCTGAAATTGGAAACCACTAAAAATGACCTCTGAGAAGGTTGAAACTTTGCATGGTATCATCATTTCACCCACATAGCATCTGCTAAAAACTTGAGAGGGTGACAGCAAAGGCTGGATGCACTTCGTGTACAAAACGGACAATATCTTTCGAATTAACAGAGTTCCTTACGGAAACTCATCGGTTACAAAAGGCATTTCATTTTCTTGAACTTATTTGAACTCCACGCATTTTATGTGTTCAAAATGCACCATTCAAAGCCACATCATCAATTTTCAACCCTTTCTGACTTCATTTGGTATTTTTCATGCAGTTATTGATTTTTTGAGCTAAATGGCCCTGAAATTGGAAAGCACTACAAATGAACTCTGAAAAGGTTGAAACTTGGCATGGTATCATCATTTCACCCACATAGCATGTGCTAAAATGTTGAGAGGGTTACGACAAACGCTGGATGCACATCGTCTTCAAAACGGACAGTCTCTTTCGAAGTATCAGGGTTCCGGACGGAAACTCATCGGTTACAAAAGGCATTTCATTTTCTTGAACTTATTTGAACTCGAGGCTTTTTGTGTGCTCAAAATGTACCATTCAAAACCAAAACATCAATATTCAGCCCTTGCCGACATCATTTGGTATTTCTCATGCAGTTATTGATTTTTTGAGCTAAATGACCCTGAAATTGGAAAGCACTACAAATGAACTGTGAAAAGGTTGAAACTTGGCATGGTATCATCATTTCACCAACGTAGCATGTGCTAAAATGTTGAGAGGATTACGACAAAAGCTGGATGCTCTTCGTGTACAAAACAGACAGTCTCTTTTGAAGTATCAGGGTTCCGGACAGAAATTCATCAGTTATGAAAGGCACTTCATTTTCTTGAACTTATTTGAACTTGAGGCTTTTTGTGTGTTCAAAATGTACCATTCAAAGCCACAACATCAATTTTCAACCCTTCCCAACATCAGTTGGTATTTTTCATGCAGTTATTGATTTTTTAGCTAAATGACCCTGAAATTGGAAAGCACTATAAATGAACTCTAAAAAGGTTGAAACTTGGCATGGTATCATAATTTCACCCACATAGCATGTGTTATAAAGTTGAGAGGGTTACGACAAAAGCTGGATGCACTTCGTGTACAAAATATACAGTCTCTTCCGAAGTATCAGGGTTCCGGACGGAAACTCATCGGTTACAAAAGGCATTTCATTTTCTTGAACTTATTTGAACTCGAGGCTTTTTGTGTGTTCAAAATGTACCATTAAAAGCCACAACATCAATTTTCAGCCCTTGCTGACATCATTTGGTATTTTTCATGCAGTTATTGATTTTTTAGCTAAATGATTCTGAAATTGGAAAGCACTAAAAATGAACTCTGAAAAGGTTGAAACTTGGTATGGTATCATCATTTCACCCACAGAGCATGTGCTGAAAAGTTGAGAGGGTTATGACAAAAGCTGGATGCACTTCTTGTACAAAACGGACAATCTCTTTCGAAGTATCAGGGTTCCGGACGAAAACTCATCGGTTACAAAAGGCATTTCATTTTCTTGAACTTATTTGAACTCGAGGATTTTTGTATGTTCAAAATGTACCATTCAAATCCACAACATCATTTTTCAACCCTTCCCGACATCATTTGGTATTTTTCATGGAGTTATTGATTTTTTAGCTGAATGACCCTGAAATTGGAAAGCACTACAAATTAACTCTGATATTGTTGAAACTTGGCATGGTATCATCATTTCACCCACATAGCATGTGCTAAAATGTTGAGGGGGTTACGACAAAAGCTGGATGCACTTCGTGTACAAAACATCCAGTCTCTTTCGAAGTATGAGGGTTCCAGACGGAAACTCATCGGTAACAAAAGACATTTCATCTTCTAGAACTTATTTGAACTCGAGGCTTTTTGTGTGTTCAAAATGTACCATTAAAAGCCTGAACATCAATTTTCAGCCCTTGCCGACATCATTTGGTATTTTTCATGCAGTTATTGATTTTTTAGCTAAATGACTCTGAAATTGGAAAGCACTAAAAATGAACTCTGAAAAGGTTGAAACTTGGTATGGTATCATCATTTCACCCATATAGCATGTGCTAAAAAGTTGAGAGGGTTATGACAAAAGCTGGATGCACTTCGTGTACAAAACGGCCAGTCTCTTTCGAAGTATCAGGGTTCCGGACGGAAACTCATCGGTTACAAAAGGCATTTCATTTTCTTGAACTTATTTGAACTCCAGGAATTTTATGTGTTCAAAATGCACCATTCAAAGCCACATCATCAATTTTCAACCCTTTCTGACTTCATTTGGTATTTTTCATGCAGTTATTGATTTTTGAGGTAAATGGCCCTGAAATTGGAAAGCACTACAAATGAACTCTGAAAAGGTTGAAACTTGGCATGGTATCATCATTTCACCCACATAGCATGTGCTAAAATGTTGAGAGGGTTACGACAAATGCTGGATGCACATCGTCTTCAAAACGGACAGTCTCTTTCGAAGTATCAGGGTTCCGGACGGAAACTCATCGGTTACAAAAGGCATTTGATTTACTTGAACTTATTTGAACTCGAGGATTTTTGTGTGTTCAAAATGTACAATTCAAATCCACAACATCAATTTTCAACCCTTCCAGACGTCATTTGGTATTTTTCATGGAGTTATTGATTTTTTAGCTGAATGACCCTGAAATTGGGAAGCACTACAAATGAACTTTGATATTGTTGAAACTTGGCATGGTATCATAATTTCACCCACATAGCATGTGCTAAAATGTTGAGAGGGTTAGGACAAAAGCTGGATGCACTTCGTGTACAAAATAGACAGTCTCTTTCGAAGTATAAGGGTTCCGGACGGAAACTCATCGGTTACGAAAGACACTTCATTTTCATGAACTTATTTGAACTCGAGGCTTTTTGTGTGTTCAAAATGTACCATTCAAACCCAGAAAATCAATTTTCAACCCTTCCCAACATCATATGGTATTTTTCATGGAGTTATTGATTTTTTCGCTAAATGACCCCGAAATTGGAAAGCACTACAAATGAACTCTGAAAAGGTTGAAACTTGGCATGGTATCATAATTTCACCCACATAGCATGTGCTAAAAACTTGAGAGGGTGACGGCAAAGGCTGGATGGACTTCGTGTACAAAATGGACAATCTCTTTCGAAGTATCAGGGTTCCTTACGAAAACTCATCGGTTACAAAAGGCATTTCATTTTCTTGAACTTATTTGAACTCCAGGAATTTTATGTGTTCAAAATGCACCATTCAAAGCCACATCATCAATTTTCAACCATTTCTGACTTTATTTGGTATTTTTCATGCAGTTATTGATTTTTTGAGCTAAATGGCCCTGAAATTGGAAAGCACTACAAATGAACTCTGAAAAGGTTGAAACTTGGCATGGTATCATCATTTCACCCACATAGCATGTGCTAAAATGTTGAGAGGGTTACGACAAACGCTGGATGCACATCGTCTTCAAAACGGACAGTCTCTTTCGAAGTATCAGGGTTCCGGACGGAAACTCATCGGTTACAAAAGGAATTTCATTTTCTTGAACTTATTTGAACTCGAGGCTTTTTGTGTGCTCAAAATGTACCATTCAAAACCAAAACATCAATATTCATCCCTTGCCGACATCATTTGGTATTTCTCATGCAGTTATTGATTTTTGAGCTAAATGACCCTGAAATTGGAAAGCACTACAGATGAACTCTGAAAAGGTTGAAACTTGGCATGGTATCATCATTTCACCAACATAGCATGTGCTAAAATGTTGAGAGGGTTACAACAAAAGCTGGATGTACTTCGTGTACAAAATATACAGTCTCTTCCGAAGTATCAGGGTTCCATACGGAAACTCATCGGTTACAAAAGGCATTTCGTTTTCTTGAACTTATTTGAACTCGAGGCTTTTTGTGTGTTCAAAATGTACCATTAAAAGCCACAACATCAATTTTCAGCCCTTGCCGACATCATTTGGTATTTTTCATGCAGTTATTGATTTTTTAGCTAAATGACTCTGAAATTGGAAAGCACTAAAAATGAACTCTGAAAAGGTTGAAACTTGGTATGGTATCATAATTTCACCCACATAGCATGTGCTAAAAAGTTGAGAGGGTTATGACAAAAGCTGGATGCACTTCGTGTACAAAACGGCCAGTCTCTTTCGAAGTATCAGGGTTCCGGACGGAAACTCATCGGTTACAAAAGGCATTTCATTTACTTGAACTTATTTGAACTCGAGGATTTTGTGTGTTCAAAATGTACAATTCAAATCCACAACATCAATTTTCAACCCTTCCAGACATCATTTGGTATTTTTCATGGAGTTATTGATTTTTTAGCTGAATGACCCTGAAATTGGGAAGCACTACAAATGAACTCTGATATTGTTGAAACTTGGCATGGTATCATCATTTCACCCACATAGCATGTGCTAAAATGTTGAGAGGGTTACGACAAAAGCTGGATGCACTTCGTGTACAAAATAGACAGTCTCTTTCGAAGTATAAGGGTTCCGGACGGAAACTCATCGGTTAGGAAAGACACTTCATTTTCTTGAACTTATTTGAACTCGAGGCTTTTTGTGTGTTCAAAATGTACCATTCAAAGCCAGAAAATCAATTTTCAACCCTTCCCAACATCATTTGGTATTTTTCATGGAGTTATTGATTTTTTCGCTAAATGACCCCGAAATTGGAAAGCACTACAAATGAACTCTGAAAAGGTTGAAACCTGGCATGGTATCATAATTTCACCCACATAGCATGTGCCAAAAAGTTGAGAGGCTTACGACAAAAGCTGGATGCACTTCGTGTACAAAACATACAGTCTCTCTCGAAGTATCAGGGTTCCAGACGGAAACTCATCGGTTACAAAAGGCATTTCATTTTCTTGAACTTATTTGAACTCGAGGCTTTTTGTGTGTTCAAAATGTACCATTCAAAGCCAAAACATCAATTTTCAGCCCTTGCCGACATCATTTGGTATTTTTCATGCAGTTATTGATTTTTTAGCTAAATGAGTCTGAAATTGGAAACCACTAAAAATGAACTCTGAGAAGGTTGAAACTTTGCATGGTATCATCATTTCACCCACATAGCATCTGCTAAAAACTTGAGAGGGTGACGGCAAAGGCTGGATGCACTTCGTGTACAAAACATACAGTCTCTTTCGAAGCATCAGGGTTCCAGACGGAAACTCATCGGTTACAAAAGGCATTTCATTTTCTTGAACTTATTTGAACTCGAGGCTTTTTGTGTGTTCAAAATGTACCATTCAAAGCCAAAACATCAATTTTCAGCCCTTGCCGACATGATTTGGTATTTTTCATGCAGTTATTGATTTTTAAGCTAAATGAGTCTAAAATTGGAAACCACTAAAAATGAACTCTGAGAAGGTTGAAACTTTGCATGGTATCATCATTTCACCCACATAGCATCTGCTAAAAACTTGAGAGGGTGACGGCAAAGGCTGGATGCACTTCGTGCACAAAACGGACAATCTCTTCCGAAGTATCAGGGTTCCTTACGGAAACTCATCGGTTACAAAAGGCATTTCATTTTCTTGAACTTATTTGAACTCCAGGCATTTTATGTGTTCAAAATGCACCATTCAAAGCCACATCATCGATTTTCAGCCCTTTCTGACTTCATTTGGTATTTTTCATGCAGTTATTGATTTTTTGAGCTAAATGGCCCTGAAATTGGAAAGCACTACAAATGAACTCTGAAAAGGTTGAAACTTGGCATGGTATCATAATTTCACCCACATAGCATGTGCCAAAAAGTTGAGAGGCTTACGACAAAAGCTGGATGCACTTCGTGTACAAAACATACAGTCTCCCTCGAAGTATCAGGGTTCCAGACGGAAACTCATCGGTTACAAAAGGCATTTCATTTTCTTGAACTTATTTGAACTCGAGGCTTTTTGTGTGTTCAAAATGTACCATTCAAAGCCAAAACATCAATTTTCAGCCCTTGCCGACATCATTTGGTATTTTTCATGCAGTTATTGATTTTTTAGCTAAATGAGTCTGAAATTGGAAACCACTAAAAATGAACTCTGAGAAGGTTGAAACTTTGCATGGTATCATCATTTCACCCACATAGCATCTGCTAAAAACTTGAGAGGGTGACGGCAAAGGCTGGATGCACTTCGTGTACAAAACATACAGTCTCTTTCGAAGCATCAGGGTTCCAGACGGAAACTCATCGGTTACAAAAGGCATTTCATTTTCTTGAACTTATTTTAACTCGAGGCTTTTTGTGTGTTCAAAATGTACCATTCAAAGCCAAAACATCAATTTTCAGCCCTTGCCGACATGATTTGGTATTTTTCATGCAGTTATTGATTTTTAAGCTAAATGAGTCTAAAATTGGAAACCACTAAAAATGAACTCTGAGAAGGTTGAAACTTTGCATGGTATCATCATTTCACCCACATAGCATCTGCTAAAAACTTGAGAGGGTGACGGCAAAGGCTGGATGCACTTCGTGCACAAAACGGACAATCTCTTCCGAAGTATCAGGGTTCCTTACGGAAACTCATCGGTTACAAAAGGCATTTCATTTTCTTGAACTTATTTGAACTCCAGGCATTTTATGTGTTCAAAATGCACCATTCAAAGCCACATCATCAATTTTCAGCCCTTTCTGACTTCATTTGGTATTTTTCATGCAGTTATTGATTTTTTGAGCTAAATGGCCCTGAAATTGGAAAGCACTACAAATGAACTCTGAAAAGGTTGAAACTTGGCATGGTATCATCATTTCACCCACATAGCATGTGCTAAAATGTTGAGAGGGTTACGACAAACGCTGGATGCACATCGTCTTCAAAACGGACAGTCTCTTTCGAAGTATCAGGGTTCCGGACGGAAACTCATCGGTTACAAAAGGCACTTCATTTTCTTGAACTTATTTGAACTCGAGGCTTTTTGTGTGTTCAAAATGTACTATTCAAAGCCAAAACATCAATTTTCAGCCCTTGCCGACATCATTTGGTATTTTTCATGAAGTTATTGATTTTTTAGCTAAATGAGTCTGAAATTGGAAAGCACTAAAAATGAACTCTGAAAAGGTTGAAACTTTGCATGGTATCATCATTTCACCCACATAGCATGTGCTAAAAACTTGAGAGGGTGAGGGCAAAGGCTGGATGGACTTCGTGTACAAAACGGACAATCTCTTTCGAAGTATCAGGGTTCCTTACGGAAACTCATCGGTTACAAAAGGCATTTCATTTTCTGGAACTTATTTGAACTCGAGGATTTTTGTGTGTTCAAAATGTACCATTCAAATCCACAACATCATTTTTCAACCCTTCCCGACATCATTTGGTATTTTTCATGGAGTTATTGATTTTTTAGCTGAATGACCCTGAAATTGGAAAGCACTACAAATTAACTCCGATATTGTTGAAACTTGGCATGGTATCATCATTTCACCCACATAGCATGTGCTAAAATGTTGAGAGGGTTACGACAAAAGCTGGATGCACTTCGTGTACAAAACATACAGTCTCTTTCGAAGTATGAGGGTTCCAGACGGAAACTCATCGGTTACAAAAGGCATTTCATTTTCTTGAACTTATTTGAACTCGAGGCTTTTGGTGTGTTCAAAATGTACCATTAAAAGCCACAACATCAATTTTCAGCCCTTGCCAACATCATTTGGTATTTTTCATGCAGTTATTGATTTTTTAGCTAAATGACTCTGAAATTGGAAAGCACTAAAAATGAACTCTGAAAACGTTGAAACTTGGTATGGTATCATAATTTCACCCACATAGCATGTGCTAAAAAGTTGAGAGGGTTATGACAAAAGCTGGATGCACTTCGTGTACAAAACGGCCAGTCTCTTTCGAAGTATCAGGGTTCCGAACGGAAACTCATCGGTTACAAAAGGCATTTCATTTACTTGAACTTATTTGAACTCGAGGATTTTTGTGTGTTCAAAATGTACAATTCAAATCCACAAGATCAATTTTCAACCCTTCCAGACGTCATTTGGTGTTTCTCATGGAGTTATTGATTTTTTAGCTGAATGACCCTGAAATTGGGAAGCACTACAAATGAACTCTGATATTGTTGAAACTTGGCATGGTATCATCATTTCACCCACATAGCATGTGCTAAAATGTTGAGAGGGTTACGACAAAAGCTGGATGCACTTCGTGTACAAAATAGACAGTCTCTTTCGAAGTATAAGGGTTCCGGACGAAAACTCATCGGTTACGAAAGACACTTCATTTTCATGAACTTATTTGAACTCGAGGCTTTTTGTGTGTTCAAAATGTACCATTCAAACCCAGAAAATCAATTTTCAACCCTTCCCAACCTCATATGGTATTTTTCATGGAGTTATTGATTTTTTCGCTAAATGACCCCGAAATTGGAAAGCACTACAAATGAACTCTGAAAAGGTTGAAACTTGGCATGGTATCATAATTTCACCCACATAGCATGTGCCAAAAAGTTGAGAGGCTTACGACAAAAGCTGGATGCACTTCGTGTACAAAACATACAGTCTCTTTCGAAGTATCAGGGTTCCAGACGGAAACTCATCGGTTACAAAAGGCATTTCATTTTCTTGAACTTATTTGAACTCGAGGCTTTTTGTGTGTTCAAAATGTACTATTCAAAGCCAAAACATCAATTTTCAGCCCTTGCCGACATCATTTGGTATTTTTCATGCAGTTATTGATTTTTTAGCTAAATGAGTCTGAAATTGGAAAGCACTAAAAATGAACTCTGAAAAGGTTGAAACTTTGCATGGTATCATCATTTCACCCACATAGCATGTGCTAAAAACTTGAGAGGGTGACGGCAAAGGCTGGATGGACTTCGTGTACAAAACGGACAATCTCTTTCGAAGTTATTTTTCATGCAGTTATTGATTTTTTGAGCTAAATGGCCCTGAAATTGGAAAGCACTACAAATGAACTCTGAAAAGGTTGAAACTTGGCATGGTATCATCATTTCACCCACATAGCATGTGCTAAAATGTTGAGAGGGTTACGACAAACGCTGGATGCACATCGTCTTCAAAACGGACAGTCTCTTTCGAAGTATCAGGGTTCCGGACAGAAACTCATCGGTTACAAAAGGCATTTCATTTTCTTGAACTTATTTGAACTCGAGGCTTTTTGTGTGCTCAAAATGTACCATTCAAAACCAAAACATCAATATTCATCCCTTGCCGACATCATTTGGTATTTCTCATGCAGTTATTGATTTTTTGAGCTAAATGACCCTGAAATTGGAAAGCACTACAAATGAACTCTGAAAAGGTTGAAACTTGGCATGGTATCATAATTTCACCAACATAGCATGTGCTAAAATGTTGAGAGGGTTACAACAAAAGCTGGATGTACTTCGTGTACAAAATATACAGTCTCTTCCGAAGTATCAGGGTTCCAGACGGAAACTCATCGGTTACAAAAGGCATTTCATTTTCTTGAACTTATTTGAATTCGAGGCTTTTTGTGTGTTCAAAATGTACCATTAAAAGCCACAACATCAATTTTCAACCCTTGCTGACATCATTTGGTATTTTTCATGCAGTTATTGATTTTTTAGCTAAATATCTCTGAAATTGGAAAGCACTAAAAATGAACTCTGAAAAGGTTGAAACTTGGTATGGTATCATCATTTCACCCACATAGCATGTGCTAAAAAGTTGAGAGGGTTATGACAAAAGCTGGATGGACTTCTTGTACATAACGGACAGTCTCTTTCGAAGTATCAGGGTTCCGGACGAAAACTCATCGGTTACAAAAGGCATTTCATTTTCTTGAACTTATTTGAACTCGAGGATTTTTGTGTGTTCAAAATGTACCATTAAAATCCACAACATCATTTTTCAACCCTTCCCGACATCATTTGGTATTTTTCATGGAGTTATTGATTTTTTAGCTGAATGACCCTGAAATTGGAAAGCACTACAAATGAACTCTGATATTGTTGAAACTTGGCATGGTATCATCATTTCACCCACATAGCATGTGCTAAAATGTTGAGAGGGTTACAACAAAAGCTGGATGCACTTCGTGTACAAAATAGACAGTCTCTTTCGAAGTATAAGAGTTCCGGACGGAAACTCATCGGTTACGAAAGACACTTCATTTTCTTGAACTTATTTGAACTCGAGGCTTTTTGTGTGTTCAAAATGTACCATTCAAAGCCAGAAAATATATTTTCAACCCTTCCCAACATCATTTGGTATTTTTCATGGTGTTATTGATTTTTTAGCTAAATGACCCCGAAATTGGAAAGCACTACAAATGAACTCTGAAAAGGTTGAAACTTGGCATGGTATCATAATTTCACCCACATAGCATGTGCCAAAAAGTTGAGAGGCTTACGACAAAAGCTGGATGCACTTCGTGTACAAAACATACAGTCTCTTTCGAAGTATCAGGGTTCCAGACGTAAACTCATCGGTTACAAAAGGCATTTCATTTTCTTGAACTTATTTGAACTCGAGGCTTTTTGTGTGTTCAAAATGTACCATTCAAAGCCAAAACATCAATTTTCAGCCCTTGCCGACATCATTTGGTATTTTTCATGCAGTTATTGATTTTTTAGCTAAATGAGTCTGAAATTGGAAAGCACTAAAAATGAACTCTGAGAAGGTTGAAACTTTGCATGGTATCATCATTTCACCCACATAGCATCTGCTAAAAACTTGAGAGGGTGACGGCAAAGGCTGGATGCACTTCGTGTACAAAACGGACAATCTCTTTCGAAGTATCAGGGTTCCTTACGGAAACTCATCGGTTACAAAAGGCATTTCATTTTCTTGAACTTATTTGAACTCCAGGCATTTTATGTGTTCAAAATGCACCATTCAAAGCCACATCATCAATTTTCAACCCTTTGTGACTTCATTTGGTATTTTTCATGCAGTTATTGATTTTTTGAGCTAAATGGCCCTGAAATTGGAAAGCACTACAAATGAGCTCTGAAAAGGTTGAAACTTGGCATGGTATCATCATTTCACCCACATAGCATGTGCTAAAATGTTGAGAGGGTTACGACAAACGCTGGATGCACATCGTCTTCAAAACGGACAGTCTCTTTCGAAGTATCAGGGTTCCGGACAGAAACTCATCGGTTACAAAAGGCATTTCATTTTCTTGAACTTATTTGAACTCGAGGCTTTTTGTGTGCTCAAAATGTACCATTCAAAACCAAAACATCAATATTCAGCCCTTGCCGACATCATTTGGTTTCTCATGCAGTTATTGATTTTTTGAGCTAAATGACCCTGAAATTGGAAAGCACTACAAATGAACTCTGAAAAGGTTGAAACTTGGCATGGTATCATCATTTCACCAACGTAGCATGTGCTAAAATGTTGAGAGGGTTACGACAAAAGCTGGATGCACTTCGTGTACAAAGCAGATAGTCTCTTTCGAAGTATCAGGGTTCCGGACAGAAATTCATCGGTTATGAAAGGCACTTCATTTTCTTGAACTTATTTGAACTCGAGGCTTTTTGTGTGTTCAAAATGTACCATTCAAAGCCACAACATCAACTTTCAACCCTTCCCAACATCAGTTGGTATTTTTCATGCAGTTTTTGATTTTTTAGCTAAATGACCCTGAAATTGGAAAGCACTATAAATGAACTCTAAAAAGGTTGAAACTTGGCATGGTGTCATAATTTCACCCACATAGCATGTGTTATAAAGTTGAGAGGGTTACGAGAAAAGCTGGATGCACTTCGTGTACAAAATATACAGTCTCTTCCGAAGTATCAGGGTTCCGGACGGAAACTCATCGGTTACAAAAGGCATTTCATTTTCTTGAACTTATTTGAACTCGAGGCTTTTTGTGTGTTCAAAATGTACCATTAAAAGCCACAACATCAATTTTCAGCCCTTGCTGACATCATTTGGTATTTTTCATGCAGTTATTGATTTTTTAGCTAAATGATTCTGAAATTGGAAAGCACTAAAAATGAACTCTGAAAAGGTTGAAACTTGGTATGGTATCATCATTTCACCCACATAGCATGCGCTGAAAAGTTGAGAGGGTTATGACAAAAGCTGGACGCACTTCTTGTACAAAACGGACAGTCTCTTTCGAAGTATCAGGGTTCCAGACGGAAACTCATGGGTTACAAAAGGCATTTCATTTACTTGAACTTACTTGAACTCGAGGATTTTTCTGTGTTCAAAATGTACAATTCAAATCCACAACATCAATTTTCAACCCTTCCTGACATCATTTGGTATTTTTCATGGAGTTATTGATTTTTTAGCTGAATGACCCTCAAATTGGAAAGCACTACAAATGAACTCTGATATTGTTGAAACTTGGCATGGTATCATCATTTCACCCACATAGCATGTGCTAAAATGTTGAGAGTGTTACGACAAAAGCTGGATGCACTTCGTATACAAAACAGACAGTCTCTTTCGAAGTGTTAGGGTTCCGGACAGAAACTCATCGGTTATGATAGGCACTTCATTTTCTTGAACTTATTTGAACTCGAGGCTTTTTGTGTGTTCAAAATGTACCATTCAAAGCCACAACATCAATTTTCAACCCTTCCCAACATCATTTGGTATTTTTCATGCAGTTATTGATTTTTCAGCTAAATGACCCTGAAATTGGAAAGCACTATAAATGAACTTTGAAAAGGTTGAAACTTGGCATGGTATCATAATTTCACCCACATAGCATGTGCTATAAAGTTGAGAGGGTCACGACAAAAGCTGGATGCACTTCGTGTACAAAATATACAGTCTCTTTCGAAGTATCAGGGTTCTAGACGGAAACTCATCGGTTACAAAAGGCATTTCATTTTCTTGAACTTATTTGAACTTGAGTCTTTTTGTGTGTTCAAAATGTACCATTAAAAGCCACAACATCAATTTTCAGCCCTTGCCGACATCATTTGGTATTTTTCATGCAGTTATTGATTTTTTAGCTAAATGACTCTGAAATTGGAAAGCACTAAAAATGAACTCTGGAAAGGTTGAACCTTGGTATGCTATCATCATTTCACCCACATAGCATGTGCTAAAAAGTTGAGAGGGTTATGACAAAAGCTGGATGCACTTCGTGTACAAAACGGACAGTCTCTTTCGAAGTATCAGGGTTCCGGAGGGAAACTCATCGGTTACAAAAGGCATTTCATTTTTTTGAACTTATTTGAACTCGAGGATTTTTGTGTGTTCAAAATGTACCATTCAAATCCACAACATCAATTTTGAACCCTTCCCGACATCATTTGGTATTTTTCATGGAGTTATTGATTTTTTAGCTGAATGACCCTGAAACTGGAAAGCACTACAAATGAACTCTGATATTGTTGAAACTTGGCACGGTATCATAATTTCACCCACATAGCATGTGTTATAAAGTTGAGAGGGTTACGAGAAAAGCTGGATGCACTTCGTGTACAAAATATACAGTCTCCTCCGAAGTATCAGGGTTCCGGACGGAAACTCATCGGTTACAAAAGGCATTTCATTTTCTTGAACTTATTTGAACTCGAGGCTTTTTGTGTGTTCAAAATGTACCATTAAAAGCCACAACATCAATTTTCAGCCCTTGCTGACATCATTTGGTATTTTTCATGCAGTTATTGATTTTTTAGCTAAATGATTCTGAAATTGGAAAGCACTAAAAATGAACTCTGAAAAGGTTGAAACTTGGTATGGTATCATCATTTCACCCACATAGCATGCGCTGAAAAGTTGAGAGGGTTATGACAAAAGCTGGATGCACTTCTTGTACAAAACGGACAGTCTCTTTCGAAGTATCAGGGTTCCAGACGGAAACTCATCGGTTACAAAAGGCATTTCATTTACTTGAACTTACTTGAACTCGAGGATTTTTCTGTGTTCAAAATGTACAATTCAAATCCACAACATCAATTTTCAACCCTTCCTGACATCATTTGGTATTTTTCATGGAGTTATTGATTTTTTAGCTGAATGACCCTCAAATTGGAAAGCACTACGAATGAACTCTGATATTGTTGAAACTTGGCATGGTATCATCATTTCACCCACATAGCATGTGCTAAACTGTTGAGGGTGTTACGACAAAAGCTGGATGCACTTCGTATACAAAACAGACAGTCTCTTTCGAAGTGTTAGGGTTCCGGACAGAAACTCATCGGTTATGATAGGCACTTCATTTTCTTGAACTTATTTGAACTCGAGGCTTTTTGTGTGTTCAAAATGTACCATTCAAAGCCACAACATCAATTTTCAACCCTTCCCAACATTAGTTGGTATTTTTCATGCAGTTTTTGATTTTTTAGCTAAATGACCCTGAAATTGGAAAGCACTATAAATGAACTCTAAAAAGGTTGAAACTTGGCATGGTATCATAATTTCACCCACATAGCATGTGTTATAAAGTTGAGAGGGTTACGAGAAAAGCTGGATGCACTTCGTGTACAAAATATACAGTCTCTTCCGAAGTATCAGGGTTCCGGACGGAAACTCATCGGTTACAAAAGGCATTTCATTTTCTTGAACTTATTTGAACTCGAGGCTTTTTGTGTGTTCAAAATGTACCATTAAAAGCCACAACATCAATTTTCAGCCCTTGCTGACATCATTTGGTATTTTTCATGCAGTTATTGATTTTTTAGCTAAATGATTCTGAAATTGGAAAGCACTAAAAATGAACTCTGAAAAGGTTGAAACTTGGTATGGTATCATCATTTCACCCACATAGCATGCGCTGAAAAGTTGAGAGGGTTATGACAAAAGCTGGACGCACTTCTTGTACAAAACGGACAGTCTCTTTCGAAGTATCAGGGTTCCAGACGGAAAATCATCGGTTACAAAAGGCATTTCATTTACTTGAACTTACTTGAACTCGAGGATTTTTCTGTGTTCAAAATGTACCATTCAAATCCACAACATCAATTTTGAACCCTTCCCGACATCATTTGGTATTTTTCATGGAGTTATTGATTTTTTAGCTGAATGACCCTGAAACTGGAAAGCACTACAAATGAACTCTGATATTGTTGAAACTTGGCACGGTATCATAATTTCACCCACATAGCATGTGTTATAAAGTTGAGAGGGTTACGAGAAAAGATGGATGCACTTCGTGTACAAAATATACAGTCTCCTCCGAAGTATCAGGGTTCCGGACGGAAACTCATCGGTTACAAAAGGCATTTCATTTTCTTGAACTTATTTGAACTCGAGGCTTTTTGTGTGTTCAAAATGTACCATTAAAAGCCACAACATCAATTTTCAGCCCTTGCTGACATCATTTGGTATTTTTCATGCAGTTATTGATTTTTTAGCTAAATGATTCTGAAATTGGAAAGCACTAAAAATGAACTCTGAAAAGGTTGAAACTTGGTATGGTATCATCATTTCACCCACATAGCATGCGCTGAAAAGTTGAGAGGGTTATGACAAAAGCTGGACGCACTTCTTGTACAAAACGGACAGTCTCTTTCGAAGTATCAGGGTTCCAGACGGAAACTCATCGGTTACAAAAGGCATTTCATTTACTTGAACTTACTTGAACTCGAGGATTTTTCTGTGTTCAAAATGTACAATTCAAATCCACAACATCAATTTTCAACCCTTCCTGACATCATTTGGTATTTTTCATGGAGTTATTGATTTTTTAGCTGAATGACCCTCAAATTGGAAAGCACTACGAATGAACTCTGATATTGTTGAAACTTGGCATGGTATCATCATTTCACCCACATAGCATGTGCTAAACTGTTGAGGGTGTTACGACAAAAGCTGGATGCACTTCGTATACAAAACAGACAGTCTCTTTCGAAGTGTTAGGGTTCCGGACAGAAACTCATCGGTTATGATAGGCACTTCATTTTCTTGAACTTATTTGAACTCGAGGCTTTTTGTGTGTTCAAAATGTACCATTCAAAGCCACAACATCAATTTTCAACCCTTCCCAACATTAGTTGGTATTTTTCATGCAGTTTTTGATTTTTTAGCTAAATGACCCTGAAATTGGAAAGCACTATAAATGAACTCTAAAAAGGTTGAAACTTGGCATGGTATCATAATTTCACCCACATAGCATGTGTTATAAAGTTGAGAGGGTTACGAGAAAAGCTGGATGCACTTCGTGTACAAAATATACAGTCTCTTCCGAAGTATCAGGGTTCCGGACGGAAACTCATCGGTTACAAAAGGCATTTCATTTTCTTGAACTTATTTGAACTCGAGGCTTTTTGTGTGTTCAAAATGTACCATTAAAAGCCACAACATCAATTTTCAGCCCTTGCTGACATCATTTGGTATTTTTCATGCAGTTATTGATTTTTTAGCTAAATGATTCTGAAATTGGAAAGCACTAAAAATGAACTCTGAAAAGGTTGAAACTTGGTATGGTATCATCATTTCACCCACATAGCATGCGCTGAAAAGTTGAGAGGGTTATGACAAAAGCTGGACGCACTTCTTGTACAAAACGGACAGTCTCTTTCGAAGTATCAGGGTTCCAGACGGAAAATCATCGGTTACAAAAGGCATTTCATTTACTTGAACTTACTTGAACTCGAGGATTTTTCTGTGTTCAAAATGTACAATTCAAATCCACAACATCAATTTTCAACCCTTCCTGACATCATTTGGTATTTTTCATGGAGTTATTGATTTTTTAGCTGAATGACCCTCAAATTGGAAAGCACTACAAATGAACTCTAATATTGTTGAAACTTGGCATGGTATCATCATTTCACCCACATAGCATGTGCTAAAATGTTGAGAGTGTTACGACAAAAGCTGGATGCACTTCGTATACAAAATAGACAGTCTCTTTCGAAGTGTTAGGGTTCCGGACAGAAACTCATCGGTTATGATAGGCACTTCATTTTCTTGAACTTATTTGAACTCGAGGCTTTTTGTGTGTTCAAAATGTACCATTCAAAGCCACAACATCAATTTTCAACCCTTCCCAACATCATTTGGTATTTTTCATGCAGTTATTGATTTTTCAGCTAAATGACCCTGAAATTGGAAAGCACTATAAATGAACTTTGAAAAGGTTGAAACTTGGCATGGTATCATAATTTCACCCACATAGCATGTGCTATAAAGTTGAGAGGGTCACGACAAAAGCTGGATGCACTTCGTGTACAAAATATATAGTCTCTTTCGAAGTATCAGGGTTCTAGACGGAAACTCATCGGTTACAAAAGGCATTTCATTTTCTTGAACTTATTTGAACTTGAGTCTTTTTGTGTGTTCAAAATGTACCATTAAAAGCCACAACATCAATTTTCAGCCCTTGCCGACATCATTTGGTATTTTTCATGCAGTTATTTATTTTTTAGCTAAATGACTCTGAAATTGGAAAGCACTAAAAATGAACTCTGGAAAGGTTGAACCTTGGTATGGTATCATCATTTCACCCACATAGCATGTGCTAAAAAGTTGAGAGGGTTATGACAAAAGCTGGATGCACTTCGTGTACAAAACGGAC
This sequence comes from Hordeum marinum, assembly GCA_022496015.1. Taxonomy (NCBI): domain Eukaryota; kingdom Viridiplantae; phylum Streptophyta; class Magnoliopsida; order Poales; family Poaceae; genus Hordeum; species Hordeum marinum. Next base: position 643,129 of record JAAAWK010001015.1, read on the forward strand.
AGTCTCTTTCGAAGTATCAGGGTTCCGGAGGGAAACTCATCGGTTACAAAAGGCATTTCATTTTTTTGAACTTATTTGAACTCGAGGATTTTTGTGTGTTCAAAATGTACCATTCAAATCCAAAACATCAATTTTGAACCCTTCCCGACATCATTTGGTATTTTTCATGGAGTTATTGATTTTTTAGCTGAATGACCCTGAAACTGGAAAGCACTACAAATGAACACTGATATTGTTGAAACTTGGCATGGTATCATCATTTCACCCACATAGCATGTGCTAAAATGTTGAGAGGGTTACGACAAAAGCTGGATGCACTTCGTGTACAAAACAGACAGTCACTTTCGAAGTATCAGGGTTCCGGACGGAAACTCATCGGTTACGAAAGGCACTTCATTTTCTTGAACTTATTTGAACTCGAGGCTTTTTGTGTGTTGAAAATGTACCATTCAAAGCCAAAACATCAATTTTCAGCCCTTGCTGACATCATTTTGTATTTTTCATGCAGTTATTGATTTTTTAGCTAAATGACCCCGAAATTGGAAAGCACTACAAATGAACTCTAACAAGGTTGAAACTTGGCATGGTATCACAATTTCACCCACATAGCATGTGCTAAAAAGTTGAGAGGGTTACGACAAAAGCTGGATGCACTTCGTGTACAAAACATACAGTCTCTTTCGAAGTATCAGGATTCCAGACGGAAACTCATCGGTTACAAAAGGCATTTCATTTTCTTGAACTTATTTGAACTCGAGGCTTTTTGTGTGTTGAAAATGTACCATTCAAAGCCAAAACATCAATTTTCAGCCCTTGCTGACATCATTTTGTATTTTTCATGCAGTTATTGATTTTTTAGCTAAATGACCCTGAAATTGGAAAGCACTACAAATGAACTCTGAAAAGGTTGAAATTGGCATGGTATCATCATTTCACCCACATAGCATGTGCTAAAAAGTTGAGAGGGTTACGACAAAAGTTGGATGCACTTCGTGTACACAACGGACAGTCTCTTTCGAAGTATCAGGGTTCTAGAGGGAAACTCAACGGTTACAAAAGGCATTTCATTTTCTTGAACTTATTTGAACTCGAGGCTTTTTATGTATTCAAAATGCACCATTCAAAGTCACATCATCAATTTTCAACCCTTTCTGACTTCATTTGGTATTTGTCATGCAGTTATTGATTTTTTGAGCTAAATGGCCCTGAAATTGGAAAGCACTACAAATGAACTCTGAAAAGGTTGAAACTTGGCATGGTATCATCATTTCACCCACATCGCATGTGCTAAAATGTTGAGAGGGTTACGATAAAAGCTGGATGCACTTCGTGTACAAAACAGACAGTCTCTTTCGAAGTATCTGGGTTCCGGACGGAAACTCATCGGTTACGAAAGGCACTTCATTTTCTTGAACTTATTTGAACTTGGGGCTTTTTGTGTGTTCAAAATGTAACATTCAAAGCCACAACATCAATTTTCAACCCTTCCCGACATCATTTGGTATTTTTCATGCAGTTATTGATTTTTGAGCTAAATGATCCCAAAATTGGAAAGCACTACAAATGAACTCTGAAAAGGTTGAAACTTGGCATGGTATCATCATTTCACCCACATAGCATGTGCTAAAAAGTTGAGAGGGTTACGGCAAAAGCTGGAAGCACTTCGTGTACAAAACAGACAATCTCTTTCGAATTATCAGGGTACCGGACGGAAACTCATCGGTTATAAAAGGCATTTCATTTTCTTGAACTTATTTGAACTCTAGACTTTTTGTGTGTTCAAAATGCACCATTCCAAGCCACATCATCAATTATCAACCACTTATGACTTCATGTGGTAGTTTCCATGCAGTTGTTGTCTTTTTTGAGCTAAATGACCCTGAAATTGGAAAGCACTACCAATAAACTCTCAAAAGGTTGAAACTTGGTATGGTATAATCATTTCACCCACATATCATGTGCTAAAAAGTTGAGAGGGTTACGAAAAAAGCTCGATGCACTTCGTGTACAAAACGGACAGTCTCTTTCGAAGTATCAGGGTTCCAGACGGCAACTCATCGGTTACAAAAGGCATTTCATTTTCTCGAACTTATTTGAACCCTAGACTTTTTGTGTGTTCAAAATGCACCATTCCAAGCCACATCATCAATTATCAACCACTTATGACTTCATGTGGTAGTTTCCATGCAGTTGTTTTCTTTTTTGAGCTAAATGACCCTGAAATTGGAAAGCACTACCGATGAACTCTGAAAAGGTTGAAACTTTGTATGGTATCATCATTTCACCCACATATCATGCGCTAAAATGTTGAGAGGGTTACGAAAAAAGCTCGATGCACTTCATGTACAAAACGGACAGTCTCTTTCGAAGTATCAGGGTTCTAGACGGAAACTCATCGGTTACAAAAGGCATTTCATTTTCTTGAACTTATTTGAACTCTAGACTTTTTGTGTGTTCAAAATGCACCATTCCAAGCCACATCATCAATTATCAACAACTTATGACTTCATTTTTTAGTTTTCATGCAGTTGTTGTCTTTTTTGAGCTGAATGACCCTGAAATTGGAAAGCACTACAACTGAACTCTGATATTGTTGAAACTTGGCATGGTATCATCATTTCACCCACATAGCATGTGCTAAAAAGTTGAGAGGGTTATGGCAAAATCTGGATGCACTTCGTGTAGAAAACAGACAATCTCTTTCGAAGTATCAGGGTTCCGGACAGAAACTCATCGGTTACAAAAGGCATTTCATTTTCTTGAACTTATTTGAACTCCAGGCTTTTTGTGTGTTCAAAATGCACCATTCAAAGCCACATCATCAATTTTCAACCCTTTCTGACTTCATTTGCTATTTTTCATGCAGTTATTGTCTTTTTTGAGCTAAATGACCCTGAAATTGGAAAGATGTACAACTGAATTCTGTAAAGGTTGAAACTTGGTATGGTATCAACATTTCACCCAAATAGCATGTGCTAAAAAGTTGAGAGGGTTATGACAAAAGCTGGATGCACTTCGTGTACAAAACGGACAGTCTCTTTCAAAGTATCAGGGTTCCGGAGGGAAACTCATCGGTTACAAAAGGCATTTCATTTTTTGAACTTATTTGAACTCGAGGATTTTTGTGTGTTCAAAATGTACCATTCAAATCCACAACATCAATTTTCAACCCTTCCCGACATCATTTGGTATTTTTCATGGAGTTATTCATTTTTTAGCTGAATGACCCTGAAACTGGAAAGCACTACAAATGAACTCTGATATTGTTGAAACTTGGCATGGTATCATCATTTCACCCACATAGCATGTGCTAAAATGTTGAGAGGGTTACGACAAAAGCTGGATGCACTTCGTGTACAAAACAGACAGTCTCTTTCGAAGTATCAGGGTTCCGGATGGAAACTCATCGGTTACGAAAGGCACTTCATTTTCTTGATCTTATTTGAAATTGAGGCTTTTTTTGTGTTCAAAATGTACCATTCAAAGCCACAACAATCATATTTCAACCCTTCCCAACATCATTTGGTATTTTTCATGCAGTTATTGATTTTTTAGCTAAATGACCCCGAAATTGGAAAGCACTACAAATGAACTCTAACAAGGTTGAAACTTGGCATGGTATCACAATTTCACCCACATAGCATGTGCTAAAAAGTTGAGAGGGTTACGACAAAAGCTAGATGCACTTCGTGTACAAAACATACAGTCTCTTTCGAAGTATCAGGATTCCAGACGGAAACTCATCGGTTACAAAAGGCATTTCATTTTCTTGAACTTATTTGAACTCGAGGCTTTTTGTGTGTTGAAAATGTACCATTCAAAGCCAAAACATCAATTTTCAGCCCTTGCTGACATCATTTTGTATTTTTCATGCAGTTATTGATTTTTTAGCTAAATGACCCTGAAATTGGAAAGCACTACAAATGAACTCTGAAAAGGTTGAAATTGGCATGGTATCATCATTTCACCCACATAGCATGTGCTAAAAAGTTGAGAGGGTTACGACAAAAGTTGGATGCACTGCGTGTACACAACGGACAGTCTCTTTCGAAGTATCAGGGTTCTAGAGGGAAACTCAACGGTTACAAAAGGCATTTCATTTTCTTGAACTTATTTGAACTCGAGGCTTTTTATGTATTCAAAATGCACCATTCAAAGTCACATCATCAATTTTCAACCCTTTCTGACTTCATTTGGTATTTGTCATGCAGTTATTGATTTTTTGAGCGAAATGGCCCTGAAATTGGAAAGCACTACAAATGAACTCTGAAAAGGTTGAAACTTGGCATGGTATCATCATTTCACCCACATCGTATGTGCTAAAATGTTGAGAGGGTTACGACAAAAGCTGGATGTACTTCGTGTACAAAACAGACAGTCTCTTTCGAAGTATCTGGGTTCCGGACGGAAACTCATCGGTTACGAAAGGCACTTCATTTTCTTGAACTTATTTGAACTCGGGGCTTTTTGTGTGTTCAAAATGTAACATTCAAAGCCACAACATCAATTTTCAACCCTTCCCGACATCATTTGGTATTTTTCATGCAGTTATTGATTTTTGAGCTAAATGATCCCAAAATTGGAAAGCACTACAAATGAACTCTGAAAACGTTGAAACTTGGCATGGTATCATCATTTCACCCACATAGCATGTGCTAAAAAGTTGAGAGGGTTACGGCAAAAGCTGGAAGCACTTCGTGTACAAAACAGACAATCTCTTTCGAATTATCAGGGTTCCGGACGGAAACTCATCGGTTATAAAAGGCATTTCATTTTCTTGAACTTATTTGAACTCTAGACTTTTTGTGTGTTCAAAATGCACCATTCCAAGCCACATCATCAATTATCAACCACTTATGACTTCATGTGGTAGTTTCCATGCAGTTGTTGTCTTTTTTGAGCTAAATGACCCTGAAATTGGAAAGCACTACCAATAAACTCTCAAAAGGTTGAAACTTCGTATGGTATAATCATTTCACCCACATATCATGTGCTAAAAAGTTGAGAGGGTTACGAAAAAAGCTCGATGCACTTCGTGTACAAAACGGACAGTCTCTTTCGAAGTATCAGGGTTCCAAACGGAAACTCATCGGTTACAAAAGGCATTTCATTTTCTCGAACTTATTTGAACTCTAGACTTTTTGTGTGTTCAAAATGCACCATTCCAAGCCACATCATCAATTATCAACCACTTATGACTTCATGTGGTAGTTTCCATGCACTTGTTTTCTTTTTTGAGCTAAATGACCCTGAAATTGGAAAGCACTACCGATGAACTCTGAAAAGGTTGAAACTTGGTATGGTATCATCATTTCACCCACATATCATGTGCTAAAAAGTTGAGAGGGTTACGAAAAAAGCTCGATGCACTTCATGTACAAAACAGACAGTCTCTTTCGAAGTATCAGGGTTCCAGACGGAAACTCATCGGTTACAAAAGGCATTTCATTTTCTTGAACTTATTTGAACTCTAGACTTTTTGTGTGTTCAAAATGCACCATTCCAAGCCACATCATCAATTATCAACCACTTATGACTTCATTTTTTAGTTTTCATGAAGTTGTCTTTTTTGAGCTGAATGACCCTGAAATTGGAAAGCACTACAACTGAACTCTGATATTGTTGAAACTTGGCATGGTATCATCATTTCACCCACATAGCATGTGCTAAAAAATTGAGAGGGTTATGGCAAAATCTGGATGCACTTCGTGTAGAAAACAGACAATCTCTTTCGAAGTATCAGGGTTCCGGACGGAAACTCATCGGTTACAAAAGGCATTTCATTTTCTTGAACTTATTTGAACTCCAGGCTTTTTGTGTGTTCAAAATGCACCATTCAAAGCCACATCATCAATTTTCAACCCTTTCTGACTTCATTTGCTATTTTTCATGCAGTTATTGTCTTTTTTGAGCTAAATGACCCTGAAATTGGAAAGATGTACAACTGAATTCTGAAAAGGTTGAAACTTGGTATGGTATCAACATTTCACCCACATAGCATGTGCTAAAAAGTTGAGAGGGTTACGGCAAAAGGTGGATGCACTTTGTGTACAAAACGGAGAATCTCTTTCGAAGTATCATGGTTCCGGACGGAAACTCATCGGTTACAAAAGGCATTTCATTTTCTTGAACTTATTTGAACTCTAGGATTTTTGTGTGTTCAAAATGCACCATTCAAAGCCACATCATCAATTTTCAACCCTTTCTGACTTCATTTGGTATTTTTCATGAAGTTATTGATTTTTTTGAGCTAAATGACCCTCAAATTGGAAAGCACGACAAATGAACTCTGAAAAGGTTGAAACTTGGCATGGTATCATCATTTCACCCACACAGCATGTGCTAAAAAGTTGAGAGGGATACGACAAAAGCCGGATGCACTTCGTGTACAAAAGTATGAGGGTTCCAGACGGAAACTCATCGGTTACAAAAGGCATTTCATTTTCCTAAACGTATTTGAACTCGAGGCTTTTTGTGTGTTCAAAATGTACCATTAAAAGCCACAACATCAATTTTCAACCTATCCCGACATCATTTGGTATTTTTCATGCAGTTATTGATTTTTTAGCTAAATGACCTTGAAATTGGAAAGCACTACAAATGAACTCTAAAAAGGTTGAAACTTGGCATGGTATCATAATTTCACCCACATAGCATGTGCTAAAAAGTTGAGAGGGTTACGACAAACGCTGGATGCACTTCGTCTTCAAAACGGACAGTCTCTTTCGAAGTATCAGGGTTCCGAACGGAAACTCATCGATTACAAAAGGCAATTCATTTTCTTTAACTTATTTGAACTCGAGGCTTTTTGTGTGCTCAAAAAGTACCATTCAAAACCAAAACATCAATTTTTAGCCCTTGCCGACATCATTTGGTATTTTTCATGCAGTTATTGATTTTTTAGCTAAATGACTCTGAAATTGGAAAGCACTAAAAATTAACTCTGAAATGGTTGAAAGTTGGCATGGTATCATCATTTCACCCACATAGCATGTGCTAAAAAGTTGAGAGGGTTATGGCAAAGACTGGATGCACTTTGTGTACAAAACGGACAATCTCTTTCGAAGTATCCGGGTTCCGGACGGAAACTCATCGGTTACAAAAGGCATTTCATTTTCTTGAACTTATTTGAACTCCAGGCTTTTTATGTGTTCAAAATGCACCATTCAAAGCCACATCGTCAAGTTTCAACCCTTTCTGACTTGGTTTGGTATTTCCCATGCAGTTATTGATTTTTTGAGCAAAATGACCCTGAAATTGGAAAGCACTACAAATGAACTCTGAAAAGGTTGAAACTTGGTATGGTATCATCATTTCACCCACATAGCATGTGCTAAAATGTTGAGAGGGTTACGACAAAAGCTGGATGCACTTCGTGTACAAAACAGAGAGTCTCTTCCGAAGTATGAGGGTTCCGGACGGAAACTCATCGGTTACGAAAGGCACTTCATTTTCTTGAACTTATTTGAACTCGAGGCTTTTTGGGTGTTCAAAAAGTACCATTCAAAGCCACACCATCAATTTTCAACCCTTCTCAACATCAGTTGGTATTTTTCATGCAGTTATTGATTTTTGAGCTAAATGACCCTGAAATTGGAAAGCACTACAAATGAACTCTGAAAAGGTTGAAACTTGGCATGGTATCATAATCTCACCCACATAGCATGTGCTAAAAAGTTGAGAGCGTTACGACAAAAGCTGGATGCACTTCGTGTACAAAACATACAGTCTCTTTTGAAGTATCAGGGTTCCGGACGGAAACTCATCGGTTACAAAAGGCATTTCATCTTCTTGAACTTATCTGAACTCGAGGCTTTTGTGTGTTCAAAAGGTAACATTCAAAGCCAAAACATCAATTTTCAGCCCTTGCCGACATCATTTGGTATTTTTCATGCAGTTATTGATTTTTTAGCTAAATGACTCTGAAATTGGAAAGCACTAAAACTGAACTCCGAAAAGGTTGAAACTTGGCATGGTATCATCATTTCACCCACATAACATGTGCTAAAAAGTTGAGAGGGTGACGGCGAAAGCTGGATGCACTTCGTGTACAAAACGGACAATCTCTTTCGAGGTATCAGGGTTGCAGACGGAAACTCATCGGTTACAAAAGGCATTTCATTTTCTAGAACTTATTTGAACTCCACGCTTTTTATGTGTTCAATATGCACCATTCAATGCCACATCATCAATTTTCAACCCTTTCTGACTTCATTTGGTATTTTTCATGCAGTTATTGATTTTTTCAGCTAAATGACCCTGAAATTGGAATGCACTACAAATGAACTCTGAAAAGGTTGAAACTAGGCATGGTATCATCATTTCACCCACATAGCATGTGCTAAAATGTTTAGAGGGTTACGACAAAAGTTGGATGCACTTCATGTACAAAACAAACAGTCTCTTTCGAAGTATCAGGGTTCCGGATGGAAACTCATCGGTTATGAAAGGCACTTCATTTTCTTGAACTTATTTGAACTCGAGGCTTTTTGTGTGTTCAAAATATAACATTCAAAGCCACAACATCAATTTTCAACCCTTCCCGACATCATTTGGTATTTTTCATGCAGTTATTGATTTTTGAGCTAAATGACCCCAAAATGTACAATTCAAAGCCAAAACATCATTTTTCATCCCTTCCCGACATCATTTGGTATTTTTCATGCGGGTATTGATTTTTTAGCAAATGACCCTGAAATTGGAAAGCACTAGAAATGAACTCTGAAAAGATTGAAACTTGGCATGGTATCATCATTTCACCCACATTTCATGTGCTAAAAAGTTGAGACGGTTACGTCAAAAGCTGGATGCACTTCGTGTACAAAACAGACAATCTCTTTCGAATTATCAGGGTTCCGGACGGAAACTCATCGGTTACAAAAGGCATTTCATTTTCTTGAACTTATTTGAACTCGAGGCTTTTTGTGTGTTCAAAATGTACCATTCGAAGCCACAACATCAATTTTCAACCCTTCCCGACATCATTTGGTTTTTTTCATGCAGTTATTGATTGTTTGAGCTAAATGACCTTGAAATTGGAAAGCACTACAAATGAACTCTGAAAAAGTTGAAACTTGGCATGGTATCATCATTTCACCCACATAGCATGTGATAAAAAGTGGAGAGGGTTACGACAAAAGCTGGATGCACTTTGTGTACAAAACAAACAGTCTCTTTCGAAGTATCAGGGTTCCGGACGGAAACTCATCGGTTACGAAAGGCACTTCATTTTCTTGAACTTATTTGAACTCTAGGCTTTTTGTGTGTTAAAAATGCACCATTCCAAGCCACAACATCAATTTTCAACTCTTTCTGAATTTATTTGGTATTTTTCATGCAGTTATTGATTGTTTGAGCTAAATGGCCCTGAAATTGGAAAGCACTACAAATGAACTCTGAAAAGGTTGAAACTTGGCATGGTATCATCATTTCACCCACATAGCATGTGCTAAAAAGTTGAGAGGGTTACGACAAAAGCTGGATGCACTTTGTGTACAAAACAAACAGTCTCTTTCGAAGTATCAGGGTTCCGGACGGAAACTCATCGGTTACGAAAGGCACTTCATTTTCTTGAACTTATTTGAACTCTAGGCTTTTTGTGTGTTAAAAATGCACCATTCCAAGCCACATCATCAATTTTCAACCCTTTCTGAATTTATTTGGTATTTTTCATGCAGTTATTGATTGTTTGAGCTAAATGACCTTGAAATTGGAAAGCACTACAAATGAACTCTGAAAAGGTTGAAACTTGGCATGCTATCATCATTTCACCCACATAGCATGTGATAAAAAGTTGAGAGGGTTACGAAAAAAGCTGGATGCACTTTGTGTGCAAAACAAAGAGTCTCTTTCGAAGTATCAGGGTTCCGGACGGAAACTCATCGATTACGAAAGGCACTTCATTTTCTTGAACCTATTTGAACTCGAGGCTTTTTGTGTGTTCAAAAAGTACCATTCAAAGCCACAACATCAATTTTCAAACCTTCTCAACATCATTTGGTTTTTTTCATGCAGTTATTGATTTTTAAGCTAAATGACCCTGAAATAGGAAAGCACTACAAATGAACTCTGAAAAGGTTGAAACTTGGCATGGTATCATAATTTCACCCACATAGCATGTGCTAAAAAGTTGAGAGGGTTACGACAAAAGCTGGAAGCACTTCGTGTACAAAACATACAGTCTCTTTCGAAGTATCAGGGTTCCAAACGGAAACTCATCGGTTACAAAAGGCATTTCAATTTCTTGAACTTATTTGAACTCGAGGCTTTTGTGTGTTCAAAATGTAACATTCAAAGCCAAAACGTCAATTTCCAACCCGTTCTGACTTCATTTGGTATTTTTCATGCAGTTATTGATTTTTTATCTAAATGACCCTGAAATTGGACAGCACTAAAACTGAACTCCGAAAAGGTTGAAACATGGCATGGTATCATCATTTCACCCACATAGCATGTGCTAAAATGTTCAGTGGGTTACGACAAAAGCTGGATGCACTTCATGTACAAAACAAACAGTCTCTTTCGAAGTATCAGGGTTCCGGATGGAAACTCATCGGTTACGAAAGGCACTTCATTTTCTTGAACTTATTTGAACTCGAGGCTTTTTGTGTGTTCAAAATATAACATTCAAAGCCACAACATCAATTTTCAACCCTTCCCGACATCATTTGGTATTTTTCATGCAGTTATTGATTTTTGAGCTAAATGATCCCAAAATTGGAAAGCACTACAAATGACCTCTGAAAAGGTTGAAACTTGGCATGGTATCATCATTTCACCCACATTGAATGTGCTAAAAAGTTGAGACGGTTACATCAAAAGCTGGATGCACTTCGTGTACAAACCAGACAATCTCTTTCGAATTATCAGGGTTCCGGACGGAAACTCATCGATTACAAAATGCATTTCATTTTCTTGAACTTATTTGAACTCTAGGCTTTTTGTGTGTTAAAAATGCACCATTCTAAGCCACATCATCAATTTTCAACCCTTTCTGAATTTATTTGGTATTTTTCATGCAGTTATTGACTGTTTGAGCTAAATGACCCTGAAATTGGAAAGCACGACAAATGAACTCTGACAAGGTTGAAACTTGGCATGGTATCATCATTTCACCCACATAGCATGTGCTAAAAAGTTGAGAGGGTTACGAAAAAAGCTGGATGCACTTTGTGTACAAAACAAACAGTCTCTTTCGAAGTATCAGGGTTCCGGACGGAAACTCATCGGTTACGAAAGGCACTTCATTTACTTGAACTTATTTGAACTCTAGGCTTTTTGTGTGTTAAAAATGCACCATTCCAAGCCACATCATCAATTCTCAACCCTTTCTGAATTTATTTGGTATTTTTCATGCAGTTATTGATTGTTTGAGCTAAATGACCCTGAAATTGGAAAGCACTACAAATGAACTCTGAAAAGGTTGAAACTTGGCATGGTATCATCATTTCACCCACATAGCATGTGCTAGAAAGTTGAGAGGGTTACGACAAAAGCTGGATGCACTTTGTGTGCAAAACAAAGAGTCTCTTTCGAAGTATCAGGGTTCCGGACGGAAACTCATCCATTACGAAAGGCACTTCATTTTCTTGAACTTATTTGAACTCGAGGCTTTTTGTGTGTTCAAAAAGTACCATTGAAAGCCACAACATCAATTTTCAAACCTTCTCAACATCATTTGGTATTTTACATGCAGTTATTGATTTTTAAGCTAAATGACCCTGAAATAGGAAAGCACTACAAATGAACTCTGAAAAGGTTGAAACTTGGCATGGTATCATAATTTCACCTACATAGCATGTGCTAAAAAGTTGACAGGGTTACGACAAAAGCTGGAAGCACTTCGTGTACAAAACATACAGTCTCTTTCGAAGTATCAGGGTTCCAAACGGAAACTCATCGGTTACAAAAGGCATTTCATTTTCTTGAACTTATTTGAACTCGAGGCTTTTGTGTGTTCAAAATGTAACATTCAAAGCCAAAACGTCAATTTCCAACCCGTTCTGACTTCATTTGGTATTTTTCATGCAGTTATTGATTTTTTATCTAAATGACCCTGAAATTGGAAAGCACTAAAACTGAACTCCGAAAAGGTTGAAACATGGCATGGTATCATCATTTCACCCACATAGCATGTGCTAAAATGTTCAGAGGGTTACGACAAAAGCTGGATGCACTTCATGTACAAAACAAACAGTCTCTTTCGAAGTATCAGGGTTCCGGATGGAAACTCATCGGTTACGAAAGGCACTTCATTTTCTTGAACTTATTTGAACTCGAGGCTTTTTGTGTGTTCAAAATATAACATTCAAAGCCACAACATCAATTTTCAACCCTTCCCGACATCATTTGGTATTTTTCATGCAGTTATTGATTTTTGAGCTAAATGATCCCAAAATTGGAAAGCACTACAAATGACCTCTGAAAAGGTTGAAACTTAGCATGGTATTATCATTTCACCCACATAGCATGCGCTAAAAAGTGGAGACGGTTACGTCAAAAGCTGGATGCACTTCGTGTACAAACCAGACAATCTCTTTCGAATTATCAGGGTTCCGGACGGAAACTCATCGGTTACAAAATGCATTTCATTTTCTTGAACTTATTTGAACTATAGGCTTTTTGTGTGTTAAAAATGCACCATTCCAAGCCACATCATCAATTTTCAACCCTTTCTGAATTTATTTGGTATTTTTCATGCAGTTATTGATTTTTTATCTAAATGACCCTGAAATTGTCAAGCACTAAAACTGAACTCCGAAAAGGTTGAAACATGGCATGGTATCATCATTTCACCCACATAGCATGTGCTAAAATGTTCAGAGGGTTACGACAAAAGCTGGATGCACTTCATGTACAAAACAAACGGTCTCTTTCGAAGTATCACGGTTCCGGACGGAAACTCATCGGTTACAAAAGGCACATCATTTTCTTGAACTTATTTGAACTCTAGGCTTTTTGTGTGTTAAAAATGCACCATTCCAAGCCACATCATCAATTTTCAACCCTTTCTGAATTTATTTGGTATTTTTCATGCAGCTATTGATTGTTTGAGCTAAATGACCCTGAAATTGGAAAGCACTACAAATGAACTCTGAAAAGGTTGAAACTTGGCATGGTATCATCATTTCACCCACATAGCATGTGCTAAAAAGTTGACAGGGTTACAACAAAAGCTGGATGCACTTTGTGTACAAAACAAACAGTCTCTTTCGAAGCATCAGGGTTCCGGACGGAAACTCATCGATTACGAAAGGCACTTCATTTTCTTGAACTTATTTGAACTCGAGGCATTTTGTGTGTTCAAAAAGTACCATTCAAAGCCACAACATCAATTTTCAACCCTTCTAAACATCATTTGGTATTTTTCATGCAATTATTGATTTTTCAGCTAAATGACCCTGAAATAGGAAAGCACTACAAATGAACTCTGAAAAGGTTGAAACTTGGCATGGTATCATAATTTCACCCACATAGCATGTGCTAAAATGTTCAGAGGGTTACGACAAAAGCTGGATGCACTTCGTGTACAAAAAAAACAGTCTCTTTCGAAGTATCAGGGTTCCGGATGGAAACTCATTGGTTACGAAAGGCACTTCATTTTCTTGAACTTATTTGAACTCGAGGCTTTTGTGTGTTCAAAATGTAACATTCAAAGCCACAACATCAATTTTCAACCCTTCCCGACATCATTTGGTATTTTTCATGCAGTTATTTATTTTTGAGCTAAATGACCCCAAAATGTACCATTCAAAGCCAAAACATCAATTTTCTTCCCTTCCCGACATCATTTGGTATTTTTCATGCGGGTATTGATTTTTTAGCAAATGACCCTGAAATTGGAAAGCACTAGAAATGAACTCTGAAAAGGTTGAAACTTGGCATGGTATCATCATTTCACCCACATAGCATGTGCTAAAAAGTTGAGAGGGTTACGACAAAAGCTGGATGCACTTCATGTACAAAACATACAGTCTCTTTCGAAGTATCAGGGTTCCAAACGGAAACTCATCGGTTACAAAAGGCATTTCATTTTCTTGAACTTATTTGAACTCGAGGCTTTTGTGTGTTCAAAATGTAACATTCAAAGCCAAAACGTCAATTTCCAACCCTTTATGACTTCATTTGGTATTTTTCATGCAGTTATTGATTTTTTATCTAAATGACCCTGAAATTGTCAAGCACTAAAACTAAACTCCGAAAAGGTTGAAACATGGCATGGTATCATCATTTCACCCACATAGCATGTGCTAAAATGTTCAGAGGGTTACGACAAAAGCTGGATGCACTTCATGTACAAAACAAATAGTCTCTTTCGAAGTATCAGGGTTCCGGATGGAAACTCATCGGTTACGAAAGGCACTTCATTTTCTTGAACTTATTTGAACTCGAGGCTTTTTGTGTGTTCAAAGTATAACATTCAAAGCCACAACATCAATTTTCAACCCTTCCCGACATCATTTGGTATTTTTCATGCAGTTATTGATTTTTGAGCTAAATGATCCCAAAATTGGAAAGCACTACAAATGACCTCTGAAAAGGTTGAAACTTGGCATGGTATCATCATTTCACCCACATAGCATGTGCTAAAAAGTTGAGACGGTTACGTCAAAAGCTGGATGCACTTCGTGTACAAAACAGACAATCTCTTTCGAATTATCAGGGTTCCGGACGGAAACTCATCGGTTACAAAATGCATTTCATTTTCTTGAAGTTATTTGAACTCTAGGATTTTTGTGTGTTAAAAATGCACCATTCCAAGCCACATCATCAATTTTCAACCCTTTCTGAATTTATTTGGTATTTTTCATGCAGTTATTGACTGTTTGAGCTAAATGACCCTGAAATTAGAAAGCACTACAAATGAACTCTGAAAAGGATGAAACTTGGCATGGTATCATCATTTCACCCACATAGCATGTGCTAAAAAGTTGAGAGGGTTACGACAAAAGCTGGATGCACTTTGTGTACAAAACAGACAGTCTCTTTCGAAGTATCAGGGTTCCGGACGGAAACTCATCGGTTACAAAAGGCACTTCATTTTCTTGAACTTATTTGAACTCTAGGCTTTTTGTGTGTTAAAAATGCACCATTCCAAGCCACATAATCAATTTTCAACCCTTTCTGAATTTATTTGGTATTTTTCATGTAGTTATTGATTGTTTGAGCTAAATGACCCTGAAATTGGAAAGCACTACAAATGAACTCTGAAAAGGTTGAAACTTGGCATGGTATCATCATTTCACCCACATAGCATGTGCTAAAAAGTTGAGAGGGTTACGACAAAAGCTGGATGCACTTTGTGTACAAAACAAACAGTCTCTTTCGAAGCATCAGGGTTCCGGACGGAAACTCATCGATTACGAAAGGCACTTCATTTTCTTGAACTTATTTGAACTCGAGGCTTTTTGTGTGTTCAAAAAGTACCATTCAAAGCCACAACATCAATTTTCAACCCTTCTCAACATCATTTGGTATTTTTCATGCAGTTATTGATTTTTAAGCTAAATGACCCTGAAATAGGAAAGCACTACAAATGAACTCTGAAAAGGTTGAAACTTGGCATGGTATCATAATTTCACCCACATAGCATGTGCTAAAAAGTTGAGAGGGTTACGACAAAAGCTGGATGCACTTCGTGTACAAAACATACAGTCTCTTTCGAAGTATCAGGGTTCCAAACGGAAACTCATCGGTTATAAAAGGCATTTCATTTTCTTGAACTTATTTGAACTCGAGGCTTTTGTGTGTTCAAAATGTAACATTCAAAGCCAAAACATCAATTTCCAACCCTTTCTGACTTCATTTGGTATTTTTCATGCAGTTATTGATTTTTGAGCTAAATGACCCTGAAATTGGAAAGCACTAAAACTGAACTCCGAAAAGGTTGAAACATGGCATGGTATCATCATTTCACCCACATAGCATGTGCTAAAATGTTCAGAGGGTTACGACAAAAGCTGGATGCACTTCATGTACAAAAAAAACAGTCTCTTTCGAAGTATCAGGGTTCCGGATGGAAACTCATCGGTTACGAAAGGCACTTCATTTTCTTGAACTTATTTGAACTCGAGGCTTTTTGTGTGTTCAAAATATAACATTCAAACCCACAACATCAATTTTCAACCCTTCCCAACATCATTTGGTATTTTTCATGCAGTTATTGATTTTTGAGCTAAATGACCCCAAAATGTACCATTCAAAGCCAAAGCATCAATTTTCATCCCTTCCCGACATCATTTGGTATTTTTCATGCGTGTATTGATTTTTTAGCAAATGACCCTGAAATTGGAAAGCACTAGAAATGAACTCTGAAAAGGTTGAAACTTGGCATGGTATCATCATTTCACCCACATAGCATGTGCTAAAAAGTTGAGACGGTTACGGCAAAAGCTGCATGCACTTCGTGTACAAAACAGACAATCTCTTTCGAATTATGAGGGTTCCAGACGGAAGCTCATCGGTTACGAAAGGCATTTCATTTTCTTGAACTTATTTGAACCCTAAGCTTTTTGTGTGTTTAAAATGTACGATTCAAAGCCACAACATAAATTTTCAACCCTTCCTGACATCATTTGGTATTTTTCATGTAGTTATTGATTTTTTAGCTAAATGACCCTGAAATTGGAAAGCACTACAAATGAACTCTGAAAATGTTGAAACTTGGCATGGTATCATCATTTCACCCACATAGCATGTGCTCAAAAAAGTTCAGAGGGTTACGACAAAAGTTGGATGGACTTCGTGTACAAAACGGTCAGTCTCTTTCGAAGTATCAGGGTTCCGCACGGAAACTCATCGATTACAAAAGGCATTTCATTTTCCTGAACTTATTTGAACTCGAGGATTTTTGTGTGTTCAAAATGTACCTTCCAAAGCCAAAACATCTATTTTAAACCCTTCCCGACATCATTTGGTATTTTTCATGCAGTTGTTGATTTTTTAGCTAAATGACCCTGAAATTGGAACGCACTACAAATGAACTCTGAAAAGGTTGAAACTTGGCTTCGTATAATCATTTAGCCCACATAGCATGTGCTAAAAAGTTGAGAGGGTTACGGCAAAAGATGGATGCAGTTCGTGTACAGAACGGACTATCTCTTTCGAAGTATCAGGGTTCCGGACGGAAACTCATCAGTTACAAAAGGCATTTCATTTTCTTGAACTTATTTGAACTCCAGGCTTATTCTGTGTTCAAAATGCACCATTCAAAGCCACATCATCAATTTTCAACCCTTTCTGACTTCATTTGGTATTTTTCATGCAGTTATTGATTTTTTTGAGCTAAATGACCCTGAAATTGGAAAGACATACAAATGAACTCTGAAAATGTTGAAACTTGGCATGGTATCATCACTTCACCCACATAGCATGTGCTAAAAAGTTGAGAGGGTTATGACAAGAGCTGGATGCACTTCGTGTACAAAACGGACAGTCTCTTTCGAAGTATCACGGTTCCGGACGGAAACTCATCGGCTACAAAAGGCATTTCATTTTCTTGAACTTATTTGAACTCGAGGCTTTGTGTGTGTTCCAAATGTACCATTCAAAGACACAACATCAATTTTCAGCCTTTCCCAACATCGTTCGGTCTTCTTCGTGCAGTGATTGATTTTTTTAGCTAAATGACCCTGAAATTGGAAAGCACTACGAATGAACTCTGAAAAGGTTGAAACTTGGCATGGTATCATCATTTCACCCACATAGCATGTGCCAAAAAGTTGAGATGGTTACGGCAAAAGCAGGATGCACTACGTTTACAAAACGGACAATCTCTTTCGAAGTATCAGGGTTCCGGATGGAAACTCATCGGTTACGAAAGGCACTTCATTTTCTTGAACTTATTTGAACTCGAGGCTTTTTGTGTGTTCAAAATGTACCATTCAAAGCCACAACATCAATTTTCAACCCTTCCCGACATCATTTGGTATTTTTCATGCAGTTATTGATTTTTGAGCTAAATGACCCCAAAATGTACCATTCAAAGCCAAAACATCAATTTTCATCCCTTCCCGACATCATTTGGTATTTTTCATGCGGGTATTGATTTTTTAGCAAATGACCCTGAAATTGGAAAGCACTAGAAATGAACTCTGAAAAGGTTGAAACTTGGCATGGTATCATCATTTCACCCACATAGCATGTGCTAAAAAGTTGAGACGGTTACGGCAAAAGCTGGATGCACTTCGTGTACAAAACAGACAATCTCTTTCGAATTATGAGGGTTCCGGGCGGAAACTCATCGGTTACAAAAGGGAGTTCATTTTCTTGAACTTATTTGAACTCTAGGCTTTTTGTGTGTTAAAAATGCAACATTCCAAGCCACATCATCAATTTTCAACCCTTTCTGAATTTATTTGGTATTTTTCATGCAGTTATTGATTGTTTGAGCTAAATAACCCTGAAATTGGAAAGCACTACAAATGAACTCTGAAAAGGTTGAAACTTGGCATGGTATCATCATTTCACCCACATAGCATGTGCTAAAAAGTTGAGAGGGTTACGACAAAAGCTGGATGCACTTTGTGTACAAAACGGACAGTCTCTTTCGAAGTATTAGGGTTCCGGACGGAAACTCATCGGTTACGAAAGGCATTTCATTTTCTTGAACTTATTTGAACCCTAAGCTTTTTGTGTGTTCAAAATGTACGATTCAAAGCCACAACATCAATTTTCAACCCTTCCTGACATCATTTGGTATTTTTCATGCAGTTATTGATTTTTTAGCTAAATGACCCTGAAATTGGAAAGCACTACAAATGAACTCTGAAAATGTTGAAACTTGGCATGGTATCATAATTTCACCCACATAGCATGTGCTCAAAAGTTCAGAGGGTTACGACAAAAGTTGGATGGACTTCGTGTACAAAACGGACAGTCTCTTTCGAATTATCAGGGTTCCGCACGGAAACTCATCGATTACAAAAGGCATTTCATTTTCCTGAACTTATTTGAACTCGAGGATTTTTGTGTGTTCAAAATGTACCTTGCAAAGCCAAAACATCTATTTTAAACCCTTCCCGACATCATTTGGTATTTTTCATGCAGTTGTTGATTTTTTAGCTAAATGACCCTGAAATTGGAATGCACTACAAATGAACTTTGAAAAGGTTGAAACTTGGCTTCGTATAATCATTTAACCCACATAGCATGTGCTAAAAAGTTGAGAGGGTTACGGCAAAAGATGGATGCAGTTCGTGTACAGAACGGACTATCTCTTTCGAAGTATCAGGGTTCCGGACGGAAACTCATCAGTTACAAAAGGCATTTCATTTTCTTGAACTTATTTGAACTCCAGGCTTTTTCTGTGTTCAAAATGCACCATTCAAAGCCACATCATCAATTTTCAACCCTTTCTGACTTCATTTGGTATTTTTCATGCAGTTATTGATTTTTTTGAGCTAAATGACCCTGAAATTGGAAAGACATACAAATGAACTCTGAAAATGTTGAAACTTGGCATGGTATCATCACTTCACCCACATAGCATGTGCTCAAAAGTTGAGAGGGTTATGACAAGAGCTGGATGCACTTCGCGTACAAAACGGACAGTCTCTTTCGAAGTATCAGGGTTCCGGACGGAAACTCATCGGCTACAAAAGGCATTTCATTTTCTTGAACTTATTTGAACTCGAAGATTTGTGTGTGTTCCAAATGTACCATTCAAAGACACAACATCAATTTTCAACCTTTCCCAACATCGTTCGGTCTTTTTCGTGCAGTGATTGATTTTTTAGCTAAATGACCCGGAAATTGGAAAGCACTACGAATGAACTCTGAAAAGGTGGAAACTTGGCATGGTATCATCATTATTTCACCCACATAGCATGTGCCAAAAAGTTGAGATGGTTACGGCAAAAGCAGGATGCACTACCTTTACAAAACGGACAATCTCTTTCGAAGTATTAGGGTTCCGGACGGAAACTCATCGGTTACAAAAGGCATTTCAGTTTCTTGAACTTATTTGAACTCCAGGCTTTTTGTGTATTCAAAATGCACCATTAAAATCCACATCATCAATTTTCAACCCTTTTTGACTTCATTTGGTATTTTTCATGCAGTTATTGATTTTTTTGAGCTAAATGACCCTGAAATTGAAAAGCACTACAAATGAACTCTGAAAAGGTTGAAACTTGGCATGGTATCATCATTTCACCAACATAGCATGCGCTAAAAAGTTGAGAGGGTTACGACAAAAGCTAGATGCACTTCGTGTAAAAAACGGACAGTCTCTTTCAAAGTGTTAGGGTTCCGGACGGAAACTCATCGGTTACAAAAGGCATTTCATTTTCCTGAACTTATTTGAACTTGAAGCTTTTTGTGTGTTCAAAATGTACCATTCAAAGCCACAAGATCAATTTTCAACCCTTCCCGACATCATTTGGTATTTTTCACGCAGTTATTGATTTTTTTGAGCTAAATTACCCTGAAATTGGAAAGCACTACAAATGAACTATGAAAAGGTTGAAACTTGGCATGGTATCATTATTTAACCCACATAGCATGTGCTAAAAAGTTGAGAGGGTTACGGCAAAAGATGGATGCACTTCGTGCACAAAAAGGACAGTCTCTTTCGAAGTATCAGGGTTTCGGAAGGAAACTCATCTATTAAAAAAGGCATTTCATTTTCTTGATCTTATTTGAACTCGAGGCTTTTGTGTGATCAAAATGTACCATTCAAAGCCAAAACATCAATTTTCAACCCTTCCCGACATCATTTGATATTTTTCATGCGGGTATTGATTTTTTAGCAAATGACCCTGAAATTGGAAAGCACTACAAATCAAATCTCAAAAGGTTGAAACTTGGCATGGTATCATCATTTCACCCACATAGCATGTGCTAAAAAGTTGAGAGGGTTACGACAAAAGCCGGATGAACTTCGTGTACAAACCGGACAGTCTCTTTCGAAGTATCAGGGTTCCGGACGGAAGCTCATGTGTTACAAAAGGCATTTCATTTTCTTCATCTTATTTGAACTCGAGGCTTTTGTGTGTTCAAAATGTGCCATTCAAAGCCAAAACATCTATTTTCAACCCTTCCCGACATCATTTGGTATTTTTCATGGAGTTATTGATTTTTTAGCAAATGACCCTGTAATTGGAAAGCACTAGAAATGAACTTTGAAAAGGTTGAAACTTGGCATGGTATCATCATTTCACCCACATAGCCTGTGCTAAAAAGTTGAGAGGGTTACGACAAAAGATGGATGCACTTCGTGTACAAAACAGACAGTCTCTTTCGAAGTATTAGGGTTCCGGACGGAAACTCATCGGTTACAAAAGGCATTTCATTTTCTTGAACTTATTTGAACTCGAAGCTTTTTGTGTGTTCAAAATGTAGCATTCAAAGCCGCAACATCAATTTTCAACCCTTCCCGACATCATTTGGTATTTTTCATGCAGTTATTGATTTTTTAGCTAAATGACCCTAAAATTGGAAAGCACTAACTATGAAAATGTTGAAACTTGGCATGGTATCATCATTTCACCCACATAGCATGTGCCAAAAAGTTGAGATGGTTACGGCAAAAGCAGGATGCACTACCTTTACAAAACGGACAATCTCTTTCGAAGTATTAGGGTTCCGGACGGAAGCTCATCGGTTACAAAAGGCATTTCAGTTTCTTGAACTTATTTGAACTCCAGGATTTTTGTGTATTCAAAATGCACCATTAAAATCCACATCATCAATTTTCAACCCTTGTTGACTTCATTTGGTATTTTTCATGCAGTTATTGATTTTTTTGAGCTAAATGACCCTGAAATTGAAAAGCACTACAAACGAACTCTGAAAAGGTTGAAACTTGGCATGGTATCATCATTTCACCCACATAGCATGCGCTAAAAAGTTGAGAGGGTTCCGGACGGAAACTCATCGGTTAGAAAAGGCATTTCATTTTCTTGAACTTATTTGAACTCGAAGCTTTTTGTGTGTTCAAAATATACCATTCAAAGCCACAACATCAATTTTCAACCCTTCCCGACATCATTTGGTATTTTTCATGCAGTTATTGATTTTTTAGCTAAATGACCCTAAAATTGGAAAGCACTAACTATGAAAATGTTGAAACTTGGCATGGTATCATCATTTCACCCACATAGCATTGTGCTAAAAAGTTGACAGGGTTACGACAAAAGCTGGATGCACTTCGTGTACAAAACGGACAGTCTCTTTCGAAGTATCAGGGTTCCGGACGGAAGCTCATCTGTTACAAAAGGCATTTCATTTTCTTCATCTTATTTGAACTCGAGGCTTTTGTGTGTTCAAAATGTGCCATTCAGAGCCAAAACATCTATTTTCAACCCTTCCCGACATCATTTGGTATTTTTCATGCAGTTATTGATTTTTTAACAAATGACCCTGTAATTGGAAAGCACTAGAAATGAACTCTGAAAAGGTTGAAACTTGGCATGGTATCATCATTTCACCCACATAGCCTATGCTAAAAAGTTGAGAGGGTTACGACAAAAGATGGATGCACTTCGTGTACAAAACAGACAGTCTCTTTCGAAGTATTAGGGTTCCGGACGGAAACTCATCGGTTACAAAAGGCATTTCATTTTCTTGAAGTTATTTGAACTCGAAGCTTTTTGTGTGTTCAAAATGTACCATTCAAAGCCACAACATCAATTTTCAACCCTTCCCGACATCATTTGGTATTTTTCATGCAGTTATTGATTTTTTAGCTAAATGACCCTAAAATTGGAAAGCACTAACTATGAAAATGTTGAAACTTGGCATGGTATCATCATTTCACCCACATAGCATTGTGCTAAAAAGTTGAGAGGGTTACGACAAAAGCTGGATGCACTTCGTGTACAAAACGGACAGTCTCTTTCGAAGTATCAGGGTTCCCGACGGAAGCTCATGTGTTACAAAAGGCATTTCATTTTCTTCATCTTATTTGAACTCGAGGCTTTTGTGTGTTCAAAATGTGCCATTCAAAGCCAAAACATATATTTTCAACCCTTCCCGACATCATTTGGTATTTTTCATGCAGTTATTGATTTTTTAGCAAATGACCCTGTAATTGGAAAGCACTAGAAATGAACTCTGAAAAGGTTGAAACTTGGCATGGTATCATCATTTCACCCACATAGCATGTGCTAAAAAGTTGAGAGGGTTACGACAAAAGATGGATGCACTTCGTGTACAAAACAGACAGTCTCTTTCGAAGTATTAGGGTTCCGGACGGAAACTCATCGGTTACAAAAGGCATTTCATTTTCTTGAACTTATTTGTACTCGAAGCTTTTTGTGTGTTCAAAATGTACCATTCAAAGCCACAACATCAATTTTCAACCCTTCCCGACATCATTTGGTATTTTTCATGCGGTTATTGATTTTTTAGCTAAGTGACCCTGAAATTGGAAAGCACTACAAATGGACTCTGAAAAGGTTTAAACTTGGCATGGTATCATCATTTCACCCACATAGCATGTGCTAAAAAGTTGAGAGGGTTACTGCAAAAGCTGGATGCACTTCGTGTACAAAACGGACAGTCTCTTTCGAAGTATCAGGGTTCCGGACGGAAACTCATCTGTTACAAAAGGCATTTCATTTTCTTGATCTTATTTGAACTCGAGGCTTTTGTGTGCTCAAAATGTACCATTCAAAGCTAAAACATCAATTTTCATCCCTTCCCAACATCATTTGGTATTTTTCATGCGGGTATTGATTTTTTAGCAAATGACCCTGAAATTGGAAAGCACTAGAAATGAACTCTCAAAAGGTTGAAACTTGGCATGGTATCATCGTTTCACTCACATAGCATGTGCTAAAAAGTTGAGAGGGTTACAAAAAAGCTGGATGCACTTCGTGTACAAACCGGACACTCTCTTTCGAAGTATCAGAGTTCCGGACGGAAACTCATCGGTTACAAAAGACATTTCATTTTCATGAACTTATTTGAACTCCACGATTTTTGTGTATTCAAAATGCATCATTAAAAGCCACATCATCAATTTTCAACCCTTTCTGACTTCATTTGGTATTTTTCATGCAGTTATTGATTTTTTTGAGCTAAATTACCCTGAAATTGGAAAGAACTACAAATGAACTCTGAAAAGGTTGAAACTTGGCATGGTATCATCATTTCACCCACATAGCATGTGCTAAAAAGTTGAGAGGGTTACGACAAAAGCTGGATGCACTTTGTGTACAAAACAGACAATCTCTTTCGAAGTATTAGGGTTTTGGATGGAAAGTCATCAGTTACAAAAGGCATTTAATTTTCTTGAACTTATTTGAACTCGAAGCTTTTTGTGTGTTCAAAATGTACCATTCAAAGCTACAACATCAATTTTCAACCCTTCCCGACATCATTTGGTATTTTTCATGCAGTTATTGATTTTTTAGCTAAATGACCCTGAAATTGGAAAGCACTAACTATGAAAATGTTGAAACTTGGCATGGTATCATCATTTCACCCACATAGCATTGTGCTAAAAAGTTGAGAGGGTTACGACAAAAGCTGGATGCACTTCATGTACAAAACAGACAGTCTCTTTCCAAGTATGAGGGTTCCGGACGGAAGCTCATGTGTTACAAAAGGCATTTCATTTTCTTCATCTTATTTGAACTCGAGGCTTTTGTGTGTTCAAAATGTGCCATTCAAAGCCAAAACATCTATTTTCAACCCTTCCCGACATCATTTGGTATTTTTCATGGAGTTATTGATTTTTTAGCAAATGACCCTGTAATTGGAAAGCACTAGAAATGAACTCTGAAAAGGTTGAAACTTGGCATGGTATCATCATTTCACCCACATAGCCTATGCTAAAAAGTTGAGAGGGTTACGACAAAAGATGGATGCACTTCGTGTACAAAACAGACAGTCTCTTTCGAAGTATTAGGGTTCCGGACGGAAACTCATCGGTTACAAAAGGCATTTCATTTTCTTGAACTTATTTGAACTCGAAGCTTTTTGTGTGTTCAAAATGTACCATTCGAAGCCACAACATCAATTTTCAACCCTTCCCGACATCATTTGGTATTTTTCATGCAGTTATTGATTTTTTAGCTAAATGACCCTAAAATTGGAAAGCACTAACTATGAAAATGTTGAAACTTGGCATGGTATCATCATTTCACCCACATAGCATTGTGCTAAAAAGTTGAGAGGGTTACGACAAAAGCTGGATGCACTTCGTGTACAAAACGGACAGTCTCTTTCGAAGTATCAGGGTTCCGGACGGAAGCTCATGTGTTACAAAAGGCATTTCATTTTCTTCATCTTATTTGAACTCGAGGCTTTTGTGTGTTCAAAATGTGCCATTCAAAGCCAAAACATATATTTTCAACCCTTCCCGACATCATTTGGTATTTTTCATGCAGTTATTGATTTTTTAGCAAATGACCCTGTAATTGGAAAGCACTAGAAATGAACTCTGAAAAGGTTGAAACTTGGCATGGTATCATCATTTCACCCACATAGCATGTGTTAAAAAGTTGAGAGGGTTACGACAAAAGTTGGATGCACTTCGTGTACAAAACAGACAGTCTCTTTCGAAGTATTAGGGTTCCGGACGGAAACTCATTGGTTACAAAAGGCATTTCATTTTCTTGAACTTATTTGTACTCGAAGCTTTTTGTGTGTTCAAAATGTACCATTCAAAGCCACAACATCAATTTTCAACCCTTCCCGACATCATTTGGTATTTTTCATGCGGTTATTGATTTTTTAGCTAAGTGACCCTGAAATTGGAAAGCACTACAAATGGACTCTGAAAAGGTTTAAACTTGGCATGGTATCATCATTTCACCCACATAGCATGTGCTAAAAAGTTGAGAGGGTTACTGCAAAAGCTGGATGCACTTCGTGTACAAAACGGACAGTCTCTTTCGAAGTATCAGGGTTCCGGACGGAAACTCATCTGTTACAAAAGGCATTTCATTTTCTTGATCTTATTTGAACTCGAGGCTTTTGTGTGCTCAAAATGTACCATTCAAAGCTAAAACATCAATTTTCATCCCTTCCCAACATCATTTGGTATTTTTCATGCGGGTATTGATTTTTTAGCAAATGACCCTGAAATTGGAAAGCACTAGAAATGAACTCTCAAAAGGTTGAAACTTGGCATGGTATCATCGTTTCACCCACATAGCATGTGCTAAAAAGTTGAGAGGGTTACAAAAAAGCTGGATGCACTTCGTGTACAAACCGGACACTCTCTTTCGAAGTATCAGAGTTCCGGACGGAAACTCATCGGTTACAAAAGACATTTCATTTTCATGAACTTATTTGAACTCCACGATTTTTGTGTATTCAAAATGCATCATTAAAAGCCACATCATCAATTTTCAACCCTTTCTGACTTCATTTGGTATTTTTCATGCAGTTATTGATTTTTTTGAGCTAAATTACCCTGAAATTGGAAAGAACTACAAATGAACTCTGAAAAGGTTGAAACTTGGCATGGTATCATCATTTCACCCACATAGCATGTGCTAAAAAGTTGAGAGGGTTACGACAAAAGCTGGATGCACTTTGTGTACAAAACAGACAATCTCTTTCGAAGTATTAGGGTTTTGGATGGAAAGTCATCAGTTACAAAAGGCATTTAATTTTCTTGAACTTATTTGAACTCGAAGCTTTTTGTGTGTTCAAAATGTACCATTCAAAGCTACAACATCAATTTTCAACCCTTCCCGACATCATTTGGTATTTTTCATGCAGTTATTGATTTTTTAGCTAAATGACCCTGAAATTGGAAAGCACTAACTATGAAAATGTTGAAACTTGGCATGGTATCATCATTTCACCCACATAGCATTGTGCTAAAAAGTTGAGAGGGTTACGACAAAAGCTGGATGCACTTCATGTACAAAACAGACAGTCTCTTTCCAAGTATGAGGGTTCCGGACGGAAGCTCATGTGTTACAAAAGGCATTTCATTTTCTTCATCTTATTTGAACTCGAGGCTTTTGTGTGTTCAAAATGTGCCATTCAAAGCCAAAACATCTATTTTCATTCCTTCCCGACATCATTTGGTATTTTTCATGGAGTTATTGATTTTTTAGCAAATGACCCTGTAATTGGAAAGCACTAGAAATGAACTCTGAAAAGGTTGAAACTTGGCATGGTATCATCATTTCACCCACATAGCCTATGCTAAAAAGTTGAGAGGGTTACGACAAAAGATGGATGCACTTCGTGTACAAAACAGACAGTCTCTTTCGAAGTATTAGGGTTCCGGACGGAAACTCATCGGTTACAAAAGGCATTTCATTTTCTTGAACTTATTTGAACTCGAAGCTTTTTGTGTGTTCAAAATGTACCATTCGAAGCCACAACATCAATTTTCAACCCTTCCCGACATCATTTGGTATTTTTCATGCAGTTATTGATTTTTTAGCTAAATGACCCTAAAATTGGAAAGCACTAACTATGAAAATGTTGAAACTTGGCATGGTATCATCATTTCACCCACATAGCATTGTGCTAAAAAGTTGAGAGGGTTACGACAAAAGCTGGATGCACTTCGTGTACAAAACGGACAGTCTCTTTCGAAGTATCAGGGTTCCGGACGGAAGCTCATGTGTTACAAAAGGCATTTCATTTTCTTCATCTTATTTGAACTCGAGGCTTTTGTGTGTTCAAAATGTGCCATTCAAAGCCAAAACATATATTTTCAACCCTTCCCGACATCATTTGGTATTTTTCATGCAGTTATTGATTTTTTAGCAAATGACCCTGTAATTGGAAAGCACTAGAAATGAACTCTGAAAAGGTTGAAACTTGGCATGGTATCATCATTTCACCCACATAGCATGTGTTAAAAAGTTGAGAGGGTTACGACAAAAGTTGGATGCACTTCGTGTACAAAACAGACAGTCTCTTTCGAAGTATTAGGGTTCCGGACGGAAACTCATTGGTTACAAAAGGCATTTCATTTTCTTGAACTTATTTGTACTCGAAGCTTTTTGTGTGTTCAAAATGTACCATTCAAAGCCACAACATCAATTTTCAACCCTTCCCGACATCATTTGGTATTTTTCATGCGGTTATTGATTTTTTAGCTAAATGACCCTGAAATTGGAAAGCACTACAAATGGACTCTGAAAAGGTTTAAACTTGGCATGGTATCATCATTTCACCCACATAGCATGTGCTAAAAAGTTGAGAGGGTTACTGCAAAAGCTGGATGCACTTCGTGTACAAAACGGACAGTCTCTTTCGAAGTATCAGGGTTCCGGACGGAAACTCATCTGTTACAAAAGGCATTTCATTTTCTCGATCTTATTTGAACTCGAGGCTTTTGTGTGCTCAAAATGTACCATTCAAAGCTAAAACATCAATTTTCATCCCTTCCCAACATCATTTGGTATTTTTCATGCGGGTATTGATTTTTTAGCAAATGACCCTGAAATTGGAAAGCACTAGAAATGAACTCTCAAAAGGTTGAAACTTGGCATGGTATCATCATTTCACCCACATAGCATGTGCTAAAAAGTTGAGAGGGTTACAAAAAAGCTGGATGCACTTCGTGTACAAACCGGACACTCTCTTTCGAAGTATCAGAGTTCCGGACGGAAACTCATCGGTTACAAAAGACATTTCATTTTCATGAACTTATTTGAACTCCACGATTTTTGTGTATTCAAAATGCATCATTAAAAGCCACATCATCAATTTTCAACCCTTTCTGACTTCATTTGGTATTTTTCATGCAGTTATTGATTTTTTTGAGCTAAATTACCCTGAAATTGGAAAGAACTACAAATGAACTCTGAAAAGGTTGAAACTTGGCATGGTATCATCATTTCACCCACATAGCATGTGCTAAAAAGTTGAGAGGGTTACGACAAAAGCTGGATGCACTTTGTGTACAAAACAGACAATCTCTTTCGAAGTATTAGGGTTTTGGATGGAAAGTCATCAGTTACAAAAGGCATTTAATTTTCTTGAACTTATTTGAACTCGAAGCTTTTTGTGTGTTCAAAATGTACCATTCAAAGCTACAACATCAATTTTCAACCCTTCCCGACATCATTTGGTATTTTTCATGCAGTTATTGATTTTTTAGCTAAATGACCCTGAAATTGGAAAGCACTAACTATGAAAATGTTGAAACTTGGCATGGTATCATCATTTCACCCACATGGCATTGTGCTAAAAAGTTGAGAGGGTTACGACAAAAGCTGGATGCACTTCATGTACAAAACGGACAGTCTCTTTCCAAGTATGAGGGTTCCGGACGGAAGCTCATGTGTTACAAAAGGCATTTCATTTTCTTCATCTTATTTGAACTCGAGGCTTTTGTGTGTTCAAAATGTGCCATTCAAAGCCAAAACATCTATTTTCAACCCTTCCCGACATCATTTGGTATTTTTCATGGAGTTATTGATTTTTTAGCAAATGACCCTGTAATTGGAAAGCACTAGAAATGAACTCTGAAAAGGTTGAAACTTGGCATGGTATCATCATTTCACCCACATAGCCTGTGCTAAAAAGTTGAGAGGGTTACGACAAAAGATGGATGCACTTCGTGTACAAAACAGACAGTCTCTTTCGAAATATTAGGGTTCCGGACAGAAACTCATCGGTTACAAAAGGCATTTCATTTTCTTGAACTTATTTGAACTCGAAGCTTTTTGTGTGTTCAAAATGTACCATTCAAAGCCACGACATCAATTTTCAACCCTTCCCGACATCATTTGGTATTTTTCATGCGGTTATTGATTTTTTAGCTAAATGAACCTGAAATTGGAAAGCACTACAAATGGACTCTGAAAAGGTTTAAACTTGGCATGGTATCATCATTTCACCCACATAGCATGTGCTAAAAAGTTGAGAGGGTTACGTCAAAAGCTGGATGCACTTCGTGTACAAAACGGACAGTCTCTTTCGAAGTATCAGGGTTCCGGACGGAAACTCATCTGTTACATAAGGCATTTCATTTTCTTGATCTTATTTGAACTCGAGGCTTTTGTGTGATCAAAATGTACCATTCAAAGCCAAAACATCAATTTTCAGCCCTTGCTGATATCATTTGATATTTTTCATGCGGGTATTGATTTTTTAGCAAATGACCCTGAAATTGGAAAGCACTACAAATGAAATCTCAAAAGGTTGAAACTTGGCATGGTATCATCATTTCACCCACATAGCATGTGCTAAAAAGTTGAGAGGGTTACGACAAAAGCCGGATGCACTTCGTGTACAAACCGGACAGTCTCTTTCGAAGTATCAGGGTTCCGGACGAAAGCTCATGTGTTACAAAAGGCATTTCATTTTCTTCATCTTATTTCAACTCGAGGCTTTTGTGTGTTCAAAATGTGCCATTCAAAGCCAAAACATCTATTTTCAACCCTTCCCGACATCATTTGGTATTTTTCATGGAGTTATTGATTTTTTAGCAAATGACCCTGTAATTGGAAAGCACTAGAAATTAACTCTGAAAAGGTTGAAACTTGGCATGGTATCATCATTTCACCCACAAAGCCTGTGCTAAAAAGTTGAGAGGGTTACGACAAAAGATGGATGCACTTCGTGTACAAAACAGACAGTCTCTTTCGAAATATTAGGGTTCCGGACGGAAACTCATCGGTTACAAAAGGCATTTCATTTTCTTGAACTTATTTGAACTCGAAGCTTTTTGTGTGTTCAAAATGTACCATTCAAAGCCACGACATCAATTTTCAACCCTTCCCGACATCATTTGGTATTTTTCACACAGTTATTGATTTTTTTGAGCTAAATTACCCTGAAATTGGAAAGCACTACAAATGAACTATGAAAAGGTTGAAACTTGGCATGGTATCATCATTTCACCCACATAGCATTCTGCTAAAAAGTTGAGAGGGTTACGGCAAAAGCTGGATGCACTTCGTGTACAAAACGGACAGTCTCTTTCCAAGTATCAGGGTTCCGGACGGAAGCTCATGTGTTACAAAAGGCATTTCACTTTCTTGAACTTATTTGAACTCGAGGATTTTTGTGTGTTCAAAATGCACCATTCAAAGCCAAAACATCAATTTTCAACCCTTTATGACATCATTTGGTATTTTTCATGCAGTTATTGATTTGTTGAGCTAAATGACCCTCAAATTGGAAAGCACTACAAATGAACTCTTAAAAGGTTGAAACTTGGCATGGTATCATCATTTCACCCACATAGCATGTGCTAAAAAGTTGAGGGGGAACCACAAAAGCCGGATGCACTTCGTGTACAAAACGGACAGTCTGTTTCGAAGTATCATGGTTCCGGACGGAAACTCATCGGTTACAAAAGGCATTTCATTTTCTTAAACTTATTTGAACTCAATGCTTTTTGTGTGTTCAAAATGTACCATTAAAAGCCACAACATCAATTTTCAACGCTTCCCGACAGCATTTGGTATTTTTCATGTAGTTATTGATTTTTTAGCTAAATGACCTTGAAATTGGAAAGCACTACAAATGAACTCTGACATGGTTGAAACTTGGCATGGTATCATAATTTCTCCCACATAGCTTGTGCTAAAAAGTTGATAGGGTTATGACAAAAGCTGGATGCACTTCGTGTACAAAACGGCCAGTCTCTTTCGAAGTATCAGGGTTCCAGAGGGAAACTCATCGGTTACAAAAGGCATTTCATTTACTTGAACTTATTTGAACTCGAGGATTTTTGTGTGTTCAGAATGTACAATTCAAATCCACAACAACAATTTTCAACCCTTCCCAACATCATTTGGTATTTTTCATGCGGGTATTGATTTTTTAGCAAATGACCCTGAAATTGGAAAGCACTAGAAATGTACTCTCAAAAGGTTGAAACTTGGCATGGTATCATCATTTCACCCACATAGCATGTGCTAAAAAGTTGAGAGGGTTACAAAAAAGCTGGATGCACTTCGTGTACAAACCGGACACTCTCTTTCGAAGTATCAGAGTTCCGGACGGAAACTCATCGGTTACAAAAGACATTTCATTTTCATGAACTTATTTGAACTCCACGATTTTTGTGTATTCAAAATGCATCATTAAAAGCCACATCATCAATTTTCAACCCTTTCTGACTTCATTTGGTATTTTTCATGCAGTTATTGATTTTTTTGAGCTAAATTACCCTGAAATTGGAAAGAACTACAAATGAACTCTGAAAAGGTTGAAACTTGGCATGGTATCATCATTTCACCCACATAGCATGTGCTAAAAAGTTGAGAGGGTTACGACAAAAGCTGGATGCACTTTGTGTACAAAACAGACAATCTCTTTCGAAGTATTAGGGTTTTGGATGGAAAGTCATCAGTTACAAAAGGCATTTAATTTTCTTGAACTTATTTGAACTCGAAGCTTTTTGTGTGTTCAAAATGTACCATTCAAAGCTACAACATCAATTTTCAACCCTTCCCGACATCATTTGGTATTTTTCATGCACTTATTGATTTTTTAGCTAAATGACCCTGAAATTGGAAAGCACTAACTATGAAAATGTTGAAACTTGGCATGGTATCATCATTTCACCCACATAGCATTGTGCTAAAAAGTTGAGAGGGTTACGACAAAAGCTGGATGCACTTCATGTACAAAACGGACAGTCTCTTTCCAAGTATGAGGGTTCCGGACGGAAGCTCATGTGTTACAAAAGGCATTTCATTTTCTTCATCTTATTTGAACTCGAGGCTTTTGTGTGTTCAAAATGTGCCATTCAAAGCCAAAACATCTATTTTCAACCCTTCCCGACATCATTTGGTATTTTTCATGGAGTTATTGATTTTTTAGCAAATGACCCTGTAATTGGAAAGCACTAGAAATGAACTCTGAAAAGGTTGAAACTTGGCATGGTATCATCATTTCACCCACATAGCCTGTGCTAAAAAGTTGAGAGGGTTACGACAAAAGATGGATGCACTTCGTGTACAAAACAGACAGTCTCTTTCGAAATATTAGGGTTCCGGACGGAAACTCATCGGTTACAAAAGGCATTTCATTTTCTTGAACTTATTTGAACTCGAAGCTTTTTGTGTGTTCAAAATGTACCATTCAAAGCCACGACATCAATTTTCAACCCTTCCCGACATCATTTGGTATTTTTTATGCGGTTATTGATTTTTTAGCTAAATGAACCTGAAATTGGAAAGCACTACAAATGGACTCTGAAAAGGTTTAAACTTGGCATGGTATCATCATTTCACCCACATAGCATGTGCTAAAAAGTTGAGAGGGTTAGGTCAAAAGCTGGATGCACTTCATGTACAAAACGGACAGTCTCTTTCGAAGTATCAGGGTTCCGGACGGAAACTCATCTGTTACATAAGGCATTTCATTTTCTTGATCTTATTTGAACTCGAGGCTTTTGTGTGATCAAAATGTACCATTCAAATTCCAAACATCAATTTTCAGCCCTTGCTGATATCATTTGATATTTTTCATTCGGGTATTGATTTTTTAGCAAATGACCCTGAAATTGGAAAGCACTACAAATGAAATCTCAAAAGGTTGAAACTTGGCATGGTATCATCATTTCACCCACATAGCATGTGCTAAAAAGTTGAGAGGGTTACGACAAAAGCCGGATGCACTTCGTGTACAAACCGGACAGTCTCTTTCGAAGTATCAGGGTTCCGGACGAAAGCTCATGTGTTACAAAAGGCATTTCATTTTCTTCATCTTATTTCAACTCGAGGCTTCTGTGTGTTCAAAATGTGCCATTCAAAGCAAAAACATCTATTTTCAACCCTTCCCGACATCATTTGGTATTTTTCATGGAGTTATTGATTTTTTAGCAAATGACCCTGTAATTGGAAAGCACTAGAAATTAACTCTGAAAAGGTTGAAACTTGGCATGGTATCATCATTTCACCCACAAAGCCTGTGCTAAAAAGTTGAGAGGGTTACGACAAAAGATGGATGCACTTCATGTACAAAACAGACAGTCTCTTTCGAAATATTAGGGTTCCGGACGGAAACTCATCAGTTACCAAAGGCATTTCATTTTCTTGAACTTATTTGAACTCGAAGCTTTTTGTGTGTTCAAAATGTACCATTCAAAGCCACGACATCAATTTTCAACCCTTCCCGACATCATTTGGTATTTTTCACGCAGTTATTGATTTTTTTGAGCTAAATTACCCTGAAATTGGAAAGCACTACAAATGAACTATGAAAAGGTTGAAACTTGGCATGGTATCATCATTTCACCCACATAGCATTCTGCTAAAAAGTTGAGAGGGTTACGGCAAAAGCTGGATGCACTTCGTGTACAAAACGGACAGTCTCTTTCCAAGTATCAGGGTTTCGGACGGAAGCTCATGTGTTACAAAAGGCATTTCATTTTCTTGAACTTATTTGAACTCGAGGATTTTTGTGTGTTCAAAATGCACCATTCAAAGCCAAAACATCAATTTTCAACCCTTTATGACATCATTTGGTATTTTTCATGCAGTTATTGATTTGTTGAGCTAAATGACCCTCAAATTGGAAAGCACTACAAATGAACTCTTAAAAGGTTGAAACTTGGCATGGTATCATCATTTCACCCACATAGCATGTGCTAAAAAGTTGAGGGGGAACGACAAAAGCCGGATGCACTTCGTGTACAAAACGGACAGTCTGTTTCGAAGTATCATGGTTCCGGACGGAAACTCATCGGTTACAAAAGGCATTTCATTTTCTTAAACTTATTTGAACTCAATGCTTTTTGTGTGTTCAAAATGTACCATTAAAAGCCACAACATCAATTTTCAACGCTTCCCGACAGCATTTGGTATTTTTCATGTAGTTATTGATTTTTTAGCTAAATGACCTTGAAATTGGAAAGCACTACAAATGAACTCTGACATGGTTGAAACTTGGCATGGTATCATAATTTCT
Source organism: Hordeum marinum (assembly GCA_022496015.1). NCBI lineage: Eukaryota > Viridiplantae > Streptophyta > Magnoliopsida > Poales > Poaceae > Hordeum > Hordeum marinum. Next base: position 677,929 of record JAAAWK010001015.1, read on the forward strand.
CCCACATAGCTTGTGCTAAAAAGTTGATAGGGTTATGACAAAAGCTGGATGCACTTCGTGTACAAAACGGCCAGTCTCTTTCGAAGTATCAGGGTTCCAGAGGGAAACTCATCGGTTACAAAAGGCATTTCATTTACTTGAACTTATTTGAACTCGAGGATTTTTGTGTGTTCAGAATGTACAATTCAAATCCACAACAACAATTTTCAACCCTTCCCGACATCATTTCGTATTTTTCATGGAGTTATTGATTTTTTAGCTGAATGACCCTGAAATTGGAAAGCACTACAAATGAACTCTGATATTGTTGAAACTTGGCATGGTATAATCATTTCACCCACATAGCATGTGCTAAAATGTTGAGAGGGTTACGACAAAAGCTGAATGCACTTCGTGTACAAAACAGACAGTCTCTTTCGAAGTATCAGGGTTCCGGACGGAAACTCATCGGTTACGAAAGGCACTTCATTTTCTTGAACTTATTTGAACTCGAGGCATTTTGTGTGTTCAAAATGTACCATTCAAAGCCAGAAAATCAATTTTCAACCCTTCCCAACATCATTTGTTATTTTTCATGGAGTTATTGATTTTTTAGCTAAATGACCCCGAAATTGGAAAGCACTACAAATGAACTCTGAAAAGGTTGAAACTTGCATTGGTATCATCATTTCACCCACATAGCATGTGCTAAAAAGTTGAGGGGGATACGACAAAAGCCGGATGCACTTCGTGTACAAAACAGACAGTCTCTTTCGAAGAATCAGGGTTCGAGACGGAAACTCATCGGTTACAAAAGGCATTTCATTTTCTTAAACTTATTTGAACTCAACGCTTTTTGTGTGTTCAAACTGTACCATTAAAAGCCACAACATCAATTTTCAACCCTTCCCGACAGCATTTGGTATTTTTCATGTAGTTATTGATTTTTTAGCTAAATGACCTTGAATTTGGATAGCACTACAAATGAACTCTGACATGGATGAAACTTGGCATGGTATCATAATTTCACCCACATAGCATGTGCTAAAAAGTTGAGAGGGTTACGACAAACACTGGATGCACTTCGTCTTCAAAACGGACAGTCTGTTTCGAAGTGTCAGGGTTCCGGACGGAAACTCATCGATTACAAAAGGCATTTCATTTTCTTGAACTTATTTGAACTCGAGGCTTTTTGTGTCCTCAAAATGTACCATTCAAAACCAAAACATCAATATTCAGCCCTTGCCGACATCATTTGGTATTTCTCATGCAGTTATTGATTTTTTGAGCTACATGACCCTGAAATTGGAAAGCACTACAAATCAACTCTGAAAAGGTTGAAACTTGGCATTGTATCATCATTTCACCCACATAGCATGTGCTAAAAAGTTGAGAGGGTTACGACAAAAGCTAGATGCACTTCATGTACAAAACGGACAGTCTCTTTCGAAGTATCAGGGATGGGGAAGGAAACTCATCGGTTACGAAAGGCACTTCATTTTCTTGAACTTATTTGAACTCGAGGCTTTTTGTGTGTTCAAAATGTACCATTCAAAGCCAGAAAATCAATTTTCAACCCTTCCCAACATCATTTGGTATTTTTCATGGAGTTATTTATTTTTTAGCTAAATGACCCCGAAATTGGAAAGCACTACAAATGAACTCTGAAAAGGTTGAAACTTGGCATGGTATCATAATTTCACCCAAATAGCACGTGCTAAAAAGTTGAGAGGCTTACGACAAAAGCTGGATGCACTTCGTGTACAAAACATACAGTCTCTTTCGAAGTATCCGGGTTCCAAACGGAAACTCATCGGTTACAAAAGGCATTTCATTTTCTTGAACTAATTTGAACTCGAGGCTTTTTGTGTGTTCAAAATGTACCATTCAAAGCCAAAACATCAATTTTCAGCCCTTGCTGACATCATTTGGTATTTTTCATGCAGTTATTGATTTTTTAGCTAAATGAGTCTGAAATTGGAAAGCACTAAAAATGAACTCTGAAAAGGTTGAAACTTGGCATGGTATCATCATTTCACCCACATAGCATGTGCTCATAACTTGAGAGGGTGACGGCAAAGGCTGAATGCACTTCGTGTACAAAACGGACAATCTCTTTCGAAGTATCAGGGTACCGGACGGAAACTCATCGGTTACATAAGGCATTTCATTTTCTTGAACTTATTTGAACTCCAGGCATTTTATGTGTTCAAAATGCACCATTCAAAGCCACATCATCAATTTTCAACCCTTTCTGACTTCATTTGGTATTTTTCATGCAGTTATTGATTTTTTGAGCTAAATGGCCCTGAAATTTGAAAGCACTACAAATGAACTCTGAAAAGGTTGAAACTTGGCATGGTATCATCATTTCACCCACATAGCCTGTGCAAAAATGTTGAGAGGGTTACGACAAACGCTGGATGCACATCGTCTTCAAAACGGACAGTCTCTTTCGAAGTATCAGGGTTCCGGACGGAAACTCATCGGTTACAAAAGGCATTTCATTTTCTTGAACTTATTTGAACTCGAGGCTTTTTGTGTGCTCAAAATGTACCATTCAAAACCAAAACATCAATATTCAGCCCTTGCCGACATCATTTGGTATTTTTCATGCAGTTATTGATTTTTTAGCTAAATGAGTCTGAAATTGGAAAGCACTAAAAATGGACTCTGAAAAGGTTGAAACTTGGCATGGTATCATCATTTCACCCACATAGCATGTGCTCATAACTTGAGAGGGTGACGGCAAAGGCTGGATCCACGTCGTGTACAAAACGGACAATCTCTTTCGAAGTATCAGGGTACCGGACGGAAACTCATCGGTTACATAAGGCATTTCATTTTCTTGAACTTATTTGAACTCCAGGCATTTTATGTGTTCAAAATGCACCATTCAAAGCCACATCATCAATTTTCAACCCTTGCCGACATCATTTGGTATTTTTCATGCAGTTATTGATTTTTTGAGCTAAATGACCCTGAAATTGGAAAGCACTACAAATGAACTCTGAAAAGGTTGAAACTTGGCATGGTATCATCATTTCACCAACATAGCATGTGCTAAAATGTTGAGAGGGTTACGACAAAAGCTGGATGCACTTCGTGTACAAAACAGACAGTCTCTTTTGAAGTATCAGGGTTCCGGACGGAAACTCATCGGTTATGAAAGGCACTTCATTTTCTTGAACTTATTTGAACTCGAGGCTTTTTGTGTGTTCAAAATGTACCATTCAAAGCCACAACATCAATTTTCAACCCTTCCCAACATCATTTGGTATTTTTCATGCGGTTATTTATTTTTTAGCTAAATGACCCTGAAATTGGAAAGCACTATAAATGAACTCTGAAAAGGTTGAAACTTGGCATGGTATCATAATTTCACCCACATAGCATGTGCTATAAAGTTGGGAGGGTCACGACAAAAGCTGGATGCACTTCGTGTACCAAATATACAGTCTCTTCCGAAGTATCAGGGTTCTAGACGGAAACTCATCGGTTACAAAAGGCATTTCATTTTCTTGAACTTATTTGAACTCGAGGCTTTTTGTGTGTTCAAACTGTACCATTAAAAGCCACATCATCAATTTTCAGCCCTTGCCGACATCATTTGGTATTTTTCATGCAGTTATTGATTTTTTAGCTAAATGACTCTAAAATTGAAAAGCACTAAAAATGAACTTTCAAAAGGTTGAAACTTGGTATGGTATCATCATTTCACCCACATAGCATGTGCTAAAAAGTTGATAGGGTTATGAGAAAAGCTGGATGCACTTCGTGTACAAAACGGCCAGTCTCTTTCGAAGTATCTGGGTTCCAGAGGGAAACTCATCGGTTACAAAAGGCATTTCATTTACTTGAACTTATTTGAACTCGAGGATTTTTGTGTGTTCAGAATGTACAATTCAAATCCACAACATCAATTTTCAACCCTTCCCGACATCATTTCGTATTTTTCATGGAGTTATTGATTTTTTAGCTGAATGACCCTGAAATTGGAAAGCACTACAAATGAACTCTGACATTGTTGAAACTTGGCATGGTATAATCATTTCACCCACATAGCATGTGCTAAAATGTTGAGAGGGTTACGACAAAAGCTGGATGCACTTCGTGTACAAAACAGACAGTCTCTTTCGAAGTATCAGGGTTCCGGACGGAAACTCATCGGTTACGAAAGGCACTTCATTTTCTTGAACTTATTTGAACTCGAGGCTTTTTGTGTGTTCAAAATGTACCATTCAAAGCCAGAAAATCAATTTTCAACCCTTCCCAACATCATTTGGTATTTTTCATGGAGTTATTGATTTTTTAGCTAAATGACCCCGAAATTGGAAAGCACTACAAATGAACTCTGAAAAGGTTGAAACTTGGCATGGTATCATAATTTCACCCAAATAGCATGTGCTAAAAAGTTGAGAGGCTTACGAAAAAAGCTGGATGCACTTCGTGTACAAAACATACAGTCTCTTTCGAAGTATCAGGGTTCCAAACGGAAACTCATCGGTTACAAAAGGCATTTCATTTTCATAAACTTATTTGAACTCGAGGCTTTTTGTGTGTTCAAAATGTACCATTCAAAGCCAAAACATCAATTTTCAGCCCTTGCCAACATCATTTGGTATTTTTCATGCAGTTATTGATTTTTTAGCTGAATGAGTCTGAAATTGGAAAGCACTAAAAATGAACTCTGAAAAGGTTGAAACTTGGCATGGTATCATCATTTCACCCACATAGCATGTGCTCATAACTTGAGAGGGTGACGGCAAAGGCTGGATGCACTTCGTGTACAAAACGGACAATCTCTTTCGAAGTATCAGGGTACCGGACGGAAACTCATCGGTTACAAAAGGCATTTCATTTACTTGAACTTATTTGAACTCGAGGATTTTTGTGTGTTCAGAATGTACAATTCAAATCCACAACATCAATTTTCAACCCTTCCCGACATCATTTCGTATTTTTCATGGAGTTATTGATTTTTTAGCTGAATGAGCCTGCAATTGGAAAGCACTACAAATGAACTCTGATATTGTTGAAACTTGGCATGGTATAATCATTTCACCCACATAGCATGTGCTAAAATGTGGAGAGGGTTACGACAAAAGCTGGATGCACTTCGTGTACAAAACAGACAGTCTCTTTCGAAGTATCAGGGTTCCGGACGGAAACTCATCGGTTACGAAAGGCACTTCATTTTCTTGAACTTATTTGAACTCGAGGCTTTTTGTGTGTTCAAAATGTACCATTCAAAGCCAGAAAAGCAATTTTCAACCCTTCCCAACATCATTTGGTATTTTTCATGGAGTTATTGATTTTTTAGTTAAATGACCCCGAAATTGGAAAGCACTACAAATGAACTATGAAAAGGTTGAAACTTGGCATGGTATCATAATTTCACCCAAATAGCATGTGCTAAAAAGTTGAGAGGCTTACGAAAAAAGCTGGATGCACTTCGTGTACAAAACATACAGTCTCTTTCGAAGTATCAGGGTTCCAAACGGAAACTCATCGGTTATAAAAGGCATTTCATTTTCTTTAACTTATTTGAACTCGAGGCTTTTGTGTGTTCAAAATGTACCATTCAAAGCCAAAACATCAATTTTCAGCCCTTGCCAACATCATTTGGTATTTTTCATGCAGTTATTGATTTTTTAGCTAAATGAGTCTGAAATTGGAAAGCACTAAAAATGAACTCTGAAAAGGTTGAAACTTGGCATGGTATCAACATTTCACCCACATAGCATGTGCTCATAACTTGAGAGGGTGACGGCAAAGGCTGGATGCACTTCGTGTACAAAACGGACAATCTCTTTCGATGTATCAGGGTACCGGACGGAAACTCATCGGTTACAAAAGGCATTTCATTTTCTTGAACTTATTTGAACTCCAGGCATTTTATGTGTTCAAAATGCACCATTCAAAGCCACATCATCAATTTTCAACCCTTTCTGACTTCATTTGGTATTTTTCATGCAGTTATTGAGTTTTTGAGCTAAATGGCCCTGAAATTGGAAAGCACTACAAATGAACTCTGAAAAGGTTGAAACTTGGCATGGTATCATAATTTCACCCACATAGCATGTGCTAAAAAGTTGAGAGGGTTACGACAAACGCTGGATGCAATTCGTCTTCAAAACGGACAGTCTCTTTCGAAGTATCAGGGTTCCGGACGGAAACTCATCGATTACAAAAGGCATTTCATTTTCTTGAACTTATTTGAACTCGAGGCTTTTTGTGTCCTCAAAATGTACCATTCAAAACCAAAACATCAATATTCAGCCCTTGCCCACATCATTTGGTATTTCTCATGCAATTATTGATTTTTTGAGCTACATGACCCTGAAATTGGAAAGCACTACAAATCAACTCTGAAAACGTTGAAACTTGGCATTGTATCATCATTTCACCCACATAGCATGTGCTAAAAAGTTGAGAGGGTTACGACAAAAGCTGGATGCACTTCATGTACAAAACGGACAGTCTCTTTCGAAGTATCAGGGATCTGGACGGAAACTCATCGGTTACGAAAGGCACTTCATTTTCTTGAACTTATTTGAACTCGAGGCTTTTTGTGTCTTGAAAATGTACCATTCAAAGCCAGAAAAACAATTTTCAACCCTTCCCAACATCATTTGGTATTTTTCATGGAGTTATTGATTTTTTAGCTAAATGACCCCGAAATTGGAAAGCACTACAAATGAACTCTGAAAAGGTTGAAACTTGGCATGGTATCATAATTTCACCCAAATAGCATGTGCTAAAAAGTTGAGAGGCTTACGACAAAAGCTGGATGCACTTCGTGTACAAAACATACAGTCTCTTTCGAAGTATCAGGGTTCCAGACGGAAACTCATCGGTTACAAAAGGCATTTCATTTTCTTGAACTAATTTGAACTCGAGGCTTTTTGTCTGTTCAAAATGTACCATTCAAAGCCAAAACATCAATTTTCAGCCCTTGCTGACATCATTTGGTATTTTTCATGCAGTTATTGATTTTTTAGCTAAATGAGTCTGAAATTGGAAAGCACTAAAAATGAACTCTGAAAAGATTGAAACTTGGCATGGTATCATCATTTCACCCACATAGCATGTGCTCATAACTTGAGAGGGTGACGGCAAAGGCTGGATGCACTTCGTGTACAAAACGGACAATCTCTTTCGAAGTATCTGGGTTCCAGAGGGAAACTCATCGGTTACAAATGGCATTTCATTTACTTGAACTTATTTGAACTCGAGGATTTTTGTGTGTTCAGAATGTACAATTCAAATCCACAACATCAATTTTCAACCCTTCCCGACATCATTTCGTATTTTTCATGGAGTTATTGATTTTTTAGCTGAATGACCCTGAAATTGGAAAGCACTACAAATGAACTCTGACATTGTTGAAACTTGGCATGGTATAATCATTTCACCCACATAGCATGTGCTAAAATGTTGAGAGGGTCACGACAAAAGCTGGATGCACTTCGTGTACAAAACAGACAGTCTCTTTCGAAGTATCAGGGTTCCGGACGGAAACTCATCGGTTACGAAAGGCACTTCATTTTCTTGAACTTATTTGAACTCGAGGCTTTTTGTGTGTTCAAAATGTACCATTCAAAGCCAGAAAATCAATTTTCAACCCTTCCCAACATCATTTGGTATTTTTCATGGAGTTATTGATTTTTTAGCTAAATGACCCCGAAATTGGAAAGCACTACAAATGAACTCTGAAAAGGTTGAAACTTGGCATGGTATCATAATTTCACCCAAATAGCATGTGCTAAAAAGTTGAGAGGCTTACGAAAAAAGCTGGATGCACTTCGTGTACAAAACATACAGTCTCTTTCGAAGTATCAGGGTTCCAAACGGAAACTCATCGGTTACAAAAGGCATTTCATTTTCATAAACTTATTTGAACTCGAGGCTTTTTGTGTGTTCAAAATGTACCATTCAAAGCCAAAACATCAATTTTCAGCCCTTGCCAACATCATTTGGTATTTTTCATGCAGTTATTGATTTTTTAGCTGAATGAGTCTGAAATTGGAAAGCACTAAAAATGAACTCTGAAAAGGTTGAAACTTGGCATGGTATCATCATTTCACCCACATAGCATGTGCTCATAACTTGAGAGGGTGTCGGCAAAGGCTGGATGCACTTCGTGTACAAAACGGACAATCTCTTTCGAAGTATCAGGGTATCGGACGGAAACACATCGGTTACAAAAGGCATTTCATTTACTTGAACTTATTTGAACTCGAGGATTTTTGTGTGTTCAGAATGTACAATTCAAATCCACAACATCAATTTTCAACCCTTCCCGACATCATTTCGTATTTTTCATGGAGTTATTGATTTTTTAGCTGAATGACCCTGAAATTGGAAAGCACTACAAATGAACTCTGATATTGTTGAAACTTGGCATGGTATAATCATTTCACCCACATAGCATGTGCTAAAATGTGGAGAGGGTTACGACAAAAGCTGGATGCACTTCGTGTACAAAACAGACAGTGTCTTTCGAAGTATCAGGGTTCCGGACGGAAACTCATCGGTTACGAAAGGCACTTCATTTTCTTGAACTTATTTGAACTCGAGGCTTTTTGTGTGTTCAAAATGTACCATTCAAAGCCAGAAAAGCAATTTTCAACCCTTCCCAACATCATTTGGTATTTTTCATGGAGTTATTGATTTTTTAGTTAAATGACCCCGAAATTGGAAAGCACTACAAATGAACTATGAAAAGGTTGAAACTTGGCATGGTATCATAATTTCACCCAAATAGCATGTGCTAAAAAGTTGAGAGGCTTACGAAAAAAGCTGGATGCACTTCGTGTACAAAACATACAGTCTCTTTCGAAGTATCAGGGTTCCAAACGGAAACTCATCGGTTACAAAAGGCATTTCATTTTCTTTAACTTATTTGAACTCGAGGCTTTTTCTGTGTTCAAAATGTACCATTCAAAGCCAAAACATCAATTTTCAGCCCTTGCCAACATCATTTGGTATTTTTCATGCAGTTATTGATTTTTTAGCTAAATGAGTCTGAAATTGGAAAGCACTAAAAATGAACTCTGAAAAGGTTGAAACTTGGCATGGTATCAACATTTCACCCACATAGCATGTGCTCATAACTTGAGAGGGTGACGGCAAAGGCTGGATGCACTTCGTGTACAAAACGGACAATCTCTTTCGAAGTATCAGGGTACCGGACGGAAACTCATCGGTTACAAAAGGCATTTCATTTTCTTGAACTTATTTGAACTCCGGGCATTTTATGTGTTCAAAATGCACCATTCAAAGCCACATCATCAATTTTCAACCCTTTCTGACTTCATTTGGTATTTTTCATGCAGTTATTGAGTTTTTGAGCTAAATGGCCCTGAAATTGGAAAGCACTACAAATGAACTCTGAAAAGGTTGAAACTTGGCATGGTATCATAATTTCACCCACATAGCATGTGCTAAAAAGTTGAGAGGGTTACGACAAACGCTGGATGCAATTCGTCTTCAAAACGGACAGTCTCTTTCGAAGTATCAGGGTTCCGGACGGAAACTCATCGATTACAAAAGGCATTTCATTTTCTTGAACTTATTTGAACTCGAGGCTTTTTGTGTCCTCAAAATGTACCATTCAAAACCAAAACATCAATATTCAGCCCTTGCCCACATCATTTGGTATTTCTCATGCAATTATTGATTTTTTGAGCTACATGACCCTGAAATTGGAAAGCACTACAAATCAACTCTGAAAACGTTGAAACTTGGCATTGTATCATCATTTCACCCACATAGCATGTGCTAAAAAGTTGAGAGGGTTACGACAAAAGCTGGATGCACTTCATGTACAAAACGGACAGTCTCTTTTGAAGTATCAGGGATCTGGACGGAAACTCATCGGTTACGAAAGGCACTTCATTTTCTTGAACTTATTTGAACTCGAGGCTTTTTGTGTCTTCAAAATGTACCATTCAAAGCCAGAAAATCAATTTTCAACCCTTCCCAACATCATTTGGTATTTTTCATGGAGTTATTGATTTTTTAGCTAAATGACCCCGAAATTGGAAAGCACTACAAATGAACTCTGAAAAGGTTGAAACTTGGCATGGTATCATAATTTCACCCAAATAGCATGTGCTAAAAAGTTGAGAGGCTTACGACAAAAGCTAGATGCACTTCGTGTACAAAACATACAGTCTCTTTCGAAGTATCAGGGTTCCAGACGGAAACTCATCGGTTACAAAAGGCATTTCATTTTCTTGAACTAATTTGAACTCGAGGCTTTTTGTCTGTTCAAAATGTACCATTCAAAGCCAAAACATCAATTTTCAGCCCTTGCTGACATCATTTGGTATTTTTCATGCAGTTATTGATTTTTTAGCTAAATGAGTCTGAAATTGGAAAGCACTAAAAATGAACTCTGAAAAGATTGAAACTTGGCATGGTATCATCATTTCACCCACATAGCATGTGCTCATAACTTGAGAGGGTGACGGCAAAGGCTGGATGCACTTCGTGTACAAAACGGACAATCTCTTTCGAAGTATCAGGGTACCGGACGGAAACTCATCGGTTACAAAAGGCATTTCATTTTCTGGAACTTATTTGAACTCCAGGAATTTTATGTGTTCAAAATGCACCATTCAAAGCCACATCATCAATTTTCAACCCTTTCTGACTTCATTTGGTATTTTTCATGCAGTTATTGATTTTTTGAGCTAAATGGCCCTGAAATTTGAAAGCACTACAAATGAACTCTGAAAAGCTTGAAACCTGGCATGGTATCATCATTTCACCCACATAGCCTGTGCAAAAATGTTGAGAGGGTTACGACAAAAGCTGGATGCACATCGTCTTCAAAACGGACAGTCTCTTTCAAAGTATCAGGGTTCGGGACAGAAACTCATCGGTTACAAAAGGCATTTCATTTTCTTGAAATTATTTGAACTCGACGATTTTTGTGTGTTCAAAATGTACCATTAAAAGCCACAACATCAATTTTCAACCCTTCCCGACATCATTTGGTATTTTTCACGTAGTTATTGATTTTTTAGCTAAATGACCTTGAAATTGGAAAGCACTACAAATGAACTCTGAAAAGGTTGAAACTTGGCATGGTATCATCATTTCACCAACATAGCATGTGCTAAAATGTTGAGAGGGTTACGACAAAAGCTGGATGCACTTCGTGTACAAAACAGACAGTCTCTTTTGAAGTATCAGGGTTCCGGACGAAAACTCATCGGTTATGAAAGGCACTTCATTTTCTTGCCTTATTTGAACTCGAGGATTTTTTTGTGTGTTCAAAATGTACCATTCAAAGCCACAACTTCAATTTTCAACCCTTCCCAACATCATTTCGTATTTTTCATGCGGTTATTTATTTTTTAGCTAAATGACCCTGAAATTGGAAAGCACTATAAATGAACTCCGAAAAGGTTGAAACTTGGCATGGTGTCATAATTTCACCCACATAGCATGTGCTATAAAGTTGGGAGGGTCACGACAAAAGCTGGATGCACTTCGTGTACAAAATATACAGTCTCCTCCGAAGTATCAGGGTTCCAGACGGAAACTCATCGGTTACAAAAGGCATTTCATTTTCTTGAACTAATTTGAACTCGAGGCTTTTTGTCTGTTCAAAATGTACCATTCAAAGCCAAAACATCAATTTTCAGCCCTTGCTGACATCATTTGGTATTTTTCATGCAGTTATTGATTTTTTAGCTAAATGAGTCTGAAATTGGAAAGCACTAAAAATGAACTCTGAAAAGATTGAAACTTGGCATGGTATCATCATTTCACCCACATAGCATGTGCTCATAACTTGAGAGGGTGACGGCAAAGGCTGGATGCACTTCGTGAACAAAACGGACAATCTCTTTCGAAGTATCAGGGTACCGGACGGAAACTCATCGGTTACAAAAGGCATTTCATTTTCTGGAACTTATTTGAACTCCAGGAATTTTATGTGTTCAAAATGCACCATTCAAAGCCACATCATCAATTTTCAACCCTTTCTGACTTCATTTGGTATTTTTCATGCAGTTATTGATTTTTTGAGCTAAATGGCCCTGAAATTTGAAAGCACTACAAATGAACTCTGAAAAGCTTGAAACCTGGCATGGTATCATCATTTCACCCACATAGCCTGTGCAAAAATGTTGAGAGGGTTACGACAAAAGCTGGATGCACATCGTCTTCAAAACGGACAGTCTCTTTCAAAGTATCAGGGTTCGGGACAGAAACTCATCGGTTACAAAAGGCATTTCATTTTCTTGAAATTATTTGAACTCGACGCTTTTTGTGTGTTCAAAATGTACCATTAAAAGCCACAACATCAATTTTCAACCCTTCCCGACATCATTTGGTATTTTTCACGTAGTTATTGATTTTTTAGCTAAATGACCTTGAAATTGGAAAGCACTACAAATGAACTCTGAAAAGGTTGAAACTTGGCATGGTATCATCATTTCACCAACATAGCATGTGCTAAAATGTTGAGAGGGTTACGACAAAAGCTGGATGCACTTCGTGTACAAAACAGACAGTCTCTTTTGAAGTATCAGGGTTCCGAACGAAAACTCATCGGTTATGAAAGGCACTTCATTTTCTTGCCTTATTTGAACTCGAGGCTTTTTTTGTGTGTTCAAAATGTACCATTCAAAGCCACAACTTCAATTTTCAACCCTTCCCAACATCATTTCGTATTTTTCATGCGGTTATTTATTTTTTAGCTAAATGACCCTGAAATTGGAAAGCACTATAAATGAACTCTGAAAAGGTTGAAACTTGGCATGGTATCATAATTTCACCCACATAGCATGTGCTATAAAGTTGGGAGGGTCACGACAAAAGCTGGATGCACTTCGTGTACAAAATATACAGTCTCCTCCGAAGTATCAGGGTTCCAGACGGAAACTCATCGGTTACAAAAGGCACTTCATTTTCTTGAACTTATTTGAACTCGAGGCATTTTGTGTGTTCAAAATGTACCATTAAAAGCCACAACATCAATTTTCAGCCCTTGCCGACATCATTTGGTATTTTTCATGCAGTTATTGATTTTTTAGCTAAATGACTCTAAAATTGGAAAGCACTAAAAATGAACTCTGAAAAGGTTGAAACATTGTATGGTATCATCATTTCACCCACATAGCATGTGCTAAAAAGTTGATAGGATTATGACAAAAGCTGGATGCACTTCGTGTACAAAACGGCCAGTCTCTTTCGAAGTATCAGGGTTCCAAAGGGAAACTCATCTGTTACAAAAGGCATTTCATTTACTTGAACTTATTTGAACTCGAGGATTTTTGTGTGTTCAGAATGTACAATTCAAATCCACAACATCAATTTTCAACCCTTCCCGACATCATTTCGTATTTTTCCTGGAGTTATTGATTTTTTAGCTGAATGACCCTGAAATTGGAAAGCACTACAAATCAACTCTGATATTGTTGAAACTTGGCATGGCATAATCATTGCACCCACATAGCATGTGCCAAAATGTTGAGAGGGTTACGACAAAAGCTGGATGCACTTCGTGTACAAAACAGACAGTCTCTTTCGAAGTATCAGGGTTCCGGACGGAAACTCATCGGTTACTAAAGGCACTTCATTTTGTTGAACTTATTTGAACTCGAGGCTTTTTGTGTGTTCAAAATGTACCATTCAAAGCCAGAAAATCAATTTTCAACCCTTCCCAACATCATTTGGTATTTTTCATGGAGTTATTGATTTTTTAGCTAAATGACCCCGAAATTGGAAAGCACTACAAATGAACTCTGAAAAGGTTGAAACTTGGCATGGTATCATAATTTCACCCAAATAGCATGTGCTAAAAAGTTGAGAGGCTTACGAAAAAAGCTGGATGCACTTCATGTACAAAACATACAGTCTCTTTCGAAGTATCAGGGTTCCAAACGGAAACTCATCGGTTACAAAAGGCATTTCATTTTCTTGAACTTATTTGAACTCCAGGCATTTTATGTGTTCAAAATGCACCATTCAAAGCCACATCATCAATTTTCAACCCTTTCTGACTTCATTTGGTATTTTTCATGCAGTTATTGATTTTTTGAGCTAAATGGCCCTGAAATTGGAAAGCACTACAAATGAACTTTGAAAAGGTTGAAACTTGGCATGGTATCATCATTTCACCCACATAGCATGTGATAAAATGTTCAGAGGGTTACGACAAACGCTGGATGCACATCGTCTTCAAAACGGACTGTCTCTTTCGAAGTATCAGGGTTCCGGACGGAAACTCATCGGTTACAAAAGGCATTTCATTTTCTTGAACTTATTTGGACTCGAGGCTTTTTGTGTGCTCAAAATGTACCATTCAAAACCAAAACATCAATATTCAGCCCTTGCCGACATCATTTGGTATTTCTCATGCAGTTATTGATTTTTTGAGCTAAATGACCCTGAAATTGGAAAGCACTACAAATGAACTCTGAAAAGGTTGAAAGTTGGCATGGTATCATCATTTCACTAACATAGCAGGTGCTAAAATGTTGAGAGGGTTACGACAAAAGTTGGATGCACTTCGCGTACAAAACAGAGAGTCTCTTTCGAAGTATCAGGGTTACGGACAGAAACTCATCAGTTATGATAGGCACTTCATTTTCTTGAAGTTATTTGAACTCGAGGCTTTTTGTGTGTTCAAAATGTACCATTCAAAGCCACAACATCAATTTTCAACCCTTCCCAACATCATTTGGTATTTTTCATGCAGTTATTGATTTTTTAGCTAAATGAGTCTGAAATTGGAAAGAACTAAAAATGAACTCTGAAAAGGTTGAAACTTGGCATGGTATCATCATTTCACCCACATAGCATGTGCTCATAACTTGAGAGGGTGACGGCAAAGGCTGGATGCACTTTGTGTACAAAACGGACAATCTCTTTCGAAGTATCACGGTACCGGACGGAAACTCATCGGTTACAAAAGGCATTTCATTTTCTTGAACTTATTTGAACTCCAGGCATTTTATGTGTTCAAAATGCACCATTCAAAGCCACATCATCAATTTTCAACCCTTTCTGACTTCATTTGGTATTTTTCATGCAGTTATTGATTTTTTGAGCTAAATGGCCCTGAAATTGGAAAGCACTACAAATGAACTTTGAAAAGGTTGAAACTTGGCATGGTATCATCATTTCACCCACATAGCATGTGATAAAATGTTGAGCGGGTTACAACAAACGCTGGATGCACATCGTCTTCAAAACGGACTGTCTCTTTCGAAGTATCAGGGTTCCGGACGGAAACTCATCGGTTACAAAAGGCATTTCATTTTCTTGAACTTATTTGGACTCGAGGCTTTTTGTGTGCTCAAAATGTACCATTCAAAACCAAAACATCAATATTCAGCCCTTGCCGACATCATTTGGTATTTCTCATGCAGTTATTGATTTTTTGAGCTAAATGACCCTGAAATTGGAAAGCACTACAAATGAACTCTGAAAAGGTTGAAACTTGGCATGGTATCATCATTTCACTAACATAGCAGGTGCTAAAATGTTGAGAGGGTTACGACAAAAGTTGGATGCACTTCGTGTACAAAACAGACAGTCTCTTTCGAAGTATCAGGGTTCCGGACAGAAACTCATCAGTTATGATAGGCACTTCATTTTCTTGAACTTATTTGAACTCGAGGCTTGTTGTGTGTTCAAAATGTACCATTCAAAGCCACAACATCAATTTTCAACCCTTCCCAACATCATTTGGTATTTTTCATGCAGTTATTGATTTTTTTAGCTAAATGACCCTGAAATTGGAAAGCACTATAAATGAACTCTGAAAAGGTTGAAACTTCGCATGGTATCATAATTTCACCCACATAGCACGTGCTATAAAGTTGAGATGGTTACGACAAAAGCTGGATGCACTTCGTGTACAAAATATACAGTCTCTTTCGAAGTATCAGGGTTCCAGACGGAAACTCATCGGTTACAAAAGGCATTTCATTTTCTTGAACTTATTTGAACATGAGTCTTTTTGTGTGTTCAAAATGTACCATTAAAAGCCACAACATCAATTTTCAGCCCTTGCCGACATCATTTGGTATTTTTCATGCAGTTATTGATTTTTCAGCTAAATGACTCTGAAATTTGAAAGCACTAAAAATGAATTCTGAAAAGGTTGAAACTTGGTATGGTAACATCATTTCACCCACATAGCATGTGCTAAAAAGTTGAGAGGGTTATGACAAAAGCTGGATGCACTTCGTGTACAAAACGGACAGTCTCTTTCGAAGTATCAGGGTTCTGGACGTAAACTCATCGGTTACAAAAGGCATTTCATTTTCTTGAACTTATTTGAACTCGAGGATTTTTGTGTGTTAAAAATGTACTATTCAAATCCACAACATCAATTTCAACCCTTCCCGACATCATTTGGTATTTTTCATGGAGTTATTGATTTTTTAGCTGAATAACCCTGAAATTGGAAAGCACTACAAATGAACTCTGATATTGTTGAAACTTGGCATGGTATCATCATTTCACCCACATAGAATGTGCTAAAATGTTGAGAGGGTTACGACAAAAGCTGGATGCACGTCGTGTACAAAACAGACAGTCTCTTTCGAAGTATCAGGGTTCCGGACGGAAACTCATCGGTTACGAAAGGCACTTCATTTTCTTGAACTTATTTGAACTCGAGGCTTTTTGTGTGTTCAAAATGTACCATTCAAAGACACAACATCAATTTTCAACAGTTCCCAACATCATTTGGTATTTTTCATGCAGTTATTGATTTTTTAGCTAAATGACCCCGAAATTGGAGAGCACTACAAATGAACTCTGACAAGGTTGAAACTTGGCATGGTATCATAATTTGACCCACATAGCATGTGCTAAAAAGTTGAGAGGGTTGCGACAAAAGCTGGATGCACTTCGTGTACAAAACATACAGTCTCTTTTGAAGTATCAGGATTCCAGACGGATACTCATCGGTTACAAAAGGCATTTCATTTTCTTGAACTTATTTGAACTCGAGGCTTTTTGTGTGTTCAAAATGTACCATTCAAAGCCAAAACATCAATTTTCAGCCCTTGCTGACATCATTTGGTATTTTTCATGCAGTTATTGATTTTTTAGCTAAATGACCCTGAAATTGGAAAGCACTACAAATGAACTCTGAAAAGGTTGAAATTGGCATGGTATCATCATTTCACCCACATAGCATGTGCTAAAAAGTTGAGAGGGTTACGACAAAATTTGGATGCACTGCGTGTACACAACGGACAGTCTCTTTCGAAGTATCAGGGTTCTAGAGGGAAACTCAACAGTTAGAAAAGGCATTTCATTTTCTTGAACTTATTTGAACTCGAGGCTTTTTATGTGTTCAGAATGCACCATTCAAAGCCACATCATCAATTTTCAACCCTTTCTGACTTCATTTGGTATTTTTCATGCAGTTATTGATTTTTTGAGCTAAATGGCCCTGAAATTGGAAAGCACTACAAATGAACTATGAAAAGGATGAAACTTGGCATGGTATCATCATTTCACCCACATAGCATGTGCTAAAATGTTGAGAGGGTTACGACAAAAGCTGGATGCACTTCGTGTACAAAACAGACAGTCTCTTTCGAAGTATCTGGGTTCCGGACAGAAACTCATCGGTTACAAAAGGCATTTCATTTTCTTGAACTTATTTGAACTCTAGACTTTTTGTGTGTTCAAAATGCACCATTAAAAGCCACAACATCAATTTTCAACCCTTCCCAACATCATTTGGTATTTTTCATGCAGCTATTGATTTTTTAGCTAAATGACCTTGAAATTGGAAAGCACTACAAATGAACTCTGAAAAGGTTGAAACTTGGCATGGTATCATAATTTCGCCCACATACCAAGTGCTAAAAAGTTGAGAGGGTTACGACAAACGCTGGATGCACTTCGTCTTCAAAACGGACAGTCTCTTTCGAAGGATCAGGTTTCCGGACGGAAACTCATCGATTACAAAAGGCAATTCATTTTCTTGAACTTATTTGAACTCGAGGGTTTTTGTGTGTTCAAAATGTACCATTCAAAACCAAAACATCAATTTTCAGCCCTTGCCGACATCATTTGGTATTTTTCATGCAGTTATTGATTTTTTAGCTAAATGACTTTGAAATTGGAAAGCACTAAAAATGAACTCTGAAAAGGTTGAAAGTTGGCATGGTATCATCAATCCACCCACATAGCATGTGCTAAAAAGTTGAGAGGGTTATGGCAAAGACTGGATGCACTTCGTGTACAAAACAGACAATCTCTTTCGAAGTATTAGGGTTCCGGACGGAAACTCATCGGTTACAAAAGGCATTTCATTTTCTTGATCTTATTTGAACTCCAGGCTTTTTATGTGTTCAAAATGCACCATTCAAAGCCGCATCATCAATTTTAAACCCTTTCTGACTTGGTTTGGTATTTCTCATGCAGTTATTGATTTTTTGAGCTAAATGACCCTGAAATTGGAAAGCACTACAAATGAACTTTGAAAAGGTTGAAACTTGGCATGGTATCATCATTTCACCCACATAGCAGGTGCTAAAAAGTTGAGAGGGTTACGAGAAGAGCTGGATGCACTTCGTGTACAAAACGGACAGTCTCTTTCGAAGTATCAGGGTTCCGGACGGAAACTCATCGGTTACAAAAGGCATTTCATTTTCTTGAACTTATTTGAACTCGAGGCTTTCCTAGTGTTCCAAATGTACCATTCAAAGACACAACATCAATTTTCAACCTTTCCCGACATCATTCGGTATTTTTCGTGCAGTTATAGATTTTTTAGCTAAATGACCCTGGAATTGGAAAGATCTACCAATCAACTCTGAAAAGGTTGAAACTTGGCATGGTATCACCATTTCACCCACATAGCATGTGCCAAAAAGTTGAGATGGTTACGGCAAAAGAAGGATGCACTACGTGTACAAAACGGACAATCTCTTTCGAAGTATTAGGGTTCCGGATGGAAACTCATCGGTTACAAAAGGCATTTCATTTTCATGAACTTATTTGAACTCCAGGCTTTTTCTGTGTTCAAAATGCACCATTACAAAGCCACACCATCAATTTTCAACCCTTTCTGACTTGATTTGGTATTTTTCATGCAGTTATTGATTTTTTTGAGCTAAATGACCCTGAAATTGGAAAGAACTACAAATGAACTCTGAAAATGTTTAAACTTGTCATAGTATCATCATTTCACCCAAATAGCATGTGCTAAAAAGTTGAGAGGGTTACGACAAGAGCTGGATGAACTTCGTGTACAACACGGCCTGTCTCTTTCGAATTATCCATGTTCCGGACGGAAACTCATCGGTTACAAAAGGCATTTCATTTTCTTGAACTTATTTGAACTCGAGGCTTTGTGTGTGTTCAAAATGTACCATTCAAAGACACAACATCAATTTTCAACCCTTCCCGACATCATTCGGTATTTTTCATGCAGTTATTGTTTTTTAGCTAAATGACCCTGAAATTGGAAAGCACTACGAATGAACTTTGAAAAGTTTGAAACTTGGCATGGTATCATCATTTCACCCACATAGCATTTCACAAAAAGTTGAGATGGTTACGGCAAAAGCTGGATGCACTACGTGTACAAAACGGACAATCTTTTTCGAAGTATTAGGCTTCCGGCGGAAACTCATCAGTTACAAAGGCATTTCATTTTCTTGAACTTATTTGAACTCCAGGATTTTTGTGTATTCAAAATGCACCATTAAAACCCTTTCTGACTTCATTTGGTATTTTTCATGCAGTTATTGATTTTTTTGAGCTAATTGACCCTTAAATTGGAAAGCACTACAAATGAACTCTGAAAAGGTTGAAACTTGGCATGGTATCATCATTTCACCCACATAGCATGCGCTAAAAAGTTGAGAGGGTGATGACAAAAGCTAGATGCACTTCGTGTACAAAACGGACAGTCTCTTCCGAAGTATTAGGGTTCCGGACGGAAACTCATCGGTTACAAAAGGCATTACATTTTCTTGAACTTATTTGAACTTGAGGCTTTTTGTGTGTCCAAAATGTACCATTCAAAGCCACAACATGAATTTTCAACCCTTCCTGACATCATTTGGTATTTTTCATGCAGTTATTGATTTTTTAGCTAAATGACCCTGAAATTGGAAAGCACTACAAATGAACTTTGAAAAGGTTGAAACTTGGCATGGTATCATCATTTCACCCACATATCATGTGCTAAAAAGTTGAGAGGGTTACGACAAGAGCTGGATGCACTTCGTGTACAAAACGGACAGTCTCTTTCGAAGTATCAGGGTTCCGGACGGAAACTCATCGGTTACAAAAGGCATTTCATTTTCTTGAACTTAGTTGACGTCGAGGCTTTCTGTGTGTTCCAAATGTACCATTAAAAGACACAGCTTCAATTTTCAACCCTTCCTGACATCATTCGGTATTTTTCATGCAGTTATTGTTTTTTAGCTAAATGACCCTGAAATTGGAAAGCACTACAAATGAACTTTGAAAAGTTTGAAACTTGGCATGGTATCATCATTTCACCCACATAGCACGTGACAAAAAGTTGAGATGGTTACGGCAAAAGCTGGATGCACTACGTGTACAAAACGGACAATCTTTTTCGAAGTATTAGGGTTCCGGACGGAAACTCATCGGTTACAAAAGGCATTTCATTTTCTTGAACTTATTTGAACTCCAGGCTTTTTGTGTATTCAAAATGCACCATTAAAACCCTTTCTGACTTCATTTGGTATTTTTCATGCAGTTATTGATTTTTTAGCTAAATGACCCTGAAATTGGAAGGCACTACAAATGAACTCTGAAAAGGTTGAAACTTGGCATGGTAGCATCATTTCACCCACATAGCATGTGCTAAAATGTTGAGAGGGTTACGACAAAAGCTGGATGCACTTCGTGTACAAAACAAACAGTCTTTTTCGAAGTATCAGGGTTCGAGACGGAAACTCATCGGTTACAAAAGGCATTTCATTTTCTTGAACTTATTTGAACTCGAGGCTTTTGTGTGTTCAAAATGTAACATTCAAAGCCAAAACATGAATTTTCAGCCCTTGCCGACATCATTTGGTTTTTTTCAGGCAGTTATTGATTTTTGAGCTAAATGATCCCAAAATTGGAAAGCACTAGAAATGAAGTCTGAAAAGGTTGAAACTTGGCATGGTATGATCATTTCAGCCACATAGCATGTGCTGAAAAGTTGAGACGGTTACGGCAAAAGCTGGATGCACTTCGTGTACAAAACAGACAATCTCTTTCGAATTATCAGGGTTCCGGACGGAAACTCATCGGTTACAAAAGGCATTTCATTTTCTTGAACTTATTTGAACTCGAGGCTTTTTGTGTGTTCAAAATGCACCATTCAAAGCCACACCATCTATTTTCAACCCTTTCTGACTTGATTTGGTATTTTTCATGCAGTTATTGATTTTTTTGAGCTAAATGACCCTAAAATTGGAAAGAACTACAAATGAACTCTAAAAATGTTGAAACTTGGCATGGTATCATCATTTCACCCACATAGCATGTGCTAAAAAGTTGAGAGGGTTATGACAAGAGCTGGATGAACTTCGTGTACAACACGAACAGTCTCTTTCGAATTATCAAGGTTCCGGACGGAAACTCATCGGTTACAAAAGGCATTTCATTTTCTTGAACTTATTTTAACTCGAGGCTTTGTGTGTGTTCAAAATGTACCATTCAAAGACACAACATCAATTTTCAACCCTTCCCGACATCATTCGGTATTTTTCATGCAGTTATTGTTTTTTAGCTAAATGACCCTAAAATTGGAAAGCACTACGAATGAACTTTCAAAAGTTTGAAACTTGGCATGGTATCATAATTTCACCCACATAGCATGTGACACAAAGTTGAGATAGTTACGGCAAAAGCTGGATGCACTACGTGTACAAAACGGACAATCTTTTTCGAAGTATTAGGGTTCCGTATAGAAACTCATCGGTTACAAAAGGCATGTCATTTTCTTGAACTTATTTGAACTCGAGGCTTTGTGTGTGTTCAAAATGTACCATTCAAATACACAACATCAATTTTCAACCCTTCCCGACATCATTCGGTATTTTTCGTGCAGTTATTGTTTTTTAGCTAAATGACCCTGAAATTGGAAAGCACTACGAATGAACTTTGAAAAGTTTGAAACTTGGCATGGTATCATCATTTCACCCACATAGCATGTGACAAAAAGTTGAGATGGTTACGGCAAAAGCTGGATGCACTACGTGTACAAAACGGACAATCTTTTTCGAAGTATTAGGGTTCCGGACGGAAACTCATCGGTTACAAAAGGCATTTCATTTTCTTGAACTTATTTGAACTCCAGGATTTTTGTGTATTCAAAATGCACCTTTAAAACCCTTTTTGACTTCATTTGGTATTTTTCATGCCGTCATTGATTTTTTGGAGCTCAATGACCCTAAAATTGGAAAGCACTACAAACGAACTCTGAAAAGGTTGAAACTTGGCATGGTATCATCATTTCACCCACATAGCATGCGCTAAAAAGTTGAGAGGGTTATGACAAAAGCTAGATGCACTTCATGTACAGAATGGATAGTCTCTTCCGCAGTATTAGGGTTCCGGACGGAAACTCATCGGTTACAAAAGGCATTTCATTAGCTTGAAATTATTTGAACTCAAAGATTTTTGTGTGTTCAAAATGTACCATTCAAAGCCACAACATCAATTTTCAACACTTCCCGACATCATTTGGTATTTCTCATGCAGTTATTGATTTTTTATCTAAATGACCCTGAAATTGGAAAGCACTACAAAGGAACTATGAAAAGGTTGAAACTTGGCATGGTATCATCATTTCACCCACATAGCATGTGCTAAAAAGTTGAGAGGGTGACGACAAGAGCTGGATGCACTTCGTGTACAAAACGGATAGTCTCTTTCGAAGTATCAGGGTTCCGGACGAAAACTCATCGGTTACAAACAGCATTTCATTTTCTTGAACTTATTTGAACTCGAGGCTTTCTGTGTGTTCCAAATGTACCATTCAAAGACACAACATCAATTTTCAACCTTTCCCGACATCATTCGGTATTTTTCGTGCAGTTATAGATTTTTTAGCTAAATGACCCTGGAATTGGAAAGCACTACGAATGAACTCTGAAAAAGGTTGAAACTTGGCATGGTATCATCATTTCACCCACATAGCATGTGCCAAAAACTTGAGATGGTTACGGCAAAAGAAGGATGCACTACGTGTACAAAACGGACAATCTCTTTCGAAGTATTAGGGTTCCGGATGGAAACTCATCGGTTACAAAAGGCATTTCATTTTCTTGAACTTATTTGAACTCCAGGCTTTTTCTGTGTTCAAAATGCACCATTCAAAGCCACACCAACAATTTTCAACCCTTTCTGACTTGATGTGGTATTTTTCATGCAGTTATTGATTTTTTTGAGCTAAATGACCCTGAAATTGGAAAGAACTACAAATGAACTCTGAAAATGTTGAAACCTGGCATGGTATCATCATTTCACCCACATAGCATGTGCTAAAAAGTTGAGAGGGTTACGACAAGAGCTGGATGAACTTCATGTACAACACGGACAGTCTCTTTCGAATTATCAAGGTTCCGGACGGAAACTCATCGGTTACAAAAGGCATTTCATTTTCTTGAACTTATTTGAACTTGAGGCTTTGTGTGTGTTCAAAATGTTCCATTCAAAGACACAACATCAATTTTCAACCCTTCCCGACATCATTCGGTATTTTTCGTGCAGTTATTGTTTTTTAGCTAAATGACCCTGAAATTGGAAAGCACTACGAATGAACTTTGAAAAGTTTGAAACTTGGCATGGTATCATCATTTCACCCACACAGAATGTGACAAAAAGTTGAGATGGTTACGGCAAAAGCTGGATGCACTACGTGTACAAAACGGACAATCTTTTTCGAAGTATTAGGGTTCCGGACGGAACCTCATCGGTTACAAAAGGTATTTCATTTTCTTGAACTTATTTGAACTCCAGGATTTTTGTGTATTCAAAATGAACCTTTAAAACCCTTTCTGACCTCATTCGGTATTTTTCATGCCGTCATTGATTTTTTGGAGCTCAATGACCCTGAAATTGGAAAGCACTACAAATGAACTCTGAAAAGGTTGAAACTTGGCATGGTATCATCATTTCACCCACATAGCATGCGCTAAAAAGTTGAGAGGGTTATGACAAAAGCTAGATGCACTTCATGTACAAAACGGACAGTCTCTTCCGAAGTATTAGGGTTCCGGACGGAAACTCATCGGTTACAAAAGGCATTTCATTATCTTGAACTTATTTGAACTCAAAGATTTTTGTGTGTTGAAAATGTACCATTCAAAGCCACAACATCAATTTTCAACACTTCACGACATCATTTGGTATTTCTCATGCAGTTATTGATTTTTTATCTAAATGACCCTGAAATTGGAAAGCACTACAAAGGAACTATGAAAAGGTTGAAACTTGGCATGGTATCATCATTTCACCCACATAGCATGTGCTAAAAAGTTGAGAGGGTGACGACAAGAGCTGGATGCACTTCGTGTACAAAACGGACAGTCTCTTTCGAAGTATCAGGGTTTCGGATGGAAACTCATCGGTTACAAACGACATTTCATTTTCTTGAACTTATTTGAACTCGAGGCTTTCTGTGTGTTCCAAATGTACCATTCAAAGACACAACACCAATTTTCAACCTTTCCCGACATCATTCGGTATTTTTCGTGCAGTTATATATTTTTTCGCTAAATGACCCTGGAATTGGAAAGCACTACGAATGAACTCTGAAAAGGTTGAAACTTGGCATGGTATCATCATTTGACCCACATAGCATGTGCCAAAAAGTTGAGATGGTTACGGCAAAAGAAGGATGCACTACGTGTACAAAACAGACAATCTCTTTCGAAGTATTAGGGTTCCGGATGGAAACTCATCGGTTACAAAACGCATTTCATTTCCTAGAACTTATTTGAACTCCAGGCTTTTTCTGTGTTCAAAATGCACCATTCAAAGCCACACCATCAATTTTCAACCCTTTCTGACTTGATGTGGTATTTTTCATGTAGTTATTGATTTTTTTGAGCTAAATGACCCTAAAATTGGAAATAACTACAAATGAACTCTGAAAATGTTGAAACTTGGCATGGTATCATCATTTCACCCACATAGCATGTGCTAAAAAGTTCAGAGGGTTACGACAAGAGCTGGATGAACTTCATGTACAACACGGACAGTCTCTTTCGAATTATCAAGGTTCCGGACGGAAACTCATCGGTTACAAAAGGCATTTCATTTTCTTGAACTTATTTGAACTTGAGGCTTTGTGTGTGTTCAAAATGTTCCATTCAAAGACACAACATCAATTTTCAACCCTTCCCGACATCATTCGGTATTTTTCATGCAGTTATTGATTTTTTATCTAAATGACCCTGAAATTGGAAAGCACTACAAAGGAACTATGAAAAGGTTGAAACTTGGCATGGTATCATCATTTCACCCACATAGCATGTGCTAAAAAGTTGAGAGGGTGACGACAAGAGCTGGATGCACTTCGTGTACAAAACGGACAGTCTCTTTCGAAGTATCAGGGTTCCGGACGGAAACTCATCGGTTACAAACGGCATTTCATTTTCTTGAACTTATTTGAACTCGAGGCTTTCTGTGTGTTCCAAATGTACCATTCAAAGACACAACATCAATTTTCAACCTTTCCCGACATCATTCGGTATTTTTCGTGCAGTTATAGATTTTTTAGCTAAATGACCCTGGAATTGGAAAGCACTACGAATGAACTCTGAAAAAGGTTGAAACTTGGCATGGTATCATCATTTCACCCACATAGCATGTGCCAAAAAGTTGAGATGGTTACGGCAAAAGAAGGACGCACTACGTGTACAAAACGGACAATCTCTTTCGAAGTATTAGGGTTCCGGATGGAAACTCATCGGTTACAAAAGGCATTTCATTTTCTTGAACTTATTTGAACTCCAGGCTTTTTCTGTGTTCAAAATGCACCATTCAAAGCCACACCAACAATTTTCAACCCTTTCTGACTTGATGTGGTATTTTTCATGCAGTTATTGATTTTTTTGAGCTAAATGACCCTGAAATTGGAAAGAACTACAAATGAACTCTGAAAATGTTGAAACCTGGCATGGTATCATCATTTCACCCACATAGCATGTGCTAAAAAGTTGAGAGGGTTACGACAAGAGCTGGATGAAGTTCATGTACAACACGGACAGTCTCTTTCGAATTATCAAGGTTCCGGACGGAAACTCATCGGTTACAAAAGGCATTTCATTTTCTTGAACTTATTTGAACTTGAGGCTTTGTGTGTGTTCAAAATGTTCCATTCAAAGACACAACATCAATTTTCAACCCTTCCCGACATCATTTGGTATTTTTCATGCAGTTATTGATTTTTTAGCTAAATGACCCTGAAATTGGAAAGCACTACAAATGAACTCTGAAAAGGTTGAAACTTGGCATGGTATCATCATTTCACCCACATAGCATGCGCTAAAAAGTTGAGAGGGTTATGACAAAAGCTAGATGCACTTCATGTACAAAACGGACAGTCTCTTCCGAAGTATTAGGGTTCCGGACGGAAACTCATCGGTTACAAAAGGCATTTCATTATCTTGAACTTATTTGAACTCAAAGATTTTTGTGTGTTCAAAATGTACCATTCAAAGCCACAACATCAATTTTCAACACTTCCCGACATCATTTGGTATTTCTCATGCAGTTATTGATTTTTTATCTAAATGACCCTGAAATTGGAAAGCACTACAAAGGAACTATGAAAAGGTTGAAACTTGGCATGGTATCATAATTTCACCCACATAGCATGTGCTAAAAAGTTGAGAGGGTGACGACAAGAGCTGGATGCACTTCGTGTACAAAACGGACAGTCTCTTTCGAAGTATCAGGGTTTCGGACGGAAACTCATCGGTTACAAACGACATCTCATTTTCTTGAACTTATTTGAACTCGAGGCTTTCTGTGTGTTCCAAATGTACCATTCAAAGACACAACATCAATTTTCAACCTTTCCCGACATCATTCGGTATTTTTCGTGCAGTTATATATTTTTTCGCTAAATGACCCTGGAATTGGAAAGCACTACGAATGAACTCTGAAAAGGTTGAAACTTGGCATGGTATCATCATTTGACCCACATAGCATGTGCCAAAAAGTTGAGATGGTTACGGCAAAAGAAGGATGCACTACGTGTACAAAACAGACAATCTCTTTCGAAGTATTAGGGTTCCGGATGGAAACTCATCGGTTACAAAACGCATTTCATTTCCTAGAACTTATTTGAACTCCAGGCTTTTTCTGTGTTCAAAATGCACCATTCAAAGCCACACCATCAATTTTCAACCCTTTCTGACTTGATGTGGTATTTTTCATGTAGTTATTGATTTTTTTGAGCTAAATGACCCTAAAATTGTAAAGAACTACAAATGAACTCTGAAAATGTTGAAACTTGGCATGGTATCATCATTTCACCCACATAGCATGTGCTAAAAAGTTCAGAGGGTTACGACAAGAGCTGGATGAACTTCGTGTACAACACGGACACTCTCTTCCGAAGTATTAGGGTTCCGGACGGAAACTCATCGGTTACAAAAGGCATTTCATTTTCTTGAACTTATTTGAACTCGAGGCTTTTTGTGTGTTCAAAATGTACCATTCAAAGCCAAAACATGAATTTTCAACCCTTCCTGACATCATTTGGTATTTTTCATGCAGTTATTGATTTTTTAGCTAAATGACCCTGAAATTGGAAAGCACTACAAATGAACTTTGCAAAGGTTGAAACTTGGCATGGTATCATCATTTCACCCACATAGGATGTGCTAAAAAGTTGAGGGGGTTACGACAAGAGCTGGATGCACTTCGTGTCCAAAATGGACAGTCTCTTTCGAAGTATCAGGGTTCCGGACGGAAACTCATCGGTTACAAAAGGCATTTCATTTTCTTGAACTTATTTGAACTCGAGGCTTTCTGTGTGTTCCAAATGTACCATTCAAAGACACAACATCAATTTTCAACCTTTCCCGACATCATTCGGTATTTTTCGTGCAGTTATAGATTTGTTAGCTAAATGACGCTGGAATTGGAAAGCACTACGAATGAACTCTGAAATGGTTGAAACTTGGCATGGTATCATCATTTCACCCACATAGCATGTGCCAAAAAGTTGAGATGGTTACGGCAAAAGAAGGATGCACTACGTGTACAAAACGGACAATCTCTTTCGAAGTATTAGAGTTCCGGATGGAAACTCATCGGTTACAAAAGGCATTTCAGTTTCTGGAACTTATTTGAACTCCAGGCTTTTTCTGTGTTCAAAATGCACCATTCAAAGCCACACCATCAATTTTCAACCCTTTCTAACTTGATTTGGTATTTTTCATGCAGTTATTGATTTTTTTGAGCTAAATGACCCTGAAATTGGAAAGAACTACAAATGAACTCTGAAAATCTTGAAACTTGGCATGGTATCATCATTTCGCCCACATAGCATGTGCTAAAAAGTTGAGAGGGTTACGACAAGAGCTGGATGAACTTCGTGTACAACACGGACAGTCTCTTTTGAATTATCAAGGTTCCGGACGGAAACTCATCGGTTACAAAAGGCATTTCATTTTCTTGAACTTACTTGAACTCGAGGCTTTGTGTGTGTTCAAAATGTACCATTCAAAGACACAACATCAATTTTCAACCATTCCAGACATCATTCGGTATTTTTCATACAGTTATTGTTTTTTAGCTAAATGACCCTGAAATTGGAAAGCACTACGAATGAACTTTGAAAAGTTTGAAACTTGGCATGGTATCATCATTTCACCCACATAGCATGTGACAAAAAGTTGAGATGGTTACAGCAAAAGCTGGATGCACTACGTGTACAAAACGGACAATCTTTTTCGAAGTATTAGGGTTCCGGACGGAAACTCATCGGTTACAAAAGGCATTTCATTTTCTTGAACTTATTTGAACTCCAGGCTTTTTGTGTATTCAAAATGCACCATTAAAACCCTTTCTGACTTCATTTGGTATTTTTCATGCAGTTATTGATTTTTTGGAGCTCAATGACCCTGAAATTGGAAAGCACTACAAATGAACTCTGAAAAGGTTGAAACTTGGCATGGTATCATGATTTCACCCACATAGCATGCGCTAAAAAGTTGAGAGGGTTATGACAAAAGCTAAATGCACTTCATGTACAAAACGGACAGTCTCTTCAGAAGCATTAGGGTTCCGGACGGAAACTCATCGGTTACAAAAGGCATTTCATTATCTTGAACTTATTTGAACTCAAAGAATTTTGTGTGTTCAAAATGTACCATTCAAAGCCAAAACATGAATTTTCAACCCTTCCTGACATCATTTGGTATTTTTCATGCAGTTATTGATTTTTTAGCTAAATGACCCTGAAATTGGAAAGCACTACAAATGAACTTTGCGAAGGTTGAAACTTGGCATGGTATCATCATTTCACCCACATAGCATGTGCTAAAAAGTTGAGAGGGTTACGACAAGAGCTGGATGCACTTCGTGTACAAAATGGACAGTCTCTTTCGAAGTATTAGGGTTCCGGACGGAAACTCATCGGTTACAAAAGGCATTTCATTTTCTTCAACTTATTTGAACTCGAGGCTTTCTGTGTGTTCCAAATGTACCATTCAAAGACACACTATCAATTTTCAACCTTTCCCGACATCATTCGGTATTTTTCGTGCAGTTATAGATTTGTTAGCTAAATGACGCTGGAATTGGAAAGCACTACGAATGAACTCTGAAAAGGTTGAAACTTGGCATGGTATCATCATTTCACCCACATAGCATGTGCCAAAAAGTTGAGATGGTTACGGCAAAAGAAGGATGCACTACGTGTACAAAACGGACAATCTCTTTCGAAGTATTAGAGTTCCGGATGGAAACTCATCGGTTACAAAAGGCATTTCAGTTTCTGGAACTTATTTGAACACCAGGCTTTTTCTGTGTTCAAAATGCACCATTCAAAGCCACACCATCAATTTTCAACCCTTTCTAACTTGATTTGGTATTTTTCATGCAGTTATTGATTTTTTTGAGCTAAATGACCCTGAAATTGGAAAGAACTACAAATGAACTCTTAAAATGTTGAAACTTGGCATGGTATCATCATTTCGCCCACATAGCATGTGCTAAAAAGTTGAGAGGGTTACGACAAGAGCTGGATGAACTTCGTGTACAACACGGACAGTCTCTTTGGAATTATCAAGGTTCCGGACGGAAACTCATCGGTTACAAAAGGCATTTCATTTTCTTGAACTTACTTGGAGTCGAGGCTTTGTGTGTGTTCAAAATGTACCATTCATAGACACAACATCAATTTTCAACCCGTCCAGACATCATTCGGTATTTTTCATGCAGTTATTGTTTTTTAGCTAAATGACCCAGAAATTGGAAAGAACTACGAATGAACTTTGAAAAGTTTGAAACTTGGCATGGTATCATCATTTCACCCACATAGCATGTGACAAAAAGTTGAGATGGTTACAGCAAAAGCTGGATGCACTACGTGTACAAAACGGACAATCTTTTTCGAAGTATTAGGGTTCCGGACGGAAACTCATCGGTTACAAAAGGCATTTCATTTTCTTGAACTTATTTGAACTCCAGGCTTTTTGTGTATTCAAAATGCACCATTAAAACCCTTTCTGACTTCATTTGGTATTTTTCATGCAGTTATTGATTTTTTGGAGCTCAATGACCCTGAAATTGGAAAGCACTACAAATGAACTCTGAAAAGGTTGAAACTTGGCATGGTATCATCATTTCACCCACATAGCATGCGCTAAAAAGTTGAGAGGGTTATGAAAAAAGCTAGATGCACTTCATGTACAAAAATGACAGGCTCTTCCGAAGTATTAGGGTTCCGGACGGAAACTCATCGGTTACAAAAGGCATTTCATTATCTTGAACTTATTTTAACTCAAAGAATTTTGTGTGTTCAAAATGTACCATTCAAAGCCACAACATCAATTTTCAACCCTTCCCGACATCATTTGGTATTTTTCATGCAGTTATTGATTTTTTATCTAAATGACCCTAAAATCGGAAAGCACTACAAAGGCACTATGAAAAGGTTGAAACTTAGCATGGTATCATAATTTCACCCACATAGCATTGTGCTAAAATGTTGAGAGGGTTACGGCAAAAGTTGGATGCACTTCGTGTACAAAACAGACTGTCTCTTTCGAAGTATCAGGGTTCCGCACGGAAACTCATCTGTTACAAAAGGCATTGCAATTTCTAGATCTTGTTTGAACTCGAGGGTTTTGTGTGATCAAAATGTACCATTCAAAGCCAAAACATCAATTTTCAACCCTTCCCGAAATCATTTGGTATTTTTCATGCGGTTATTGATTTTTTAGCAAATGACCCTGAAATTGGAAAGCACTAGAAATGAACTCTGAAAAGGTTGAAACTTGGCATGGTATGATTATTTCACCCACATAGCATGTGCTAAAAAGTTGAGACGGTTACGACAAAAGCTGGATGCACTTCGTGTACAAAACGGCAGTCTCTTTCGAAGTATTAGGGTTCCGGACGGAAACTCATCGGTTACAAAAGGCATTTCATTTTCTTGAACTTATTTGAACTCGAGGCTGATTGTGTGTTCAAAATGCACCATTCCAAGCCACATCATCGATTTTCAACCTTTTCTGACTTTATTTGGTATTTTTCATGCAGTTATTAATTAATTGAGCTAAATGACCCTGAAATAGGAAAGCACTACAAATGAACTCTGAAAAGGTTGAAACTTTGCATGGTATCATCATTTCACCCACATAGCATGTGCTAAAGAGTTGAGAGGCTTACGACAAAATCTGGATGCACTTCGTGTACAAAAGAGACAGTCTCTTTCGAAGTATCAGGGTTCCGGACGGAAACTCAGCGGTTACAAAAGGCATTTCATTTTCTTGAACTTATTTGAACTCGAGGCTTTTTGTGTGGTCAAAATGTACCATTCAAAGACACAACATGAATTTTCAACCCTTCCTGACATCATTTGGTATTTTTCATGCAGTTATTGATTTTTTAGCTAAATAACCCTGAAATTGGAAAGCACTACAAATGAACTTTGAAAAGGTTGAAACTTGGCATGATATCATCATTTCACCCACATAGCATGTGCTAAAAAGTTTAGAGGGTTACGACAAAAGCTGGATGCACTTCATGTACAAAACGGACAGTCTCTTTCGAAGTATCAGGGTTCCGCACGGAAACTCATCGGTTACGAAAGGCATTTCATTTTCCTAAACTTATTTGAACTCGAGGATTTTTGTGTGTTCAAACTGTACCTTCCAAAGCCAAAACATCTATTTTAAACCCTTCCCGATATCATTTGGTATTTTTCATGCAGTTATTTATTTTTTAGCTAAATGACCCTGAAATTGGAGTGCACTACAAATGAACTCTGAAAAGGTTGAAACTTGGCTTGGTATCATCATTTAACCCACATAGCATGTGCTAAAAAGTTGAGAGGGTTATGGCAAAACCTAGATGCACTTCGTGTACAGAACGGACAATCTCTTTCGAAGTATTAGGGTTCAGGAGGGACACTCATCGGTTGCATAAGGCATTTCATTTTCTTGAACTTATTTGAACTCCAGGATTTTTCTGTGTTCAAAATGCAAGATTCAAAGCCACATCATCAATTTTCAACCCTTTCTAACTTGATTTGGTATTTTTCATGCAGTTATTGATTTTTTTGAGCTAAATGACCCTGAAATTGGAAAGAACTAAAAATGAACTCTGAAAATGTTGAAACTTGGCATGGTATCATGATTTCACCCACATAGCATGTGCTAAAAAGTTGACAGGGTTACGACAAGAGTTGGATGCACTTCGTGTACAAAACGGATAGTCTCTTCTGAATTATCAAGGTTCCGGACGGAAACTCATCGGTTACAAAAGGCATTTCATTTTCTTTAACTTATTTGAACTCGAGGCTTTGTGTGTGTTCAAAATGTACCATTCAAAGACACAACATCAATTTTCAACCCTTCCCGACATCATACGGTATTTTTCATGCAGTTATTGATTTATTTAGCTAAATGACCCTCAAATTGGAAAGCACTACAAATGGACTCTAAAAAGGTTGAAACTTGGCATGGTATCATCATTTCACCCACATAGCATGTGCTAAAAAGTTGAGAGGGTTACGGCAAAAGCTGGATGCACTTCGTGTACAAAACGGACAGTCTCTTTCGAAGTATCAGGGTTCCGGACGGAAACTCATCTGTTACAAAAGGCATTTCATTTTCTTGATCTTATTTGAACTCGAGGCTTTTGTGTGATCAAAATGAACCATTCAATGCCAAAACATTAATTTTCAACCCTTCCCGACATCATTTGGTATTTTTCATGCGGTTATTGATTTTTTAGCAAATGACGCTGAAATTGGAAAGCACTAGAAATGAACTCTGAAAAGGTTGAAACTTGGCATGGTATCATCATTTCACCCACATAGCATGTGCTAAAAAGTTGAGAGGGTTACGACAAAAGCTGGATGCACTTCGTGTACAAAACGGACAGTCTCTTTCGAAGTATCAGGGTTCCGGACAGAAACTCATCGGTTACAAAAGGCATTTCATTTTCTTGAACTTATTTGAACACCAGGATTTTTTTGTATTCAAAATGCACCGTTAAAAGCCACATCATGAATTTTCAACCCTTTCTGACATCATTTGGTATTTTTCATGCAGTTATTGATTTTTTTGAGCTAAATTACCCTGAAATTGGAAAGCACTACAAATGAACTCTGAAAAGGTTGAAACTTGGTATGGTATCATCATTTCACTCACATAGCATGTGCTAAAAAGTTGGGAGGGTTACGACAAAAGCTGGATGCACTTTGTGTACAAAACAGACAATCTCTTTTGAAGTATTAGGGTTCCGGACGGAAACTCATCGGTTACAAAAGGCATTTCATTTTCTTCAACTTATTTGAACTCGAGGCTTTGTGTGTGTTCAAAATTTACCATTCAAAACAAAAACATCAATTTTCAACCCTTCCCGAAATCATTTGGTATTTTTCATGCGGTTATTGATTTTTTAGCAAATGACCCTGAAATTGGAAAGCACTAGAAATGAACTCTGAAAAGGTTGAAACTTGGCATGGTATGATTATTTCACCCACATAGCATGTGCTAAAAAGTTGAGACGGTTACGACAAAAGCTGGATGCACTTCGTGTACAAAACGGCAGTCTCTTTCGAAGTATTAGGGTTCCGGACGGAAACTCATCGGTTACAAAAGGCATTTCATTTTCTTGAACTTATTTGAACTCGAGGCTGATTGTGTGTTCAAAATGCACCATTCCAAGCCACATCATCGATTTTCATTCTTTTCTGACTTTATTTGGT
Organism: Hordeum marinum; assembly: GCA_022496015.1. NCBI lineage: Eukaryota > Viridiplantae > Streptophyta > Magnoliopsida > Poales > Poaceae > Hordeum > Hordeum marinum. Next base: position 712,346 of record JAAAWK010001015.1, read on the forward strand.
ATTTTTCATGCAGTTATTAATTAATTGAGCTAAATGACCCTGAAATAGGAAAGCACTACAAATGAACTCTGAAAAGGTTGAAACTTTGCATGGTATCATCATTTCACCCACATAGCATGTGCTAAAGAGTTGAGAGGCTTACGACAAAAGCTGGATGCACTTCGTGTACAAAAGAGACAGTCTCTTTCGAAGTATCAGGGTTCCGGACGGAAACTCAGCGGTTACAAAAGGCATTTCATTTTCTTGAACTTATTTGAACTCGAGGCTTTTTGTGTGGTCAAAATGTACCATTCAAAGACACAACATGAATTTTCAACCCTTCCTGACATCATTTGGTATTTTTCATGCAGTTATTGATTTTTTAGCTAAATAACCCTGAAATTGGAAAGCACTACAAATGAACTTTGAAAAGGTTGAAACTTGGCATGATATCATCATTTCACCCACATAGCATGTGCTAAAAAGTTTAGAGGGTTACGACAAAAGCTGGATGCACTTCATGTACAAAACGGACAGTCTCTTTCGAAGTATCAGGGTTCCGCACGGAAACTCATCGGTTACGAAAGGCATTTCATTTTCCTAAACTTATTTGAACTCGAGGATTTTTGTGTGTTCAAACTGTACCTTCCAAAGCCAAAACATCTATTTTAAACCCTTCCCGATATCATTTGGTATTTTTCATGCAGTTATTTATTTTTTAGCTAAATGACCCTGAAATTGGAGTGCACTACAAATGAACTCTGAAAAGGTTGAAACTTGGCTTGGTATCATCATTTAACCCACATAGCATGTGCTAAAAAGTTGAGAGGGTTATGGCAAAACCTAGATGCACTTCGTGTACAGAACGGACAATCTCTTTCGAAGTATTAGGGTTCAGGAGGGACACTCATCGGTTGCATAAGGCATTTCATTTTCTTGAACTTATTTGAACTCCAGGATTTTTCTGTGTTCAAAATGCAAGATTCAAAGCCACATCATCAATTTTCAACCCTTTCTAACTTGATTTGGTATTTTTCATGCAGTTATTGATTTTTTTGAGCTAAATGACCCTGAAATTGGAAAGAACTAAAAATGAACTCTGAAAATGTTGAAACTTGGCATGGTATCATGATTTCACCCACATAGCATGTGCTAAAAAGTTGACAGGGTTACGACAAGAGTTGGATGCACTTCGTGTACAAAACGGATAGTCTCTTCTGAATTATCAAGGTTCCGGACGGAAACTCATCGGTTACAAAAGGCATTTCATTTTCTTTAACTTATTTGAACTCGAGGCTTTGTGTGTGTTCAAAATGTACCATTCAAAGACACAACATCAATTTTCAACCCTTCCCGACATCATACGGTATTTTTCATGCAGTTATTGATTTATTTAGCTAAATGACCCTCAAATTGGAAAGCACTACAAATGGACTCTAAAAAGGTTGAAACTTGGCATGGTATCATCATTTCACCCACATAGCATGTGCTAAAGAGTTGAGAGGCTTACGACAAAAGCTGGATGCACTTCGTGTACAAAACGGACAGTCTCTTTCGAAGTATCAGGGTTCCGGACGGAAACTCATCTGTTACAAAAGGCATTTCATTTTCTTGATCTTATTTGAACTCGAGGCTTTTGTGTGATCAAAATGAACCATTCAATGCCAAAACATTAATTTTCAACCCTTCCCGACTTCATTTGGTATTTTTCATGCAATTATTGATTTTTTTGAGCTAAATGACCCTGAAATTGGAAAGCACTAGAAATGAACTCTGAAAAGGTTGAAACTTGGCATGGTATAATATTTAACCCACATAGCATGTGCTAAAAAGTTGAGAGGGTTACGACAAAAGCTGGATGCACTTCGTGTACAAAACGGACAGTCTCTTTCGAAGTATCACGGTTCCGGACGGAAACTCATCGGTTACAAAAGGCATTTCATTTTCTTGAACTTATTTGAACTTGAGGCTTTTCGTGTGTTCAAAATGTAACATTCAAAGCCACAACATCAATTTTCAACCCTTCCCGACATCATTTGGTATTTTTCATGCAGTTATTGATTTTTTTAGATAAATGACCCTGAAATTGGAAAGCACTACAAATGAACTCTGAAAAGGTTGAAACTTGGCATGGTATCATCATTTCACCCACATAGCATGTGTTAAAAAGTTGATAGGGTTATGACAAAAGTTGGATGCACTTCGTGTACAAAACACACAGTCTCTTTCGAAGTATTAGGGTTCCGGACGGAAACTCATCGGTTACAAAAGGCATTTCATTTTCTTGAACTTATTTGAACTCGAAGCTTTTTGTGTGTTCAAAATGTACCATTCACAGCCCCAACGTCAATTTTCAACCCTTCCCGACATCATTTGATATTTTTCATGCAGTTATTGATTTTTTAGCTAAATGACACTGAAATTGGAAAGCACTACCAATGAACTATGAAAAGGTTGAAACTTGGCATGGTATCATCATTTCACCCACATAGCATTGTGCTAAAAAGTTGAGAGGGTTATGGCAAAAGCTGGATGCACTTCTTGTACAAAACGGACAGTCTCTTTCGTAGTATCTGGGTTCAGACGGAAACTCATCTGTTACAAAAGGCATTTCATTTTCTTGATCTTATTTGAACTCGAGGCTTTTGTGTGATCAAAATGTACCATTCAAAGCCAAAACATCAATTTTAAACCCTTCCCGACATGATTTGGTATTTTTCATGCGGTTATTGATTTTTAGCAAATGACCCTGAAATTGGAAAGCACTAGAAATGAACTCTGAAAAGGTTGAAACTTGGCATGGTATCATCATTTCACCCACATAGCATGTGCTAAAAAGTTGAGAGGGTTATGACAAAAGCTGGATGCACTTCGTGTACAAAACAGATAGTCTCTTTCGAAGTATTAGGGTTCCAGACGGAAACTCATCGGTTACAAAAGCCATTTCATTTTCTTGAACTTATTTGAACTCCAGGCTTTTTGTGTATTCAAAATGCACCATTAAAAGCCACATCATCAATTTTCAACCCTTTTTGACTTCATTTGGTATTTTTCATGCAGTTATTATTTTTTTTGAGCTAAATTACCGTGAAATTGGAAAGCACTACAAATGAACTCTGAAAAGGTTGAAACTTGGCATGGTATCATCATTTCACCCACATAGCATGTCCTAAAAAGTTGAGAGGGTTACGACAAAAGCTGGATGCACTTTGTGTACAAAACAGACATTCTCTTTCGAAGTATTAGGGTTCCGGACGGAAACTCATCGGTTACAAAAGGCATTTCATTTTCTTGAACTTATTTGAACTCGAAGCTTTTTGTGCATTCAAATTGTACCATTCAAAGCCACAACATCAATTTTCAACCCTAGCTGACATCATTTGGTATTTTTCATGCAGTTATTGATTTTCTAGCTAAATGACCCTGAAGTTGGAAAGCACTAACTATGAAAATGTTGAAACTTGGCATGGTATCATCATTTCACCCACATAGCATTGTGCTAAAAAGTTGAGAGGGTTACGACAAAAGCTGGATGCACTTCGTGTACAAAACGGATAGTCTCTTTCGAAGTATCAGGGTTCCGGACGGAAACTCATCTGTTACAAAAGGAATTTCATTTTCTTGATCTTATTTGAACTCGAGGCTTTTGTGTGTTCAAAATGTGCCATTCAAAGACAAAACATCAATTTTCAACCCTTCCCGACATCATTTGGTATTTTTCATGTACTTATTAATTTTTTAACAAATGACCCTGTAATTGGAAAGCACTAGAAATGAACTCTGAAAAGGTTGAAACTTGGCATGGTATCATCATTTCACCCAATAGCATGTGCTAAAAAGTTGAGACGGTTAGGGCAAAAGCTGGATGCACTCCATGTACCAAACGAACAGTCTCTTTCGAAGTGTCAGGGTTCCGGACGGAAACTCATCGGTTACAAAAGGCATTTCATTTTCTTGAACTTATTTGAACTCGAGGCTTTTTATGTGTTCAGAATGTACCATTCAAAGCCACCACATCAATTTTCAACGCTTCCCGACATCATTTGGTATTTTTCATGCAGTTATTGCTTTTTTAGCTAAATGACCCTGAAATTGGAAAGCACTACAAATGAACTCTGAAAAGGTTGAAACTTGGCATGGTATCATCATTTCACCCACATAGTATGTGCTAAAAAGTTGAGAGGGTTACGACAAAAACTGGATGCACTTCGTGTACAAAACGAACAATCTCTTTCGAAGTATCACGGTTCCGACGGAAACTCATTGGTTACAAAAGGCATTTCATTTTCTTGAACCTATTTGAACTCAAGGCTTTTTGTGTGTTCAAAATGCACCATTCAAAGCCACATCATCAATTTTCAACCCTTCCCAATATCATTTGTTATTTTTCATGCAGTTATTGATATTTTCGAGCTAAATGACCTTGAAAATGGAAACTACTACGAATGAACTCTGAAAAGGTTGAAACTTGGCATGGTATCATCATTTCACCCACATAACATGTGCTAAAAAGTTGAGAGGGTTACGACAAAAGCTAGATGCACTTCGTGTACAAAACGGACAGTCTCTTTCGAAGTATTAGGGTTCCAAACAGAAACTCATCGGTTACAAAAGGCATTTCATTTTCTTGAACTTATTCGAACTCGAAGCTTTTTGTGTGTTCAAATTGTACCATTCAAAGCCACAACATCAATTTTCAACCCTTTCTGACATCATTTGGTATTTTTCATGCAGTTATTGATTTTTTAGCTAAATGACCCTGAAATTGGAAAGCACTAACTATGAAAATGTTGAAACTTGGCATGGTATCATCATTTCACCCACATAGCATTGTGCTAAAAAGTTGAGAGGGTTACGACAAAAGCTCGATGCACTTCGTGTACAAAACGGATAGTCTCTTTCGCAGTATCAGGGTTCCGGACGGAAACTCATCTGTTACAAAAGGAATTTAATTTTCTTGATCTTATTTGAACTCGAGGCTTTTGTGTGTTCAAAATGTGCCATTCAAAGCCAAAACATCAATTTTCAACCCTTCCCGACATCATTTGGTATTTTTCATGCAGTTACCGATTTTTTAGCTAAATGGCGATGAAATTGGAAAGCACTACAAATGAACTCTGAAAAGGTTGAAACTTGGCATGGTATAATATTTAACCCACATAGCATGTGCTAAAAAGTTGAGAGGGTTACGACAAAAGCTGGATGCACTTCGTGTACAAAACGGACAGTCTCTTTCGAAGTATCAGGGTTCCGGACAGAAACTCATGGGTTCCAAAAGGCATTTTATTTTCTTGAACTTATTTGAACTCCAGGCTTTTTGTGTATTCAAAATGCAGCATTAAAAGCCACATCATCAATGTTCAACCCTTTCTGACTTCATTTGTTATTTTTCATGCAATTATTGATTTTTTTGAGCTAAATGACCCTGAAATTGGAAAGCACTAGAAATGAACTCTGAAAAGGTTGAAACTTGGCATGGTATCATTATTTCACCAACATAGAATGTGCTAAAAAGTTGAGAGGGTTACGACAAAAGTTGGATGCACTTCGTGTACAAAACGAACAGTCTCTTTCGAAGTATCAGCGTTCCAGACGGAAACTCATCTGTTACAAAAGGCATTTCATTTTCTTCAACTTATTTGAACTTGAGGCTTTTTGTGTGTTCAAAATGTAACATTCAAAGCCACAACATCAATTTTCAACCCTTCCCGACATCATTTGGTATTTTTCATGCAGTTATTGATTTTTTTGAGCTAAATTACCCTGAAATTGGAAAGCACTACAAAAGAACTATGAAAAGGTTGAAACTTGGCATGGTATCATCATTTCACCCACATAGCATGTGCTAAAAAGTTGAGAGGGTTACGACAAAAGCTGGATGCACTTCGTGTACAAAACGAACAGTCTCTTACGAAGTATCAGTGTTCCGGACGGAAACTCATCGGTTACAAAAGGCATTTCATTTTCTTGATCTTATTTGAACTTGAGGCTTTTGTGTGTTCAAAATGTAACATTCAAAGCCACAACATAAATTTTCAACCCTTCCCGACATCATTTGGTATTTTTCATGCAGTTACCGATTTTTTAGCTAAATGGCGATGAAATTGGAAAGCACTACAAATGAACTCTGAAAAGGTTGAAACTTGGCATGGTATCATCATTTAACCCACATAGCATGTGTTAAAAATTTGATAGGGTTATGACAAAAGTTGGATGCACTTCGTGTACAAAACACACAGTCTCTTTCGAAGTATTAGGGTTCCGGACGGAAACTCATCGGTTACAAAAGGCATTTCATTTTCTTGAAGTTATTTGAACTCGAAGCTTTTTGTGTGTTCAAAATGTACCATTCACAGCCCCAACATCAATTTTCAACCCTTCCCGACATCATTTGATATTTTTCATGCAGTTATTGATTTTTTAGCTAAATGACCCTGAAATTGGAAAGCACTACAAATCAACTATTAAAAGGTTGAAACTTGGCATGGTATCATCATTTCACCCACATAGCATTGTGCTAAAAAGTTGAGAGGGTTATGGCAAAAGCTGGATGCACTTCGTGTACAAAACGGACAGTCTCTTTCGTAGTATCTGGGTTCAGACGGAAACTCATCTGTTACAAAAGGCATTTCATTTTCTTGATCTTATTTGAACTCGAGGCTTTTGTGTGATCAAAATGTACCATTCAAAGCCAAAACATCAATTTTCAACCCTTCCCGACATGATTTGGTATTTTTCATGCGGTTATTGATTTTTAGCAAATGACCCTGAAATTGGAAAGCACTAGAAATGAACTCTGAAAAGGTTGAAACTTGGCATGGTATCATCATTTCACCAACATAGCATGTGCTAAAAAGTTGAGAGGGTTACGACAAAAGCTGGATGCACTTCGTGTACAAAACAGACAGTCTCTTTCGAAGTATTAGGGTTCCAGACCGAAACTCATCGGTTACAAAAGGCATTTCGTTTTCTTGAACTTATTTGAACTCCAGGCTTTTTGTGTATTCAAAATGCACCATTAAAAGCCACATCATCAATTTTCAACCCTTTTTGACTTCATTTGGTATTTTTCATGCAGTTATTATTATTTTTGAGCTAAATTACCGTGAAATTGGAAAGCACTACAAATGAACTATGTAAAGGTTGAAACTTGGCATGGTATCATCATTTCACCCACATAGCATGTGCTAAAAAGTTTAGAGGGTTACGACAAAAGCTGGATGCACTACGTGTACAAAACAGACAGTCTCTTTCGAAGTATTAGGGTTCCAAACAGAAACTCATCGGTTACAAAAGGCATTTCATTTTCTTGAACTTATTCGAACTCGAAGCTTTTTGTGTGTTCAAATTGTACCATTCAAAGCCACAACATCAATTTTCAACCCTTTCTGACATCATTTGGTATTTTTCATGCAGTTATTGATTTTTTAGCTAAATGACCCTGAAATTGGAAAGCACTAACTATGAAAATGTTGAAACTTGGCATGGTATCATCATTTCACCCACATAGCATTGTGCTAAAAAGTTGAGAGGGTTACGACAAAAGCTCGATGCACTTCGTGTACAAAACGGATAGTCTCTTTCGCAGTATCAGGATTCCGGACGGAAACTCATCTGTTACAAAAGGAATTTAATTTTCTTGATCTTATTTGAACTCGAGGCTTTTGTGTGTTCAAAATGTGCCATTCAAAGCCAAAACATCAATTTTCAACCCTTCCCGACATCATTTGGTATTTTTCATGCAGTTACCGATTTTTTAGCCAAATGGCGATGAAATTGGAAAGCACTACAAATGAACTCTGAAAAGGTTGAAACTTGGCATGGTATAATATTTAACCCACATAGCATGTGCTAAAAAGTTGAGAGGGTTACGACAAAAGCTGGATGCACTTCGTGTACAAAACGGACAGTCTCTTTCGAAGTATCAGGGTTCCGGACAGAAACTCATGGGTTACAAAAGGCATTTTATTTTCTTGAACTTATTTGAACTCCAGGCTTTTTGTGTATTCAAAATGCAGCATTAAAAGCCACATCATCAATTTTCAACCCTTTCTGACTTCATTTGGTATTTTTCATGCAATTATTGATTTTTTTGAGCTAAATGACCCTGAAATTGGAAAGCACTAGAAATGAACTCTGAAAAGGTTGAAACTTGGCATGGTATCATTATTTCACCAACATAGAATGTGCTAAAAAGTTGAGAGGGTTACGACAAAAGCTGGATGCACTTCGTGTACAAAACGAACAGTCTCTTTCGAAGTATCAGCGTTCCAGACGGAAACTCATCTGTTACAAAAGGCATTTCATTTTCTTCAACTTATTTGAACTTGAGGCTTTTTGTGTATTCAAAATGTAACATTCAAAGCCACAACATCAATTTTCAACCCTTCCCGACATCATTTGGTATTTTTCATGCAGTTATTGATTTTTTTGAGCTAAATTACCCTGAAATTGGAAAGCACTAACTATGAAAATGTTGAAACTTGGCATAGTATCATCATTTCACCCACATAGCATTGTACTAAAAAGTTGAGAGGGTTACGACAAACGCTCGATGCACTTCGTGTACAAAACGGATAGTCTCTTTCGCAGTATCAGGGTTCCGGACGGAAACTCATCTGTTACAAAAGGAATTTAATTTTCTTGATCTTATTTGAACTCGAGGCTTTTGTGTGTTCAAAATGTGCCATTCAAAGCCTAAACATCAATTTTCAACCCTTCCCGACATCATTTGGTATTTTTCATGCAGTTACCGATTTTTTAGCTAAATGGCGATCAAATTGGAAAGCACTACAAATGAACTCTGAAAAGGTTGAAACTTGGCATGGTATAATATTTAACCCACATAGCATGTGCTAAGAAGTTGAGAGGGTTACGACAAAAGCTGGATGCACTTCGTGTACAAAACCGACAGTCTCTTTCGAAGTATCAGGGTTCCGGACAGAAACTCATGGGTTACAAAAGGCATTTTATTTTCTTGAACTTATTTGAACTCCAGGCTTTTTGTGTATTCAAAATGCAGCATTAAAAGCCACATCCTCAATTTTCAACCCTTTTTTACTTCATTTGGTATTTTTCATGCAGTTATTATTTTTTTTGAGCTAAATTACCGTGAAATTGGAAAGCACTACAAATGAACTCTGAAAAGGTTGAAACTTGGCATGGTATCATCATTTCACCCACATAGCATGTGCTAAAAAGTTGAGAGGGTTACGACAAAAGCTGGATGCACTTCGTGTACAAAACGAACAGTCTCTTACGAAGTATCAGTGTTCCGGACGGAAACTCATCGGTTACAAAAGGCATTTCATTTTCTTGATCTTATTTGAACTTGAGGCTTTTGTGTGTTAAAAATGTAACATTCAAAGCGACAACAAAAATTTTCAACCCTTCCCGACATCATTTGGTATTTTTCATGCAGTTACCGATTTTTTAGCTAAATGGCGATGAAATTGGAAAGCACTACAAATGAACTCTGAAAAGGTTGAAACTTGCCATGGTATAATATTTAACCCACATAGCATGTGCTAAAAAGTTGAGAGGGTTACGACAAAAGCTGGGATCACTTCGTGTACAAAACGGACAGTCTCTTTCGAAGTATCACGGTTCCGGACGGAAACTCATCGGTTACAAAAGGCATTTCATTTTCTTGAACTTATTTGAACTTGAGGCTTTTCGTGTGTTCAAAATGTAACATTCAAAGCCACAACATCAATTTTCAACCCTTCCCGACATCATTTGGTATTTTTCATGCAGTTATTGATTTTTTTAGCTAAATGACCCTGAAATTGGAAAGCACTACAAATGAACTCTGAAAAGGTTGAAACTTGGCATGGTATCATCATTTCACCCACATAGCATGTGCTAAAAAGTTGAGAGGGTTACGACAAAAGCTGGATGCACTTCGTGTACAAAACAGACAGTCTCTTTCGAAGTATTAGGGTTCCAAATAGAAACTCATCGGTTACAAAAGGCATTTCATTTTCTTGAACTTATTCGAACTCGAAGCTTTTTGTGTGTTCAAATTGTACCATTCAAAGCCACAACATCAATTTTCAACCCTTTCTGACATCATTTGGTATTTTTCATGCAGTTATTGATTTTTTAGCTAAATGACCCTGAAATTGGAAAGCACTAACTATGAAAATGTTGAAACTTGGCATGGTATCATCATTTCACCCACATAGCATTGTGCTAAAAAGTGGAGAGGGTTACGACAAAAGCTCGATGCACTTCGTGTACAAAACGGATAGTCTCTTTCGCAGTATCAGGGTTCCGGACGGAAACTCATCTGTTACAAAAGGAATTTAATTTTCTTGATCTTATTTGAACTCGAGGCTTTTGTGTGTTCAAAATGTGCCATTCAAAGCCTAAACATCAATTTTCAACCCTTCCCGACATCATTTGGTATTTTTCATGCAGTTACCGATTTTTTAGCTAAATGGCGATGAAATTGGAAAGCACTACAAATGAACTCTGAAAAGGATGAAACTTGGCATGGTATAATATTTAACCCACATAGCATGTGCTAAAAAGTTGAGAGGGTTACGACAAAAGCTGGATGCACTTCGTGTACAAAACGGACAGTCTCTTTCGAAGTATCAGGGTTCCGGACAGAAACTCATGGGTTACAAAAGGCATTTCATTTTCTTCAACTTATTTGAACTTGAGGCTTTTTGTGTGTTCAAAATGTAACATTCAAAGCCACAACATCAATTTTCAACCCTTCCCAACATCATTTGGTATTTTTCATGCAGTTATTGATTTTTTTGAGCTAAATTACCCTGAAATTGGAAAGCACTACAAAAGAACTATGAAAAGGTTGAAACTTGGCATGGTATCATCATTTCACCCACATAGCATGTGCTAAAAAGTTGAGAGGGTTACGACAAAAGCTGGATGCACTTCGTGTACAAAACGAACAGTCTCTTACGAAGTACCAGTGTTCCGGACGGAAACTCATCGGTTACAAAAGGCATTTCATTTTCTTGATCTTATTTGAACTTGAGGCTTTTGTGTGTTCAAAATGTAACATTCAAAGCCACAACATAAATTTTCAACCCTTCCCGACATCATTTGGTGTTTTTCATGCAGTTACCGATTTTTTAGCTAAATGGCGATGAAATTGGAAAGCACTACAAATGAACTCTGAAAAGATTGAAACTTGGCATGGTATAATATTTAACCCACATAGCATGTGCTAAAAAGTTGAGAGGGTTACGACAAAAGCTGGATGCACTTCGTGTACAAAACGGACAGTCTCTTTCGAAGTATCACGGTTCCGGACGAAAACTCATCGGTTACAAAAGGCATTTCATTTTCTTGAACTTATTTGAACTTGAGGCTTTTCGTGTGTTCAAAATGTATCATTCAAAGCCACAACATCAATTTTCAACCCTTCCCGACAGCATTTGGTATTTTTCATGCAGTTATTGATTTTTTTAGCTAAATGACCCTGAAATTGGAAAGCACTACAAATGAACTCTGAAAAGGTTGAAACTTGGCATGGTATCATCATTTCACCCACATAGCATGTGTTAAAAATTTGATAGGGTTATGAAAAAAGTTGGATGCACTTCGTGTACAAAACACACAGTCTCTTTCGAAGTATTAGGGTTCCGGACGGAAACTCATCGGTTACAAAAGGCATTTCATTTTCTTGAACTTATTTGAACTCGAAGCTTTTTGTGTGTTCAAAATGTAGCATTCACAGCCCCAACATCAATTTTCAACCCTTCCCGACATCATTTGATATTTTTCATGCAGTTATTGATTTTTTAGCTAAATGACCCTGAAATTGGAAAGCACTACAAATGAACTATGAAAAGGTTGAAACTTGGCATGGTATCATCATTTCACCCACATAGCATTGTGCTAAAAAGTTGAGAGGGTTATGGCAAAAGCTGGATGCACTTCGTGTACAAAACGGACAGTCTCTTTCGTAGTATCTGGGTTCAGACGGAAACTCATCTGTTACAAAAGGCATTTCATTTTCTTGATCTTATTTGAACTCGAGGGTTTTGTGTGATCAAAATGTACCATTCAAAGCCAAAACATCAATTTTCAACCCTTCCCGACATGATTTGGTATTTTTCATGCGGTTATTGATTTTTAGCAAATGACCCTGAAATTGGAAAGCACTAGAAATGAACTCTGAAAAGGTTGAAACTTGGCATGGTATCATCATTTCACCCACATAGCATGTGCTAAAAAGTTGAGAGGGTTACGACAAAAGCTGGATGCACTTCGTGTACAAAACAGACAGTCTCTTTCGAAGTATTAGGGTTCCAGACGGAAACTCATCGGTTACAAAAGGCATTTCGTTTTCTTGAACTTATTTGAACTCCAGGCTTTTTGTGTATTCAAAATGCACCATTAAAAGCCACATCATCAATTTTCAACCCTTTTTGACTTCATTTGGTATTTTTCATGCAGTTATTATTTTTTTTGAGCTAAATTACCGTGAAATTGGAAAGCACTACAAATGAACTCTGAAAAGGTTGAAACTTGGCATGGTATCATCATTTCACCCACATAGCATGTGCTAAAAAGTTTAGAGGGTTACGACAAAAGCTGGATGCACTTCATGTACAAAACAGACAGTCTCTTTCGAAGTATTAGGGTTCCAAACAGAAACTCATCGGTTACAAAAGGCATTTCATTTTCTTGAACTTATTCGAACTCGAAGCTTTTTGTGTGTTCAAATTGTACCATTCAAAGCCACAACATCAATTTTCAACCCTTTCTGACATCATTTGGTATTTTTCATGCAGTTATTGATTTTTTAGCTAAATGACCCTGAAATTGGAAAGCACTAACTATGAAAATGTTGAAACTTGGCATGGTATCATCATTTCACCCACATAGCATTGTGCTAAAAAGTTGAGAGGGTTACGACAAAAGCTCGATGCACTTCGTGTACAAAACGGATAGTCTCATTCGCAGTATCAGGGTTCCGGACGGAAACTCATCTGTTACAAAAGGAATTTAATTTTCTTGATCTTATTTGAACTCGAGGCTTTTGTGTGTTCAAAATGTGCCATTCAAAGCCAATACATCAATTTTAAACCCTTCCCGACATCATTTGGTATTTTTCATGCAGTTACCGATTTTTTAGCTAAATGGCGATGAAATTGGAAAGCACTACAAATGAACTCTGAAAAGGTTGAAACTTGGCATGGTATAATATTTAACCCACATAGCATGTGCTAAAAAGTTGAGAGGGTTACGACAAAAGCTGGATGCACTTCGTGTACAAAATGGACAGTCTCTTTCGAAGTATCAGAGTTCTGGACAGTAACTCATGGGTTACAAAAGGCATTTTATTTTCTTTAACTTATTTGAACTCCAGGCTTTTTGTGTATTCAAAATGCAGCATTAAAAGCCACATCATCAATTTTCAACCCTTTTTGACTTCATTTGGTATTTTTCATGCAGTTATTATTTTTTTTGAGCTAAATTACCGTGAAAATGGAAAGCACTACAAATGAACTCTGAAAAGGTTGAAACTTGGCATGGTATCATCATTTCACCCACATAGCATGTGCTAAAAAGTTGAGAGGGTTACGACAAAAGCTGGATGCACTTCGTGTACAAAACAGACAGTCTCTTTCGAAGTATTAGGGTTCCAAACAGAAACTCATCTGTTACAGAAGGCATTTCATTTTCTTGAACTTATTCGAACTCGAAGCTTTTTGTGTGTTCAAATTGTACCATTCAAAGCCACAATATCAATTTTCAACCCTTTCTGACATCATTTGGTATTTTTCATGCAGTTATATATTTTTTAGCTAAATGACCCTGAAATTGGAAAGCACTAACTATGAAAATGTTGAAACTTGGCATGGTATCATCATTTCACCCACATAGCATTGTGCTAAAAAGTTGAGAGGGTTACGACAAAAGCTCGATGCACTTCGTGTACAAAACGGATAGTCTCTTTCGCAGTATCAGGGTTCCGGACGGAAACTCATCTGTTACAAAAGGAATTTAATTTTCTTGATCTTATTTGAACTCGAGGCTTTTGTGTGTTCAAAATGTGCCATTCAAAGCCAAAACATCAATTTTCAACCCTTCCCGACATCATTTGGTATTTTTCATGCAGTTACCGATTTTTTAGCTAAATGGCGATGAAATTGGAAAGCACTACAAATGAACTCTGAAAAGGTTGAAACTTGGCATGGTATAATATTTAACCCACATAGCATGTGCTAAAAAGTTGAGAGGGTTACGACAAAAGCTGGATGCACTTCGTGTACAAAATGGACAGTCTCTTTCGAAGTATCAGAGTTCTGGACAGTAACTCATGGGTTACAAAAGGCATTTTATTTTCTTTAACTTATTTGAACTCCAGGCTTTTTGTGTATTCAAAATGCAGCATTAAAAGCCACATCATCAATTTTCAACCCTTTTTGACTTCATTTGGTATTTTTCATGCAGTTATTATTTTTTTTGAGCTAAATTACCGTGAAAATGGAAAGCACTACAAATGAACTCTGAAAAGGTTGAAACTTGGCATGGTATCATCATTTCACCCACATAGCATGTGCTAAAAAGTTGAGAGGGTTACGACAAAAGCTGGATGCACTTCGTGTACAAAACAGACAGTCTCTTTCGAAGTATTAGGGTTCCAAACAGAAACTCATCTGTTACAGAAGGCATTTCATTTTCTTGAACTTATTCGAACTCGAAGCTTTTTGTGTGTTCAAATTGTACCATTCAAAGCCACAATATCAATTTTCAACCCTTTCTGACATCATTTGGTATTTTTCATGCAGTTATATATTTTTTAGCTAAATGACCCTGAAATTGGAAAGCACTAACTATGAAAATGTTGAAACTTGGCATGGTATCATCATTTCACCCACATAGCATTGCGCTAAAAAGTTGAGAGGGTTACGACAAAAGCTCGATGCACTTCGTGTACAAAACGGATAGTCTCTTTCGCAGTATCAGGGTTCCGGACGGAAACTCATCTGTTACAAAAGGAATTTAATTTTCTTGATCTTATTTGAACTCGAGGCTTTTGTGTGTTCAAAATGTGCCATTCAAAGCCAAAACATCAATTTTCAACCCTTCCCGACATCATTTGGTATTTTTCATGCAGTTACCGATTTTTTAGCTAAATGGCGATGAAATTGGAAAGCACTACAAATGAACTCTGAAAAGGTTGAAACTTGGCATGGTATAATATTTAACCCACATAGCATGTGCTAAAAAGTTGAGAGGGTTACGACAAAAGCTGGATGCACTTCGTGTACAAAACGGACAGTCTCTTTCGAAGTATCAGGGTTCCGGACAGAAACTCATGGGTTACAAAAGGCATTTTATTTTCTTGAACTTATTTGAACTCCAGGCTTTTTGTGTATTCAAAATGCAGCATTAAAAGCCACATCATCAATTTTCAACCCTTTCTGACTTCATTTGGTATTTTTCATGTAGTTGTTGATTTTTTTGAGCTAAATGACCCTGAAGTTGGAAAGCACTAAAAATGAACTCCGAAACGGTTGAAACTTGGCATGGTATCATCATTTCACCAACATAGAATGTGCTAAAAAGTTGAGAGGGTTACGACAAAAGTTGGATGCACTTCGTGTACAAAACGAACAGTCTCTTTCGAAGTATCAGCGTTCCAGACGGAATCTCATCGGTTACAAAAGGCATTTCATTTTCTTCAACTTATTTGAACTTGAGGCTTTTTGTGTGTTCAAAATGTAACATTCAAAGCCACAACATGAATTTTCAACCCTTCCCGACATCATTTGGTAATTTTCATGTAGTTATTGATTTTTTGAGCTAAATTACCCTGAAATTGGAAAGCACTACAAAAGAACTCTGAAAAGGTTGAAACTTGGCATGGTATCATCATTTCACCCACATAGCATGTTCTAAAAAGTTGAGAGGGTTACGACAAAAGCTGGATGCACTTCGTGTACAAAACGGACAGTCTCTTTCGAAGTATCAGGGTTCCGGACAGAAACTCATGGGTTACAAAAGGCATTTTATTTTCTTGAACTTATTTGAACTCCAGGCTTTTTGTGTATTCAAAATGCAGCATTAAAAGCCACATCATCAATTTTCAACCCTTTCTGACTTCATTTGGTATTTTTCATGTAGTTGTTGATTTTTTTGAGCTAAATGACCCTGAAATTGGAAAGCACTAGAAATGAACTCCGAAAAGGTTGAAACTTGGCATGGTATCATCATTTCACCAACATAGAATGTGCTAAAAAGTTGAGAGGGTTACGACAAAAGTTGGATGCACTTCGTGTACAAAAACAACAGTCTCTTTCGAAGTATCAGCGTTCCAGACGGAATCTCATCGGTTACAAAAGGCATTTCATTTTCTTCAACTTATTTGAACTTGAGGCTTTTTGTGTGTTCAAAATGTAACATTCAAAGCCACAACATGAATTTTCAACCCTTCCCGACATCATTTGGTAATTTTCATGTAGTTATTGATTTTTTGAGCTAAATTACCCTAAAATTGGAAAGCACTACAAAAGAACTCTGAAAAGGTTGAAACTTGGCATGGTATCATCATGTCACCCACATAGAATGTGCTAAAAAGTTGAGAGGGTTACGACAAAAGCTGGATGCACTTCGTGTACAAAACGAACAGTCTCTTACGAAGTATCAGTGTTCCGGACGGAAACTCATCGGTTACAAAAGGCATTTCATTTTCTTGAACTTATTTGAACTTGAGGGTTTTCGTGTGTTCAAAATGTAACATTCAAAGCCACAACATCAATTTTCAACCCTTCCCGACATCATTTGGTATTTTTCATGCAGTTATTGATTTTTTTAGCTAAATGACCCTGAAATTGGAAAGCACTACAAATGAACTATGAAAAGGTTGAAACTTGGCATGGTATCATCATTTCACCCACATAGCATTGTGCTAAAAATATGAGAGGGTTACGGCAAAAGCGGGATGCACTTCGTGTACAAAATGGACAGTCTCTTTCGAAGTATTAGGGTTCCAAACAGAAACTCATCGGTTACAAAAGGCATTTCATTTTCTTGAACTTATTCGAACTCGAAGCTTTTTGTGTGTTCAAATTGTACCATTCAAAGCCACAACATCAATTTTCAACCCTTTCTGACATCATTTGGTATTTTTCATGCAGTTATTGATTTTTTAGCTAAATTACCCTGAAATTGGAAAGCACTAACTATGAAAATGTTGAAACTTGGCATGGTATCATCATTTCACCCACATAGAATTGTGCTAAAAAGTTGAGAGGGTTACGACAAAAGCTCGATGCACTTCGTGTACAAAACGGATAGTCTCTTTCGCAGTATCAGGGTTCCGGACGGAAACTCATCTGTTACAAAAGGAATTTAATTTTCTTGATCTTATTTGAACTCGAGGCTTTTGTGTGTTCAAAATGTGCCATTCAAAGCCAAAACATCAATTTTCAACCCTTCCCGACATCATTTGGTATTTTTCATGCAGTTACCGATTTTTTAGCTAAATGGCGATGAAATTGGAAAGCACTACAAATGAACTCTGAAAAGGTTGAAACTTGGCATGGTATAATATTTAACCCACATAGCATGTGCTAAAAAGTTGAGAGGGTTACGACAAAAGCTGGATGCACTTCGTGTACAAAACGGACAGTCTCTTTCGAAGTATCAGGGTTCCGGACAGAAACTCATGGGTTACAAAAGGCATTTTATTTTCTTGAACTTATTTGAACTCCAGGCTTTTTGTGTATTCAAAATGCAGCATTAAAAGCCACATCATCAATTTTCAACCCTTTCTGACTTCATTTGGTATTTTTCATGTAGTTGTTGATTTTTTTGAGCTAAATGACCCTGAAGTTGGAAAGCACTAAAAATGAACTCCGAAACGGTTGAAACTTGGCATGGTATCATCATTTCACCAACATAGAATGTGCTAAAAAGTTGAGAGGGTTACGACAAAAGTTGGATGCACTTCGTGTACAAAACGAACAGTCTCTTTCGAAGTATCAGCGTTCCAGACGGAATCTCATCGGTTACAAAAGGCATTTCATTTTCTTCAACTTATTTGAACTTGAGGCTTTTTGTGTGTTCAAAATGTAACATTCAAAGCCACAACATGAATTTTCAACCCTTCCCGACATCATTTGGTAATTTTCATGTAGTTATTGATTTTTTGAGCTAAATTACCCTGAAATTGGAAAGCACTACAAAAGAACTCTGAAAAGGTTGAAACTTGGCATGGTATCATCATTTCACCCACATAGCATGTTCTAAAAAGTTGAGAGGGTTACGACAAAAGCTGGATGCACTTCGTGTACAAAACGGACAGTCTCTTTCGAAGTATCAGGGTTCCAGACAGAAACTCATGGGTTACAAAAGGCATTTTATTTTCTTGAACTTATTTGAACTCCAGGCTTTTTGTGTATTCAAAATGCAGCATTAAAAGCCACATCATCAATTTTCAACCCTTTCTGACTTCATTTGGTATTTTTCATGTAGTTGTTGATTTTTTTGAGCTAAATGACCCTGAAATTGGAAAGCACTAGAAATGAACTCCGAAAAGGTTGAAACTTGGCATGGTATCATCATTTCACCAACATAGAATGTGCTAAAAAGTTGAGAGGGTTACGACAAAAGTTGGATGCACTTCGTGTACAAAAACAACAGTCTCTTTCGAAGTATCAGCGTTCCAGACGGAATCTCATCGGTTACAAAAGGCATTTCATTTTCTTCAACTTATTTGAACTTGAGGCTTTTTGTGTGTTCAAAATGTAACATTCAAAGCCACAACATGAATTTTCAACCCTTCCCGACATCATTTGGTAATTTTCATGTAGTTATTGATTTTTTGAGCTAAATTACCCTAAAATTGGAAAGCACTACAAAAGAACTCTGAAAAGGTTGAAACTTGGCATGGTATCATCATTTCACCCACATAGAATGTGCTAAAAAGTTGAGAGGGTTACGACAAAAGCTGGATGCACTTCGTGTACAAAACGAACAGTCTCTTACGAAGTATCAGTGTTCCGGACGGAAACTCATCGGTTACAAAAGGCATTTCATTTTCTTGAACTTATTTGAACTTGAGGGTTTTCGTGTGTTCAAAATGTAACATTCAAAGCCACAACATCAATTTTCAACCCTTCCCGACATCATTTGGTATTTTTCATGCAGTTATTGATTTTTTTAGCTAAATGACCCTGAAATTGGAAAGCACTACAAATGAACTATGAAAAGGTTGAAACTTGGCATGGTATCATCATTTCACCCACATAGCATTGTGCTAAAAATATGAGAGGGTTACGGCAAAAGCGGGATGCACTTCGTGTACAAAATGGACAGTCTCTTTCGAAGTATTAGGGTTCCAAACAGAAACTCATCGGTTACAAAAGGCATTTCATTTTCTTGAACTTATTCGAACTCGAAGCTTTTTGTGTGTTCAAATTGTACCATTCAAAGCCACAACATCAATTTTCAACCCTTTCTGACATCATTTGGTATTTTTCATGCAGTTATTGATTTTTTAGCTAAATGACCCTGAAATTGGAAAGCACTAACTATGAAAATGTTGAAACTTGGCATGGTATCATCATTTCACCCACATAGCATTGTGCTAAAAAGTTGAGAGGGTTACGACAAAAGCTCGATGCACTTCGTGTACAAAACGGATAGTCTCTTTCGCAGTATCAGGGTTCCGGACGGAAACTCATCTGTTACAAAAGGAATTTAATTTTCTTGATCTTATTTGAACTCGAGGCTTTTGTGTGTTCAAAATGTGCCATTCAAAGCCAAAACATCAATTTTCAACCCTTCCCGACATCATTTGGTATTTTTCATGCAGTTACCGATTTTTTAGCTAAATGGCGATGAAATTGGAAAGCACTACAAATGAACTCTGAAAAGGTTGAAACTTGGCCTGGTATAATATTTAACCCACATAGCATGTGCTAAAAAGTTGAGAGGGTTACGACAAAAGCTGGATGCACTTCGTGTACAAAACGAACAGTCTCTTTCGAAGTATCAGCGTTCCAGACGGAATCTCATCGGTTACAAAAGGCATTTCATTTTCTTCAACTT
This sequence comes from Hordeum marinum, assembly GCA_022496015.1. NCBI lineage: Eukaryota > Viridiplantae > Streptophyta > Magnoliopsida > Poales > Poaceae > Hordeum > Hordeum marinum. The sequence goes on from JAAAWK010001015.1 coordinate 732,371, forward strand.
ATTTGAACTTGAGGCTTTTTGTGTGTTCAAAATGTAACATTCAAAGCCACAACATGAATTTTCAACCCTTCCCGACATCATTTGGTAATTTTCATGTAGTTATTGATTTTTTTGAGCTAAATTACCCTGAAATTGGAAAGCACTACAAAAGAACTCTGAAAAGGTTGAAACTTGGCATGGTATCATCATTTCACCCACATAGCATGTGCTAAAAAGTTGAGAGGGTTACGGCAAAAGCTGGATGCACTTCGTGTACAAAACGAACAGTCTCTTACGAAGTATCAGTGTTCCGGACGGAAACTCATCGGTTACAAAAGGCATTTCATTTTCTTGAACTTATTTGAACTTGAGGGTTTTCGTGTGTTCAAAATGTAACATTCAAAGCCACAACATCAATTTTCAACCCTTCCCGACATCATTTGGTATTTTTCATGCAGTTATTGATTTTTTTAGCTAAATGACCCTGAAATTGGAAAGCACTACAAATGAACTATGAAAAGGTTGAAACTTGGCATGGTATCATCATTTCACCCACATAGCATTGTGCTAAAAATTTGAGAGGGTTATGGCAAAAGCTGGATGCACTTCGTGTACAAAATGGACAATCTCTTTCGAAGTATTAGGGTTCCAAACAGAAACTCATCGGTAACAAAAGGCATTTCATTTTCTTGAACTTATTCGAACTCGAAGCTTTTTGTGTGTTCAAATTGTACCATTCAAAGCCACAACATCAATTTTCAACCCTTTCTGACATCATTTGGTATTTTTCATGCAGTTATTGATTTTTTAGCTAAATGACCCTGAAATTGGAAAGCACTAACTATGAAAATGTTGAAACTTGGCATGGTATCATCATTTCACCCACATAGCATTGTGCTAAAAAGTTGAGAGGGTTACGACAAAAGCTCGATGCACTTCGTGTACAAAACGGATAGTCTCTTTCGCAGTATCAGGGTTCCGGACGGAAACTCATCTGTTACAAAAGGAATTTAATTTTCTTGATCTTATTTGAACTCGAGGCTTTTGTGTGTTCAAAATGTGCCATTCAAAGCCAAAACATCAATTTTCAACCCTTCCCGACATCATTTGGTATTTTTCATGCAGTTACCGATTTTTTAGCTAAATGGCGATGAAATTGGAAAGCACTACAAATGAACTCTGAAAAGGTTGAAACTTGGCATGGTATCATCATTTCACCCACATAGCATGTGTTAAAAAGTTGATAGGGTTATGACAAAAGCTGGATGCACTTCGTGTACAAAACACACAGTCTCTTTCGAAGTATTAGGGTTCCGGACGGAAACTCATCGGTTACAAAAGGCATTTCATTTTCTTGAACTTATTTGAACTCGAAGCTTTTTGTGTGTTCAAAATGTACCATTCACAGACCCAACATCAATTTTCAACCCTTCCCGACATCATTTGGTATTTTTCATGCAGTTATTGATTTTTCAGCTAAATGACCCTGAAATTGGAAAGCACTACAAATGAACTATGAAAAGGTTGAAACTTGGCATGGTATCATCATTTCACCCACATAGCATTGTGCTAAAAAGTTGAGATGGTTACGGCAAAAGCTGGATGCACTTCGTGTACAAAACGGACAGTCTCTTTCGTAGTATCTGGGTTCAGACGGAAACTCATCTGTTACAAAAGGCATTTCATTTTCTTGATCTTATTTGAACTCGAGGCTTTTGTGTGATCAAAATGTACCATTCAAAGCCAAAACATCAATTTTCAACCCTTCCCGACATGATTTGGTATTTTTCATGCGGTTATTGATTTTTAGCAAATGACCCTGAAATTGGAAAGTACTAGAAATGAACTCTGAAAAGGTTGAAACTTGGCATGGTATCATCATTTCACCCACATAGCATGTGCTAAAAAGTTGAGAGGGTTACGACAAAAGCTGGGTGCACTTCGTGTACAAAACAGACAGTCTCTTTCGAAGTATTAGGGTTCCAGACGGAAACTCATCGGTTACAAAAGGCATTTCATTTTCTTGAACTTATTTGAACTCCAGGCTTTTTGTGTATTCAAAATGCACCATTAAAAGCCACATCATCAATTTTCAACCCTTTTTGACTTCATTTGGTATTTTTCATGCAGTTATTGATTTTTTTTGAGCTAAATTACCGTGAAATTGGAAAGCACTACAAATGAACTCTGAAAAGGTTGAAACTTGGCATGGTATCATCATTTCACCCACATAGCATGTGCTAAAAAGTTGAGAGGGTTACGACAAAAGCTGGATGCACTTTGTGTACAAAACAGACATTCTCTTTCGAAGTATTAGGGTTCCGGACCGAAACTCATCGGTTACAAAAGGCATTCCATTTTCTTGAACTTATTTGAACTCGAAGCTTTTTGTGCGTTCAAATTGTACCATTCAAAGCCACAACATCAATTTTCAACCCTTGCTGACTTCATTTGGTATTTTTCATGCAGTTACTGATTTTTTAGCTAAATCACCCTGAAGTTGGAAAGCACTAACTATGAAAATGTTGAAACTTGGCATGGTATCATCATTTCACCCACATAGCATTGTGCTAAAAAGTTGAGAGGGTTACGACAAAAGCTGGATGCACTTCGTGTACAAAACGGATAGTCTCTTTCGAAGTATCAGGGTTCCGGACGGAAACTCATCTGTTACAAAAGGAATTTCATTTTCTTGATCTTATTTGAACTCGAGGTTTTTGTGTGTTCAAAATGTGCCATTCGAAGACAAAACATCAATTTTCAACCCTTCCCGGCATCATTTGGTATTTTTCATGTACTTATTAATTTTTTAACAAATGACCCTGTAATTGGAAAGCACTAGAAATGAACTCTGAAAAGGTTGAAACTTGCCTTGGTATCATCATTTCACCCACATAGCATGTGCTAAAAAGTTGAGAGGGTTACGGCAAAAGATGGATGCACTTCGCGTACAAAACGAACACTCTCTTTCGAAGTATTAGGGTTCCAGACAGAAATTCATCGGTTACAACAGACATTTCATTTTCTTGAACTTATTTGAACTCGAAGCTTTTTGTGTGTTCAAAATGTACCATTCACAGCCCCAACATTAATTTTCAACCCTTCCCGACATCATTTGATATTTTTCATGCAGTTATTGATTTTTTAGCTAAATGACCCTGAAATTGGAAAGCACTACAAATGAACTATGAAAAGGTTGAAACTTGGCATGGTATCATCATTTCACCCACATAGCATTGTGCTAAAAAGTTGAGAGGGTTATGGCAAAAGCTGGATGCACTTCGTGTACAAAACGGACAGTCTCTTTCGTAGTATCTGGGTTCAGACGGAAACTCATCTGTTACAAAAGGCATTTCATTTTCTTGATCTTATTTGAACTCGAGGCTTTTGTGTGATCAAAATGTACCATTCAAAGCCAAAACATCAATTTTCAACCCTTCCCGACATGATTTGGTATTTTTCATGCGGTTATTGATTTTTAGCAAATGACCCTGAAATTGGAAAGCACTAGAAATGAACTCTGAAAAGGTTGAAACTTGGCATGGTATCATCATTTCACCCACATAGCATGTGCCAAAAAGTTGAGAGGGTTACGGGAAAAGGTGGATGCACTTCGTGTACAAAATGGATAGCCTCTTCAGAAGTATCAGGGTTCCGGACGGAAACTCATCGGTTACAAACGGCATTTCATTTTTGTGAACTTATTTGAACTCCAGGATTTTTGTGTGTTTAAAACGCACCTTTCAAATCCACATCATCAATTTTCAACCCTTCCCGACATCATTTCTTATTCTTCATGTAGTTATTGATTTTTTTGAGCTAAATGACCCTGAAATTGAAAAGCACTACAAATGAACTCTGAAAAGGTTGAAACTTGGCATGGTATCATCATTTCACCCACATAGCATGTGCTAAAAAGTTGAGAGGGTTCCGACAAAAGCTGGATGCACTTCGTGTACAAAACAGACAGTCTCTTTCGAAGTATTAGGGTTCCAGACGGAAACTCATCGGTTACAAAAGGCATTTCATTTTCTTGAACTTATTTGAGCTCCAGGCTTTTTGTGTATTCAAAATGCACCATTAAAAGCCACATCATGTATTTTCAACCCTTTTTGACTTCATTTGGTATTTTTCATGCAGTTATTATTTTTTTTGAGCTAAATTACCGTGAAATTGGAAAGCACTACAAATGAACTCTGAAAAGGTTGAAACTTGGCACGGTATCATCATTTCACCCACATAGCATGTGCTAAAAAGTTGAGAGGGTTACGACAAAAGCTGGATGCACTTCGTGTACAAAACAGACAGTCTCTTTCGAAGTATTAGGGTTCCAAACAGAAACTCATCGGTTACAAAAGGCATTTCATTTTCTTGAACTTATTCGAACTCGAAGCTTTTTGTGTGTTCAAATTGTACCATTCAAAGCCACAACATCAATTTTCAACCCTTTCTCACATCATTTGGTATTTTTCATGCAGTTATTGATTTTTTAGCTAAATGACCCTGAAATTGGAAAGCACTAACTATGAAAATGTTGAAACTTGGCATGGTATCATCATTTCACCCACATAGCATTGTGCTAAAAAGTTGAGAGGGTTACGACAAAAGCTCGATGCACTTCGTGTACAAAACGGATAGTCTCTTTCGCAGTATCAGGGTTCCGGACGGAAACTCATCTGTGACAAAAGGAATTTAATTTTCTTGATCTTATTTGAACTCGAGGCTTTTGTGTGTTCAAAATGTGCCATTCAAAGCCAAAACATCAATTTTCAACCCTTCCCGACATCATTTGGTATTTTTCATGCAGTTACCGATTTTTTAGCTAAATGGCGATGAAATTGGAAAGCACTACAAATGAACTCTGAAAAGGTTGAAACTTGGCATGGTATAATATTTAACCCACATAGCATGTGCTAAAAAGTTGAGAGGGTTACGACAAAAGCTGGATGCACTTCGTGTACAAAACGAACAGTCTCTTTCAAAGTATCAGCGTTCCAGACGGAATCTCATCGGTTACAAAAGGCATTTCATTTTCTTCAACTTATTTGAACTTGAGGCTTTTTGTGTGTTCAAAATGTAACATTCAAAGCCACAACATGAATTTTCAACCCTTCCCGGCATCATTTGGTAATTTTCATGTAGTTATTGATTTTTTTGAGCTAAATTACCCTGAAAATGGAAAGCACTACAAAAGAACTCTGAAAAGGTTGAAACTTGGCATGGTATCATCATTTCACCCACATAGCATGTGCTAAAAAGTTGAGAGGGTTACGACAAAAGCTGGATGCACTTCGTGTACAAAACGAACAGTCTCTTACGAAGTATCAGTGTTCCGGACGGAAACTCATCGGTTACAAAAGGCATTTCATTTTCTTGAACTTATTTGAACTTGAGGGTTTTCGTGTGTTCAAAATGTAACATTCAAAGCCACAACATAAATTTTCAACCCTTCGCGACATCATTTGGTATTTTTCATGCAGTTATTGATTTTTTTAGCTAAATGACCCTGAAATTGGAAAGCACTACAAATGAACTATGAAAAGGTTGAAACTTGGCATGGTATCATCATTTCACCCACATAGCATTGTGCTAAAAATTTGAGAGGGTTACGGCAAAAGCTGGATGCACTTCGTGTACAAAATGGACAGTCTCTTTCGAAGTATTAGGGTTCCAAACAGAAACTCATCGGTAACAAAAGGCATTTCATTTTCTTGAACTTATTCGAACTCGAAGCTTTTTGTGTGTTCAAATTGTACCATTCAAAGCCACAACATCAATTTTCAACCCTTTCTGACATCATTTGGTATTTTTCATGCAGTTATTGATTTTTTAGCTAAATGACCCTGAAATTGGAAAGCACTAACTATGAAAATGTTGAAACTTGGCATGGTATCATCATTTCACCCACATAGCATTGTGCTAAAAAGTTGAGAGGGTTATGGCAAAAGCTGGATGCACTTCGTGTACAAAACGGACAGTCTCTTTCGTAGTATCTGGGTTCAGACGGAAACTCATCTGTTACAAAAGGCATTTCATTTTCTTGATCTTATTTGAACTCGAGGCTTTTGTGTGATCAAAATGTACCATTCAAAGCCAAAACATCAATTTTCAACCCTTCCCGACATGATTTGGTATTTTTCATGCGGTTATTGATTTTTAGCAAATGACCCTGAAATTGGAAAGCACTAGAAATGAACTCTGAAAAGGTTGAAACTTGGCATGGTATCATCATTTCACCCACATAGCATGTGCCAAAAAGTTGAGAGGGTTACGGCAAAAGGTGGATGCACTTCGTGTACAAAATGGATAGTCTCTTCAGAAGTATCAGGGTTCCGGACGGAAACTCATCGGTTACAAACGGCATTTCATTTTTTTTGAACTTATTTGAACTCCAGGATTTTTGTGTGTTTAAAACGCACCTTTCAAATCCACATCATCAATTTTCAACCCTTCCCGACATCATTTCTTATTCTTCATGTAGTTATTGATTTTTTTGAGCTAAATGACCCTGAAATTGAAAAGCACTACAAATGAACTCTGAAAAGGTTGAAACTTGGCATGGTATCATCATTTCACCCACATAGCATGTGCTAAAAAGTTGAGAGGGTTCCGACAAAAGCTGGATGCACTTCGTGTACAAAACAGACAGTCTCTTTCGAAGTATTAGGGTTCCAGACGGAAACTCATCGGTTACAAAAGGCATTTCATTTTCTTGAACTTATTTGAGCTCCAGGATTTTTGTGTATTCAAACTGCACCATTAAAAGCCACATCATGTATTTTCAACCCTTTTTGACTTCATTTGGTATTTTTCATGCAGTTATTATTTTTTTTGAGCTAAATTACCGTGAAATTGGAAAGCACTACAAATGAACTCTGAAAAGGTTGAAACTTGGCACGGTATCATCATTTCACCCACATAGCATGTGCTAAAAAGTTGAGAGGGTTACGACAAAAGCTGGATGCACTTCGTGTACAAAACAGACAGTCTCTTTCGAAGTATTAGGGTTCCAAACAGAAACTCATCGGTTACAAAAGGCATTTCATTTTCTTGAACTTATTCGAACTCAAAGCTTTTTGTGTGTTCAAATTGTACCATTCAAAGCCACAACATCAATTTTCAACCCTTTCTCACATCATTTGGTATTTTTCATGCAGTTATTGATTTTTTAGCTAAATGACCCTGAAATTGGAAAGCACTAACTATGAAAATGTTGAAACTTGGCATGGTATCATCATTTCACCCACATAGCATTGTGCTAAAAAGTTGAGAGGGTTACGACAAAAGCTCGATGCACTTCGTGTACAAAACGGATAGTCTCTTTCGCAGTATCAGGGTTCCGGACGGAAACTCATCTGTTACAAAAGGAATTTAATTTTCTTGATCTTATTTGAACTCTAGGCTTATGTGTGTTCAAAATGTGCCATTCAAAGCCAAAACATCAATTTTCAACCCTTCCCGACATCATTTGGTATTTTTCATGCAGTTACCTATTTTTTAGCTAAATGGCGATGAAATTGGAAAGCACTACAAATGAACTCTGAAAAGGTTGAAACTTGGCACGGTATAATATTTAACCCAGATAGCATGTGCTAAAAAGTTGAGAGGGTTACGACAAAAGCTGGATGCACTTCGTGTACAAAACGAACAGTCTCTTTCGAAGTATCAGGGTTCCGGACAGAAACTCATGGGTTACAAAAGGCATTTCATTTTCTTGAACTTATTCGAACTCGAAGCTTTTTGTGTGTTCAAATTGTACCATTCAAAGCCACAACATCAATTTTCAACCCTTTCTGACATCATTTGGTATTTTTCATGCAGTTATTGATTTTTTAGCTAAATGACCCTGAAATTGGAAAGCACTAACTATGAAAATGTTGAAACTTGGCATGGTATCATCATTTCACCCACATAGCATTGTGCTAAAAAGTTGAGAGGGTTACGACAAAAGCTCGATGCACTTCGTGTACAAAACGGATAGTCTCTTTCGCAGTATCAGGGTTCCGGACGGAAACTCATCTGTGACAAAAGGAATTTAATTTTCTTGATCTTATTTGAACTCGAGGCTTTTGTGTGTTCAAAATGTGCCATTCAAAGCCAAAACATCAATTTTCAACCCTTCCCGACATCATTTGGTATTTTTCATGCAGTTACCGATTTTTTAGCTAAATGGCGATGAAATTGGAAAGCACTACAAATGAACTCTGAAAAGGTTGAAACTTGGCATGGTATAATATTTAACCCACATAGCATGTGCTAAAAAGTTGAGAGGGTTACGACAAAAGCTGGATGCACTTCGTGTACAAAACGAACAGTCTCTTTCGAAGTATCAGCGTTCCAGACGGAATCTCATCGGTTACAAAAGGCATTTCATTTTCTTCAACTTATTTGAACTTGAGGCTTTTTGTGTGTTCAAAATGTAACATTCAAAGCCACAACATGAATTTTCAACCCTTCCCGGCATCATTTGGTAATTTTCATGTAGTTATTGATTTTTTTGAGCTAAATTACCCTGAAAATGGAAAGCACTACAAAAGAACTCTGAAAAGGTTGAAACTTGGCATAGTATCATCATTTCACCCACATAGCATGTGCTAAAAAGTTGAGAGGGTTACGACAAAAGCTGGATGCACTTCGTGTACAAAACGAACAGTCTCTTACGAAGTATCAGTGTTCTGGACGGAAACTCATCGGTTACAAAAGGCATTTCATTTTCTTGAACTTATTTGAACTTGAGGGTTTTCGTGTGTTCAAAATGTAACATTCAAAGCCACAACATCAATTTTCAACCCTTCCCGACATCATTTGGTATTTTTCATGCAGTTATTGATTTTTTTAGCTAAATGACCCTGAAATTGGAAAGCACTACAAATGAACTATGAAAAGGCTGAAACTTGGCATGGTATCATCATTTCACCCACATAGCATTGTGCTAAAAATTTGAGAGGGTTACGGCAAAAGCTGGATGCACTTCGTGTACAAAATGGACAGTCTCTTTCGAAGTATTAAGGTTCCAAACAGAAACTCATCGGTAACAAAAGGCATTTCATTTTCTTGAACTTATTCGAACTCGAAGCTTTTTGTGTGTTCAAATTGTACCATTCAAAGCCACAACATCAATTTTCAACCCTTTCTGACATCATTTGGTATTTTTCATGCAGTTATTGATTTTTTAGCTAAATGACCCTGAAATTGGAAAGCACTAACTATGAAAATGTTGAAACTTGGCATGGTATCATCATTTCACCCACATAGCATTGTGCTAAAAAGTTGAGAGGGTTACGACAAAAGCTCGATGCACTTCGTGTACAAAACGGATAGTCTCTTTCGCAGTATCAGGGTTCCGGACGGAAACTCATCTGTTACAAAAGGAATTTAATTTTCTTGATCTTATTTGAACTCGAGGCTTTTGTGTGTTCAAAATGTGCCATTCAAAGCCAAAACATCAATTTTCAACCCTTCCCGACATCATTTGGTATTTTTCATGCAGTTACCGATTTTTTAGCTAAATGGCGATGAAATTGGGAAGCACTACAAATGAACTCTGAAAAGGTTGAAACTTGGCATGGTATAATATTTAACCCACATAGCATGTGCTAAAAAGTTGAGAGGGTTACGACAAAAGCTGGATGCACTTCGTGTACAAAACGAACAGCCTCTTTCGAAGTATCAGCCTTCCAGACGGAATCTCATCGGTTACAAAAGGCATTTCATTTTCTTCAACTTATTTGAACTTGAGGCTTTTTGTGTGTTCAAAATGTAACATTCAAAGCCGCAACATGAATTTTCAACCCTTCCCGACATCATTTGGTAATTTTCATGTAGTTATTGATTTTTTTGAGCTGAATTACCCTGAAATTGGAAAGCACTACAAAAGAACTCTGAAAAGGTTGAAACTTGGCATGGTATCATCATTTCACCCACATAGCATGTGCTAAAAAGTTGAGAGGGTTACGACAAAAGCTGGATGCACTTCGTGTACAAAACGAACAGTCTCTTACGAAGTATCAGTGTTCCGGACGGAAACTCATCGGTTACAAAAGGCATTTCATTTTCTTGAACTTATTTGAACTTGAGGGTTTTCGTGTGTTTAAAATGTAACATTCAAAGCCACAACATCAATTTTCAACCCTTCTCGACATCACTTGGTATTTTTCATGCAGTTATTGATTTTTTTAGCTAAATGACCTTGAAATTGGAAAGCACTACAAATGAACTATGAAAAGGTTGAAACTTGGCATGGTATCATCATTTCACCCACATAGCATTGTGCTAAAAATTTGAGAGGGTTACGGCAAAAGCTGGATGCACTTCGTGTACAAAACGGACAGTCTCTTTCGAAGTATTAGGGTTCCAAACAGAAACTCATCGGTTACAAAAGGCATTTCATTTTCTTGAACTTATTCGAACTCGAAGCTTTTTGTGTGTTCAAATTGTACCATTCAAAGCCACAACATCAATTTTCAACCCTTTCTGACATCATTTGGTATTTTTCATGCAGTTATTGATTTTTTAGCTAAATGGCCATGAATTGGAAAGCACTAACTATGAAAATGTTGAAACTTGGCATGGTATCATCATTTCACCCACATAGCATTGTGCTAAAAAGTTGAGAGGGTTACGACAAAAGCTCGATGCACTTCGTGTACAAAACGGATAGTCTCTTTCGCAGTATCAGGGTTCCGGACGGAAACTCATCTGTTACAAAAGGAATTTAATTTTCTTGATCTTATTTGAACTCGAGGCTTTTGTTTGTTCAAAATGTGCCATTCAAAGACAAAACATCAATTTTCAACCCTTCCCGACATCATTTGGTATTTTTCATGCAGTTATTGATTTTTTTAGCTAAATGACCCTGAAATTGGAAAGCACTACAAATGTACTATGAAAAGGTTGAAACTCGGCATGGTATCATCATTTCACCCACATAGCATTGTGCTAAAAATTTGAGAGGGTTACGGCAAAAGCTGGATGCACTTCGTGTACAAAACGGACAGTCTCTTTCGAAGTATCAGGGTTCCGGACGGAAACTCATCTGTTACAAAAGGTATTTCATTTTCTCGATCTTATTTGAACTCGAGGCTTTTTGTGTGTTCAAAATGCACCATTAAAAGACACATCATCAATTTTCAACCCTTTCTGACTTCATTTGGTATGTTTCATGCAGTTATTGATTTTTTTTAGCTAAATTACCCTGAAATTGGAAAGCGCTACAAATGAACTCTGAAAAGGTTGAAACTTGGCATGGTATCATCATTTCACCCACATAGCATGTGTTAAAAAGTTGATAGGGTTATGACAAAAGCTGGATGCACTTCGTGTACAAAACACACAGTCTCTTTCGAAGTATTAGGGTTCCGGACGGAAACTCATCGGTTACAAAAGGCATTTCATTTTCTTGAACTTATTTGAACTCGAAGCTTTTTGTGTGTTCAAAATGTACCATTCACAGACCCAACATCAATTTTCAACCCTTCCCGACATCATTTGGTATTTTTCATGCAGTTATTGATTTTTTAGCTAAATGACCCTGAAATTGGAAAGCACTACAAATGAACTATGAAAAGGTTGAAACTTGGCATGGTATCATCATTTCACCCACATAGCATTGTGCTAAAAAGTTGAGAGGGTTACGGCAAAAGCTGGATGCACTTCGTGTACAAAACGGACAGTCTCTTTCGTAGTATCTGGGTTCAGACGGAAACTCATCTGTTACAAAAGGCATTTCATTTTCTTGATCTTATTTGAACTCGAGGTTTTTGTGTGATCAAAATGTACCATTCAAAGCCAAAACATCAATTTTCAACCCTTCCCGACATGATTTGGTATTTTTCATGCGGTTATTGATTTTTAGCAAATGACCCTGAAATTGGAAAGTACTAGAAATGAACTCTGAAAAGGTTGAAACTTGGCATGGTATCATTATTTCACCCACATAGCATGTGCTAAAAAGTTGAGAGGGTTACGACAAAAGCTGGGTGCACTTCGTGTACAAAACAGACAGTCTCTTTCGAAGTATTAGGGTTCCAGACGGAAACTCATCGGTTACAAAAGGCATTTCATTTTCTTGAACTTATTTGAACTCCAGGCTTTTTGTGTATTCAAAATGCACCATTAAAAGCCACATCAGCAATTTTCAACCCTTTTTGACTTCATTTGGTATTTTTCATGCAGTTATTGATTTTTTTTGAGCTAAATTACCGTGAAATTGGAAAGCACTACAAATGAACTCTAAAAAGGTTGAAACTTGGCATGGTATCATCATTTCACCCACATAGCATGTGCTAAAAAGTTGAGAGGGTTACGACAAAAGCTGGATGCACTTTGTGTACAAAACAGACATTCTCTTTCGAAGTATTAGGGTTCCGGACCGAAACTCATCGGTTACAAAAGGCATTTCATTTTCTTGAACTTATTTGAACTCGAAGCTTTTTGTGCGTTCAAATTGTACCATTCAAAGCCACAACATCAATTTTCAACCCTTGCTGACTTCATTTGGTATTTTTCATGTAGTTACTGATTTTTTAGCTAAATGACCCTGAAGTTGGAAAGCACTAACTATGAAAATGTTGAAACTTGGCATGGTATCATCATTTCACCCACATAGCATTGTGCTAAAAAGTTGAGAGGGTTACGACAAAAGCTGGATGCACTTCGTGTACAAAACGGATAGTCTCTTTCGAAGTATCAGGGTTCCGGACGGAAACTCATCTGTTACAAAAGGAATTTCATTTTCTTGATCTTATTTGAACTCGAGGTTTTTGTGTGTTCAAAATGTGCCATTCGAAGACAAAACATCAATTTTCAACCCTTCCCGGCATCATTTGGTATTTTTCATGTACTTATTAATTTTTTAACAAATGACCCTGTAATTGGAAAGCACTAGAAATGAACTCTGAAAAGGTTGAAACTTGCCTTGGTATCATCATTTCACCCACATAGCATGTGCTAAAAAGTTGAGAGGGTTACGGCAAAAGATGGATGCACTTCGCGTACAAAACGAACACTCTCTTTCGAAGTATTAGGGTTCCAGACAGAAATTCATCGGTTACAACAGACATTTCATTTTCTTGAACTTATTTGAACTCGAAGCTTTTTGTGTGTTCAAAATGTACCATTCACAGCCCCAACATTAATTTTCAACCCTTCCCGACATCATTTGATATTTTTCATGCAGTTATTGATTTTTTAGCTAAATGACCCTGAAATTGGAAAGCACTACAAATGAACTATGAAAAGGTTGAAACTTGGCATGGTATCATCATTTCACCCACATAGCATTGTGCTAAAAAGTTGAGAGGGTTATGGCAAAAGCTGGATGCACTTCGTGTACAAAACGGACAGTCTCTTTCGTAGTATCTGGGTTCAGACGGAAACTCATCTGTTACAAAAGGCATTTCATTTTCTTGATCTTATTTGAACTCGAGGCTTTTGTGTGATCAAAATGTACCATTCAAAGCCAAAACATCAATTTTCAACCCTTCCCGACATGATTTGGTATTTTTCATGCGGTTATTGATTTTTAGCAAATGACCCTGAAATTGGAAAGCACTAGAAATGAACTCTGAAAAGGTTGAAACTTGGCATGGTATCATCATTTCACCCACATAGCATGTGCCAAAAAGTTGAGAGGGTTACGGCAAAAGGTGGATGCACTTCGTGTACAAAATGGATAGTCTCTTCAAAAGTATCAGGGTTCCGGACGGAAACTCATCGGTTACAAACGGCATTTCATTTTTTTGAACTTATTTGAACTCCAGGATTTTTGTGTGTTTAAAACGCACCTTTCAAATCCACATCATCAATTTTCAACCCTTCCCGACATCATTTCTTATTCTTCATGTAGTTATTGATTTTTTTGAGCTAAATGACCCTGAAATTGAAAAGCACTACAAATGAACTCTGAAAAGGTTGAAACTTGGCATGGTATCATCATTTCACCCACATAGCATGTGCTAAGAAGTTGAGAGGGTTCCAACAAAAGCTGGATGCACTTCGTGTACCAAACAGACAGTATCTTTCGAAGTATTAGGGTTCCAGACGGAAACTCATCGGTTACAAAAGGAATTTAATTTTCTTGAACTTATTTGAGCTCCAGGCTTTTTGTGTATTCAAAATGCACCATTAAAAGACACATCATGTATTTTCAACCCTTTTTGACATCATTTGGTATTTTTCATGCAGTTATTATTTTTTTTGAGCTAAATTACCGTGAAATTGGAAAGCACTACAAATGAACTCTGAAAAGGTTGAAACTTGGCACGGTATCATCATTTCACCCACATAGCATGTGCTAAAAAGTTGAGAGGGTTACGACAAAAGCTGGATGCACTTCGTGTACAAAAAAGACAGTCTCTTTCGAAGTATTAGCGTTCCAAACAGAAACTCATCGGTTACAAAAGGCATTTCATTTTCTTGAACTTATTCGAACTCGAAGCTTTTTGTGTGTTCAAATTGTACCATTCAAAGCCACAACATCAATTTTCAACCCTTTCTCACATCATTTGGTATTTTTCATGCAGTTATTGATTTTTTAGCTAAATGACCCTGAAATTGGAAAGCACTAACTATGAAAATGTTGAAACTTGGCATGGTATCATCATTTCACCCACATAGCATTGTGCTAAAAAGTTGAGAGGGTTACGACAAAAGCTCAATGCACTTCGTGTACAAAACGGATAGTCTCTTTCGCAGTATCAGGGTTCCGGACGGAAACTCATCTGTTACAAAAGGAATTTAATTTTCTTGATCTTATTTGAACTCGAGGCTTTTGTGTGTTCAAAATGTGCCATTCAAAGCCAAAACATCAATTTTCAACCCTTCCCGACATCATTTGGTATTTTTCATGCAGTTACCTATTTTTTAGCTAAATGGCGATGAAATTGGAAAGCACTACAAATGAACTCTGAAAAGGTTGAAACTTGGCATGGTATAATATTTAACCCACATAGCATGGGCTAAAAAGTTGAGAGGGTTACGACAAAAGCTGGATGCACTTCGTGTACAAAACGGACAGTCTCTTCCGAAGTATCAGGGTTCCGGACAGAAACTCATGGGTTACAAAAGGCATTTCATTTTCTTGAACTTATTCGAACTCGAAGCTTTTTGTGTGTTCAAATTGTACCATTCAAAGCCACAACATCAATTTTCAACCCTTTCTGACATCATTTGGTATTTTTCATGCAGTTATTGATTTTTTAGCTAAATGACCCTGAAATTGGAAAGCACTAACTATGAAAATGTTGAAACTTGGCATGGTATCATCATTTCACCCACATAGCATTGTGCTAAAAAGTTGAGAGGGTTACGACAAAAGCTCGATGCACTTCGTGTACAAAACGGATAGTCTCTTTCGCAGTATCAGGGTTCCGGACGGAAACTCATCTGTTACAAAGGAATTTAATTTTCTTGATCTTATTTGAACTCGAGGCTTTTGTGTGTTCAAAATGTGCCATTCAAAGCCAAAACATCAATTTTCAACCCTTCCCGACATCATTTGGTATTTTTCATGCAGTTACCGATTTTTTAGCTAAATGGCGATGAAATTGGAAAGCACTACAAATGAACTCTGAAAAGGTTGAAACTTGGCATGGTATAATATTTAACCCACATAGCATGTGCTAAAAAGTTGAGAGGGTTACGACAAAAGCTGGATGCACTTCGTGTACAAAACGGACAGTCTCTTCCGAAGTATCAGGGTTCCGGACATAAACTCATGGGTTACAAAAGGCATTTTATTTTCTTGAACTTATTTGAACACCAGGCTTTTTGTGTATTCAAAATGCAGCATTAAAAGCCACATCATCAATTTTCAACCCTTTTTGACTTCATTTGGTATTTTTCATGCAGTTATTATTTTTTTTGAGCTAAATTACCGTGAAATTGGAAAGCACTACAAATGAACTCTGAAAAGGTTGAAACTTGGCATGGTATCATCATTTCACCCACATAGCATGTGCTAAAAAGTTGAGAGGGTTACGACAAAAGCTGGATGCACTTCGTGTACAAACGAACAGTCTCTTACGAAGTATCAGTGTTCCGGACGGAAACTCATCGGTTACAAAAGGCATTTCATTTTCTTGATCTTATTTGAACTTGAGGCTTTTGTGTGTTCAAAATGTAACATTCAAAGCCACAACATAAATTTTCAACCCTTCCCGACATCATTTGGTATTTTTCATGCAGTTACTGATTTTTTACCTAAATGGCGATGAAATTGGAAAGCACTACAAATGAACTCTGAAAAGGTTGAAACTTGGCATGGTATAATATTTAACCCACATACCATGTGCTAAAAAGTTGAGAGGGTTACGACAAAAGCTGGATGCACTTCGTGTACAAAACGGATAGTCTCTTTCGCAGTATCACGGTTCCGGACGGAAACTCATCGGTTACAAAAGGCATTTCATTTTCTTGAACTTATTTGAACTTGAGACTTTTCGTGTGTTCAAAATGTAACATTCAAAGCCACAACATCAATTTTCAACCCTTCCCGACATCATTTGGTATTTTTCATGCAGTTATTGAGTTTTTTAGCTAAATGACCCTGAAATTGGAAAGCACTACAAATGAACTCTGAAAAGGTTGAAACTTGGCATGGTATCATCATTTCACCCACATAGCATGTGTTGAAAATTTGATAGGGTTATGACAAAAGTTGGATGCACTTCGTGTACAAAACACACAGTCTCTTTCGAAGTATTAGGGTTCCAGACGGAAACTCATGGGTTACAAAAGGCATTTCATTTTCTTGAACTTATTTGAACTCGAAGCTTTTTGTGTGTTCAAAATGTACCATTCACAGCCCCAACATCAATTTTCAACCCTTCCCGACATCATTGATATTTTTCATGCAGTTATTGATTTTTTAGCTAAATGACCCTGAAATTGGAAAGCACTACAAATGAACTATGAAAAGGTTGAAACTTGGCATGGTATCATCGTTTCACCCACATAGCATTGTGCTAAAAAGTTGAGAGGGTTATGGCAAAAGCTAGATGCACTTCGTGTACAAAACGGACAGTCTCTTTCGTAGTATCTGGGTTCAGACGGAAACTCATCTGTTACAAAAGGCATTTCATTTTCTTGATCTTATTTGAACTCGAGGCTTTTGTGTGATCAAAATGTACCATTCAAAGCCAAAACATCAATTTTCAACCCTTCCCGACATGATTTGGTATTTTTCATGCGGTTATTGATTTTTAGCAAATGACCCTAAAATTGGAAAGCACTAGAAATGAACTCTGAAAAGGTTGAAACTTGGCATGGTATCATTATTTCACCCACATAGCATGTGCTAAAAAGTTGAGAGGGTTACGACAAAAGCTGGATGCACTTCGTGTACAAAACAGACAGTCTCTTTCGAAGTATTAGGGTTCCAGACGGAAACTCATCGGTTACAAAAGGCATTTCATTTTCTTGAACTTATTTGAACTCCAGGCTTTTTGTGTATTCAAAATGCACCATTAAAAGCCACATCATCAATTTTCAACCCTTTTTGACTTCATTTGGTATTTTTCATGCAGTTATTATTTTTTTTGAGCTAAATTACCGTGAAATTGGAAAGCACTACAAATGAACTCTGAAAAGGTTGAAACTTGGCATGGTATCATCATTTCACCCACATAGCATGTGCTAAAAAGTTGAGAGGGTTACGACAAAAGCTGGATGCACTTCATGTACAAAACAGACAGTCTCTTTCGAAGTATTAGGGTTCCAAACAGAAACTCATCGGTTACAAAAGGCATTTCATTTTCTTGAACTTATTCGAACTCGAAGCTTTTGGTGTGTTCAAATTGTACCATTCAAAGCCACAACATCAATTTTCACCCTTTCTGACATCATTTGGTATTTTTTCATGCAGTTATTGATTTTTTAGCTAAATACCCTGAAATTGGAAAGCACTAACTATGAAAATGTTGAAACTTGGCATGGTATCAGTCATTTCAGCCACATAGCATTGTGCTAAAAAGTGTGAGGGTTACGACAAAGCTCGATGCACTTCGTGTACAAAACGGATTAGTCTCTTCGCACTATCAGGGTTTCGGACGGAAACTCATCTGTTACAAAAGGAAGTTAATTTTCTTGATCTTATTTGAAGTCGAGGCATTGTGTGTTCAAAATGTGCCATTCAAAGCCAAAACATCAATTTTCAACCCTTCCCGACATCATTTGGTATTTTTCATGCAGTTACCGATTTTTTAGCTAAATGGCGATGAAATTGTAAAGCACTACAAATGAACTCTGAAAAGGTTGAAACTTGCATGGTATAATATTTAACCCACATAGCATGTGCTAAAAAGTTGAGAGGGTTACGACAAAAGCTGGATGCACTTCGTGTACAAAACGACAGTCTCTTTCGAATATCAGGGTTCCGGACAGAACTCATGGTTACAAAAGGCATTTTATTTTCTTGAACTTATTTGAACTCCAGGCTTTTTGTGTATTCAAAATGCAGCATTAAAGCCACATCATCAATTTTCAACCCTTTTTGACTTCATTTGGTATTTTTCATGCAGTAGTTATTTTTTTTTGAGCTAAATTACCGTGAAATTGGAAAGCACTACAAATGAACTCTGAAAAGGTTGAAACTTGGCATGGTATCATCATTTCACCCATAGCATGTGCTAAAAAGTTGAG
>JAAAWK010001017.1:0-59257 GCA_022496015.1 Hordeum marinum
GTGCGGTTTGTAGATGGCAAGCCAGCTGTGGTGATGATGGTAGTGGTGCAGGGTGGAACATTTGTGGTACCTGGGGAACAATTGGTGCCACAAAGTGCTCTGTTGGTGATGGTAGTGGAGCGGAATGCATCTGGTTTTGAGGAATATGGTAATCCCATAGTGAGTGCACCGATGAAGGGGTAGTATTCAAGTGATCCAATGGTGGATCACTTGATGGCAACATGCTTTATATCATGCTTGCACCACCAGTCATGGCTTCGTGGCCATGATGCAATGGAGGCAGATGACATCTAATGTCCTCATGGCCATGAGAGAGTTCAGTGAAGAGCTTTTTGATATTTTCAGGGCTAAGATATTGTTCCTTCGAGAAGATTAGATTTTACACCATACCTGGGTACTGCTCTTGGATCTGTTTCACATGGTGGATGGAGAGTTGGTTTCTCTCATCCTCCCTCGTGTGCCCCATATCTCGCTGATCAGCCTCCCTATGTAGCCATGCAATCTTGGCAGTTGTTGGCTCATCGGCAAGTGGAACTGGTGGTGGAGCTCATGATAGGAAAGCATCCACAATGGGGTCGGATGACAGCGTCCCAAGCGAGTGCATCTTCTCATTGGTTGTTTCTAGGACGACAGCAACCCTAGCACCAGTGACGGCAGATAGGTCAACAGCGCTCTTGAACAAACCGCTACGTCGCTTGAAGAAGGAGAAATCACGCTCTTTGTCATCATGGATGTACGCGATACCCGAATGCCTATCCCTAGACATACTAAGTCCAATAATGACAAAGAAATTCACTACTATAATAAGGAACCACAAGGATCTACAAAGTGTACGAAAACCGTTGGCCAACGGCATTTTAGTGGGGTTTATGTGAAGAAGTAGTCCCTTTATATAGAAGGGAAGGGTTGTAAATGCCCCCAATGACCCTAAAAATTGTCCATTTGTAATTTTGTATAACATGGATGATTGTTCAAGTTTGTTCTTATCCATACATCCAACTTTATTAGCAATTAGTACAAAACTGTTGCTATTTGAGCGGACTTGGATCATGTACATTTTTAGTAAGCATTAACATGCAAAATTTATAAACATTCTAGTTTTTCATACTATTAATTATATTAATATATGGATAAATTAACATCATTCTTCATAATGAATTTTTTTGCTATAACTGTGTATTCATATGCTTATATGACCCATTAACACACTTGCAAACAAATGAGAAATTAAAACCATTAAATCGTTGCCACATCCTTATCCAGAGCATTAAAGAATTCATGAGATTTAAATCCGACAAAGTTTATTTAATTAATAACACGATAGTGGTCAATTTATTTGAATATATTACTTGCACCCAAGCCATCTAAATCGTTTAGTGGTCACATTGTTACATCCAAATACTCTATTAGTATCCATTCCATCTAGAAGTGGTCATTTAATTCAAAATATATTGTGAAAAAAATGTAACTTTCTTTGGGATTTTTGGGCCTATATTTGAAAATGAGTTACTTCCTCCATCTAGGATTTTCAGGACCGGATTTTGAAATACACAGTACCAAGGTTGTAGTGCGAAAGCCGGATCACTGTTGAGGGTTACTAAATTGGCCAACGACTCGCCCAATTTCATATCGCGTATTAGTTTTTGGTTATATGAAAAACTCAAATGTAGTAACACATTGCATGCATGTTTGAGACTAATGCACAGGCAAACAAAGTCCTAATTGTGGGAAGTTCAGCGGGTGTGCCGCGGCATGTGAGACGACATGAGGTCTCTGGTACGTCCTAAACGTATTTATAGTTATGGAATGTCCATGTCATTTTCTGATGAAATTATGAATTTAGTGATTTAAGTGCTGTTATATTTATTTACGAAGGGAGTACATGTTTCTACCTCTGTTGGTACATGAAACTCCCAAGCTCATAACCCAAGAAAATGCAGAAGTCTAGAACACCAGGAAGGGGACTCCCCGATCCCATGTGTCATATAGAAGAGAACGTCCTGCTCTGCGGTTCATATGCTTCCACCTTTTGTTTCATTTTTTCTTTCTGTTTCTTTATTCCTTGTAGTGGTGTCATCCAGTATATCTGTATTCTGCCGTGGGGAAGAAAAGGCCGACGTTAGCAGAAACTATTTAATTCTCTAGTATAATCCATCGAAATGACTGTCAACAGTTAATCTAGCAAGCATGATCCATCGTGTGCTGGCAGAACCTAATTAGCCAACTTGTTGCTCTCATTTTAAATATTTGGGAGTGGGCTAGCTTCGGCCATGATCAAGCATGCTGCGTTATTCCCACAGCAAAGTGGGAGACTTGAAGCTAAATAGTAAACCATACCTACCTATGGATTTTATAAAATCCTTCAAGTAAGTTGTTCATCGGTGCAAAAAGGCAATAAAAATTGGTCCTAAATATGTGTGATCTTTTATTATAAGGGAAATAAGCGTTGTACGAACTTGTGATAGTGAAGAAATAAAAGCGACAGACTACATAATAAAGGTTTCTATCACAAAGGGTAATACAACGTGGTGTTCCTTTGCATTAAGAGTTTGTGCATCCAAAAATAAAAAGCGCATGACAACCTCTGCTTCCCTCTGTGAAGGGCCTATCTGTTACTTTACTTTCTAGTACTTACCTTTATGCAAGTGTCATGGTGGTGTTCACCACTTCCTATATTTTGTCTCTCTTGGCAAGCATTATGTGTTGGGAATGATCTATACTTATATATCCACTCGGATGTGGGTGATCATGAGTTGTTATTGTTGACATCACCCTTGGGGTGAATAGTTGGGAGGCAAAAATATAAGCACCTATCTTTCTCTATGTTCAGTTGAAACTTTGACCTCGTGGGTACTGCGTGAGTGCTAGCAAATGTGAAATACTAAAAGATGATTGAGTATGTGGATTTGCTTTACGAGCTCTTATATTGACTTGTTCCGATGTTATGATAAATTGTCAATTGCTTCATTGACTAAGATCATAGTTTGTTAGTTGTCAATAGAGTTCTTGGTTCATACTTTATCTTGTAAAAGATTTTTTACTCTAGTATAAAGAATCTAATAAAATGAGTATTGTTGTTCTAAGTTGATCATGATTCCCTCATGTCCGTATTTTATTTTTATCGACACCTCTACCTCTAAACATGTGGACATATTCATCGATGTCGGCTTTCGCTTGAGGGCAAGCGAGGTCTAAGCTTGGGGGAGTTTATACGTCCATTTTGCATCATGATTTTACATTGATATTTATTGCATTATGGGCTGTTATTACACATTATGGTACAATACTATTCCTTTTCTCTCTTATTTTACAAGGTTTACATGAAGAGGGAGAATGCCGGCAGCGGGAATTCTGGACTAGAAAAGGAGCAAATCTCAGATACCTATTCTACACAAATCCAAAAGTCCTGAAATTTTACAGAGAATATTTTTGGAATTAATAAAAAATATTGGCACAATAATCAACCAGAGGGGGGCCACCAGCAGGCCACAAGCCTGCTAGGCATGGCCAACCCCTGGCCTCGCCTAGCAGGCTTGTGGGGCCCCTGTGGCTCCCCCGACGCCCATCGTCTCCTATATGAAGTGTTTTGACCTTGGAAAAAATCAGAAGAGAGCTTTCAGGATGAAGCGTCGCTGTCTCGAGGCAGAACTTGGGCAGAACCAATCTAGAGCTCCGGCAGGGCTGCTCTGCCGGGGAAACTTCCCTCCCGAAGGGGGAAATCGACGCCATCGTCATCACCAACTATCCTCTCACCAAGAGGGGGCTAATCCCCATCAACATCTTCATCAGCACCATCTCCTCTCGAAACCCTAGTTCATCTCTTGTATCCGATCTTTGTCTCAACACCTCAGATTGGTACCTCTGGGTTGCTAGTAGTTTTGATTTCTCCTTGTAGTTGATGCTAGTTGGTTTACTTGGTGGAAGATCATATGTTCAGATCCTTTACGATAATTAATACTCCTCTGATCTTGAACTTGAACATGTTTCGTGAGTAGTTACGTTTGTTCCTGAGGACAAGGGATAAGTCTTGTTATAAGTAATCATGTGAATTTGGTATTTGTTGGATATTTTGATGAGATGTATGTTGTCTCTCCTCTAGCGGTGTTATGTGAACGTTGACTACATAACACTTCACCATTATTTGGGCCTAGGGGAAGGCATTGGGAAGTAATAAGTAGATGATGGGTTGCTAGAGTGGCAGAAGCTTAAACCCTAGTTTATACGTTGCTTCGTAACGGGCTGATTTGGATCCATATGTTTCATGCTATGGTTAGGTTTACCTTAATTCTTCTTTCATAGTTGTGGATGCTTGCGATAGGGGTTTTTCATAAGTGGGACGTTTGCTCAAGTAAGGGCAGCACCCAAGCACCGTTCCACCCACATATCAAATTATCAAATTAACGAACGAGAATCAAATGAGCATGACAAAAACTTGCTTGACAGAAATTCCCATGTGTCCTCGAGAGCGCTTTGCTTTATATAAGATTTTGTAAAGGCCTGTCCTTTGCGAGAGAATGGATTGGGCTACCTTGCTGCAACTTTGCTACACTTTTGCTTGTTACTCGTTATGAATTATCTTATCACAAAACTATCTGTTACCGATAATTTCAATGCTTGCAGAGAATACCTTACTGGAAACCGCTCGTCATTTCCTTCTGCTCCTTGTTGGGTTCGACACTCTTACTTATCGAAAGGACTACGATAGATCCCCTATACTTGTGGGTCATCACAAAGCTAGTGGTAGGATCATGACACATGTTAAGAGTCCAAACAATCTCATCCTGGAATATAATAATCTACCATGCATCATCTAATAGAAGAAACGCATTTTTACTCTCCAGCTGTGATCAAGTGTGAGTGTCCTAGTATTCTAAATTCACAACAATTATTGTACTTCAGTGTCTTATCCATCCTTAAAGAAAAAATATGTTTATGTTAAGGAATAAACAATTGGAGGAGCAATTGTGCAACTCCTCACAAAGTAGTTATTATTAGAGCCATCTCCGTTTTTGAATAGAACAACAATAGTTCAACAATGATATATGCAGTGATACCATGTGAAAATGGTTTGAAGTGAAAACTAGGAAACTTGCCTCCTTGGCCAAAATATCTACGTTGGGTGCGAAGGATTGGAAGTTGATCAATAACAAGCTCCTTAAACATCAATTAGCAACTAACCGATATCTACGGAAGTGTGCAATGATGGAGACACGCCCTACATAGTTCATTAATATATGCCCTATGTCGGTTGCGTCTGGACTTCCACTTTTTGCGGCTCACCCTTTGTTGGCCATGACACTCAATGTGACCTTACCTCTACCTGGCCACTAGAGGGACTAGATCCATTGTTTGTGGATTGCCCTCCATCGGCTATGACTCAACCTATGGTGCACTCCCTACCATCGCCTATTGTAGTTGATAGTTGTGCCACCCCTTAGCCTATTCACAGTCATGCACATGTAAGCCAATGGATGTATCATGAAGAAGCTCCGTTAAGCACAATCGTTGGCCTATAAATTCACATATGTTAAAAAACATGGAGCGAGACCCGGATTTTTTTGTGGATGCAGCAAGCCTCTATTACGATGTGATCTCATATGGAGCCATTTTTCAGAACCCTGTCATAGGGGGAACCCACCATGGGAGGCTTCTTCATCAACCTTGTTGCCTCCATGATGATGGATGAGTAGTTCGTCCTCAGAGCTAAGGGTGTTTACTATTAGCTATGTGTTTGATATCTCTCTCTCCCGTGTTTTGATGGATTATGATATTATTGTATCATGAGCATTATTAGTAAAGTTGGATCATACGATGATCTTCCCCCTCTATCCTTTTATGGTGAACTAAGTCTTCCTCTTTGGATTTTCTTTATGTTGGATTGAATATCTTGGATCTGATATCACTTGATTCATGTTTAGTAATTAACTTGCAGATACCCGTGGTAAAATTGGAGTACTCTAGACATAAACGATTGAATGATACATACCATATGATGTTGCCATTCTACGATCTCAGGGGCTAACTCTCGCACTTTGGGGTGGTTCAGTAGATTGACTGGAAACACAACTTCGAGGTGGTTTTCTACCTACGCTATTTCATCCTACCTTCTTCGAGAATAGAAAGTTTCAAGTGATTCTTTGTTGCACTTTTAAGGATTATCATGTGGTCTAATTATGTTAATGATGTAGAGAGATTGTACTAGTGAAAGTATGAACCCTACACCTTTTTTCAAGCATTGAGACACTTTTTTCATACACTTTTCTTACTTGCTACCTACTACTTGTGATAGGCGTTGGGATTTACCTGAAGAGGAAGGGTTACGTAGTATAGTAAAATAAAGTATTTACCTCTATTAAGAACCAATTTTTATCGAACCAATAGGAGATCACACATACGAACGGTCAACATCACATGCTCACACACAAACAAATACTTGCACCCAACACGGGCAAGAGGGTTGTCAATCCCCTTGTACTCGTTAATTTCAAGGATTAATACTCATAGTGGTAGATATATAAATTCCAGAACAAAATAAAAATAAATAAATTGCCGCTAGTATTTTAGGATTTTAGTAATATGAAGTGAATGGACCCGAGACCATAGCTTTCACTAGAGACATCTCTCTCATGAACATAGCAATGGTGAGTAGATAAATTACTATTGGGCAATTTGTAGAAAAGTGAATAATTATGAGGATATTCATGGCATGATCATTATATAGGTATTACGTCTGAAACAAGTAGACCGAAGCAATTCTGCATCTACTACTATTACTCCACCAATCAACAATTATCCAGCATGCATCTATGGTAATAAGTTCATAACAAACAAAGTAATGCTTGGATCATGATGATATAATGTAGACAAAGTAAGACCAAATAATATGTTCAAACCCCTTTATTTTACCCATAGTAGCAATAATACAAATATGTGCCGGTCTACTCCTCCTGTCATAGAGTAAGGACACTACAAGATTGAACCTACTAGCATGCACCACTTGCTCTATAGATCTAATAATCAACTTGGCCAAAGAAAACTCATAGATCGAGAAGCATACATAGCTACAAAATCACACATGATAAATCTCAGAAGAGAGTCAATTACTTTCAATGAATAATCTGATCATAAACCTACAATTCATAGGATCCCAACAAACACACCGCAAAGATCACATCAAATAAGTCTCCGAAGAGATCATTATATTAAAGATCAGATGAGAGAGAGAGAGAGAGAGAGAGAGAGATCATTATATTACTGGATTCAGATTCTATCGAGAAGGAAAAATATTTTGAGGCTCATAAATAATCAAGTTGAAAAGGACGAACAATGTTTGCATAACCTAACTACTCAAATGATACTAGAATCTAGGTATTTACCGTCTGCTGCATCTTTGCCGTCTGCTGGCTGACGGCAACGATAGTCTTTACCGTCAGCTTCCTTGAAAACAGACGGCAAAGTATGAGTTGATGGCAAAGGAACTCTTTGGCGTCAGTGCATACTTTGTCGTCAGCCTTCTTCCTCTTTGTCGTCCGCTCCTAGACAGCAAAGAGGACGGTGACCTAATGGCTAACGGCCTTCCCCGGCCGGCACCCCACCCCCTCTCTCTCCCCTTCTCCCCATCCCTCACTCTCTCTCCCCTTTCCTCTCCATCTCCCACTCTCTCTCGCCGCAAACTACCGCGGCGGCATCGGAGCCAGCCCTCCCCACAGCGAGCCCTCCCTTCCCGCGGCCCTCCTCCACCATCTCCCCCTCCCCGTGGCCCTCCTCCACCATCGCCCCTCCCCACGGCCTTCCTCCACCACCGCCCCTCCCCGCGGACCTCCTCCACCACCGCCCCTCCCTGCGGCCCTCCACCACCACCGCGCCGAGCCTCCACCATCGTGGCACCCCCCACCACCGCGGCCCTCCTCCACCACCCCGTGGCCCTCCGCCAGCACCGCGCCACCCCTCCCAGTGGCTAGCCCATAGCGGCAAGCACCCCATCCCCTGTGGCGAGCACCCCCTGCAGCCAGGATCCACCACAGTGTCCTCCTCCCCGTGTCGGCCCTCCTCCTCTCTCTGGCCGTCCCCGCGCCGGTCCTCCTCTCGTGAGTTCATCTTCTTTTTTTCATTAATTTCATTGCATCTGTTAATTAGTTTAGGTTACTGTTAGTGTTAATTAGGTTATAATGTTAATTAGGTTACTGTTAGTTTAGGTTAATTAGGTAAGTGGGAAAAAGAATAAAAGAATAATAAGTAGAAAAGAAGAGGATAAAGGAAAAAAGGAAGAAGAGGAAGGAGAAGAAGCAGAGGAAGAAGAAGAGAAGAAAAAATAATAAGAAGAAGTAGAAGAAGAAAAGGAAGAAAAAGGAAGAAGAAGAAAAGGAAGCACAGGAAAAAAAAGTGAAAGAAGAAGAAAACGACATCCCGACAACCCTGACACGACACCCCGACACGATGCCCTGACACGACATCCCGACACCCCGGCCCAACAACCCGACACCCCCAACACGTCGACACGACACCCCGGCGATGCCCCTTCGGTGAGCCCCCTACATGACACCCCCGGCACGACACCCCTCCGGTGAGCCCCCTACATGGCACCCCCGGCACGACGCCCCAGCATGACACCCCAGGCGACGCCCCTCCGGCCTTCCAGATGCCGAGAGGGTCATATATTTGTGAATTATGAGTTAGGTCATATATTTACCGATTATGTTATGAAAAACATCATATATATTTGTGTTCATCGGGTGGATTTAAATGTGCAGTTGTTTCGTCGCTGCGAGGGTCGGGTGTTCGACGACCTCCCCGTGCGTTCGACGAGCTCCGCCCCTGCGTTCGTGGGTGAGAACAAATGCCATCTCCTCCCCCCTTAATTTTCTCTGTTCTAGTCTTTGTTTCGATGAAACTTGCTAGCTATGATGTCTTGAATCATCAGTATGCATGACCACTATGCGTCTCCCGTTCGAAAGGGTTACATCTATAAATGTGCATGCATTTGCATATTTATAACCGTGATTCTTTCAAATTGTCCAACGTTATCCATGGACAGCCCGAGTATGTGTAGATTGGGTTTGTTTTCCCATATGCTCTGCTCCGGATCCGATGCAGAATTTCGTCAGTGCCTCCCTATTGTTCTCTAGTTACACATCCTCTCTGCTTATTGCCGAGAAGTGTATCATGAGAACAACGGGGAGGTGCTGCCGAAATTCTACGTCGGATCCAGAGCAAAGCATGGGAAAACGAACCCAATCTACACATACTCGGGTGGGATTAGGACCTATCTCTACCTATTAGCGTGTAGGTTGCATGGACGTAATAAAACTGGCAAACTTGATTACAGGATGAATATAGATGATGAATTATATATATATATATATTTCTTCTGTGTTTAGTAGGTAGGCAAGATGAGTGATCGTGCTTGGATGAGTCACCCTAGTCAGAAAGACATGACCAATGAATGGTTAACAAAAACCAGGGGTGTTTTGAGAGCCACATTTGCAAATGGCCAGCAAAAAACATGGTGCCCTTGTCCCAAATGTGACAACATTAAAAGGCAGACAGATTTTGAAATGAGTAAACACCTGCAGAAGTGGGGTTTTACGCCTAATTATACGGTGTGGACTTCTCATGGTGAGTCTGACCAACGTGCTAGAGCTGAGGTGGTTCGTCGTCGCACCGACGAGCATGGTACCGAGATCGAAGACATGGTGCAAGACTTTGATGATGCTCGGGATTCGGACGATGAGATGGAGGAATCTGCAAAGTCCTTCTATGAAATGTTGGAGTCTTCAAAACGTCCTCTCCACGAGCACACTGAGCTTTGTCAGCTAGATGCCATCGCGCAAGTAATGGCTCTGAAGGCTCAATTCAACCTAGGCAGAGAATGCTACGATGCGATGATGATGATATTTGGACGCTTTCTACCCAAAGGCCATGTACTGCCTGCAAACCTGTACCAGTCAGACAAAATCCTCCGTGTACTTAAGATGCCCTATCAGAAGATACATGCCTATGAGAATGGACGTGCCTCATTTAGGCTTGAGTATGCGGCCTTGAACTATTGCCCCATTTGCAATTCTTCCAGGTATATTGTGGTAGACAACTGTTGGAAATATGACCTAGAGGCAATAATAAATTGGTTATTATCATATTTCCATGCTCATGATAATCGTTTATTATCCATGCTATAATTGTATTGATCGGAAACTCAGATACATGTGTGGATACATAGACAACACCATGTCCCTAGTATGCCTCTAATAGACTAGCTCGTTGATCAAAGATGGATATGGTTTCCTGGTCATGGACATGAGATGTCATTTGATAATGGGATCAAATCATTAGGACAATGATGTGATGGACAAGACCCAAACTATGAAGGTAGCATACGATCGTGTCAGATTATTGCTACAGTTTTCTGCATGTCAAGTATTTGTTCCTATGACCATGAGATCATGCAACTCACTGACACCGGAGGAGTGCTTTGTGTGTATCAAACGTAGCAACGTAACTGGGTGACTATATAGGTACTCTACAGGTATCTCTGAGGGTGTCTGTTGGGTTGGCATGGATCAAGACTGGGATTTGTTACTCCGTGTGACGGAGAGGTATCTCAGGGCCCACTCGGTAATACAACATCACAATAAGCCTTGCAAGCAATGTGACTAAGTGTTAGTCACGGGATCTTGTATTACGGAACAAGTAAAGAGACTTGCCGGTAATGAAGTTGAACTAGGTATGGAGATACCGACGATCGAATCTCGGGCAAGTAACATATCGAAGAACAAAGGGAACATCATAAGGGATTAATTGAATCCTTGACATAGAGGTTCGACCGATAAAGATCTTCGTGGAATATGTACGAACCAATATGGTCATCCAGGTCCCGCTATTGGTTATTGACCGTAGAGGTGTCTCGGTCATGTCTAAATAATTTTCGAACCCGCAGGGTCTGCGCACTTAAGGTTCGGTGATGTTTCAGTAGTATAGAGTTATGCATAGTGGTGATCGAAGGTTGTTCTGAGTCTCGGATGAGCTCCCGTACATCACAGGGAGCTCCAGGAATGGTCCAGAGGTAAATATTGATATATAGGAAGTCCTGTTTTGGTCGCCGGAAAAGTTTCGGGCTCATCGGTAGTGTACCGGGAGTGCCGGTAGTGTATCGGGAGACCATCGGGAGGGATATTTCGACCCAAGAGGCTACATGGGCTGTGGGTGAGTGAATACCAGCCCTTAGTGGGCTGGTGGAAGTCCCACACAAGGCCCATGCGGCTGGGAAAGAAAACCCAAAGAGAAAAGGTGGAAAAAGGCAAAAGGGGAAGGAGTCCTAGTCCTACTAGGATTGGAGGAGGATTCCTCCTCTCCTCCCACTTCAGCCGAAGCCTAGAGGGCTTGGCACTTGCGCCAAGCCTCCTCCTCTCTTCCTCTTATATATACTAGAGGTTTTAGGGTTTTTGCACTAGATTTTCAGCCACGTGCTACCCTCTCCTCTAGTGCATAGTTTCTCCTCTAGATCGGTTTTTTGCAGTGCTTAGGCGAAGCCCTGCCGGAATAGCTCCACCACCATTGCCGCATCGCTATCACACTCCCAGAGAAATCATCTACCTCTCCGCTCCCTCTTGCTTGATCAAGAAGGTGGAGATCGTCATCAAGTTGTACGTGTGCTGAACGCGGAGGTGTCGTCCGTTCGACGCTAGATCGGAAGGACCGTAATCAAGATTGCGAGACGGGTCGTGATGAAATCGCGGGACGGATCGTGATTGGATTGCGGTACGGATCGTGATGAGATCGCGGGACGCTCGGCGATTTGGATCGCGAAGACGTTCGACTACACCAACCGTGTTTCTTAACGCTTCTCGCTTAGTGATCTACAAGGGTATGTAGATCCACTCTCCCTCTCATAGATGCTCATCACCATGGATAGATCTTGCGCGTGTGTAGGATTTTTTTTTGTTTCCCATGCAACGTTCCCCAAAAGTGGCATCATGAGCTAGGTCTATGTGTTGATGAGATCTCGAGTAGAACACAAAGAGTTTGTGGGCGTTGATGCTTAGATTGCTTCCTCCCTTGGTCGTGTTTTTGTTCAGCGGTATTGTGGGATGAAGCGGCTCGGACCAACCTTACCCGTACACTTACGAGAGACCGGTTCCATCAACTGACGTGTAACCTCGTTGCACAAAGATGGCTGGCGGGTGCCTGTTTCTCCTACTTTAGTTGGATCGGATTCGACAAAGGCGGTCCTTGAGAAGGTTGAAAAGCAACTTATGTATCACCATTGTGGTTTATGCGTAGGTGAGAATGTTCTTGCTAGATACCCATAGCAGCCACGTAAAACATGCAACAACACTTAGAGGACGTCTAACTTGTTTTTGCAGGGTATGTTGTGATGTGATATGGCCAATTACATAATGAGATATACGTGATGTATGAGATAATCATGTGGTGTATAGAATATCACGACTTGCATGTCGATGAGTACGGCAACTGGCAGGAGCCATAGGGTTGTCTTTACTTATTGTATGACATGCGTGTCAATCATTAAGCGCTAAGTAATGCTTTCCTTTATCGCTAAACGGTAGCAATATTAGTAGAAGCATGGTTGGCGCGACAACCCAGATGGCGACACGTTGATGGAGATCAAGATGATGGAGATCATGGTGTCATGTCGGTGATGATGGAGATCATGCCGGTGCTTTCAAGATGGAGATCAAAAGCACAAGTTCATGGCCATATCATGTCACTTATGATTTGCATGTGATGTTAATCCTTTTATGCACCTTGTTTTGCTTAGGACGACGGTAGCATTATATGGTGATCCCTCACTTAATTTCAAGATAAATTGTGTTCTCCCCGAGTGTGCACCGTTGTGAAAGTTCGTCGTGTCGAGGCACCACGTGATGATCGGATGTGATAGACTCTACGTTCACATACAATGGGTACAAGCTAGTGTTGCACATGCAGAACACTCGGGTTAAACTTGACGAGCCTAGCATGTACAGACATGTCCTCGGAACACAAGAGACCGAAAGGTCGAACATGAGTCATATAGTAGATATGATCAACATGATGATGTTCACCATTGAAACCGCCTCAACTCATGTGATGATCAGACTTGAGTTGGTGAATTTGGATCATGTATCACTCGAGTGACCGGAGGGATGTCAATTTGAGTGGGAGTTCTTAACTAATATGATTAATTGAAATCATTATCATGAACATAGTCAGTAGTGTCTTTGCAAAATTATGTTGTAGATTACTAGCTCATGTTGTAGCTCCCTTGAATTTTTATACGTTCCTAGAGAAATAGAGTTGAAAGATGTTGGTAGCAATATTGCGGACTGGGTCCGTGATCTGAGGATTGTCCTCATTGCTGCATAGAAGGCTTATGTCCTTAATGCACCGCTCAGTGTGCCACCCCCTCTAGCGTCGTTTGTAGATGTTGTGGACATCTGACAGGCACGTTCTGATAACTACTTGATAGTTTAGTGCGTCATGCATTACGGCTTAGAATTGAGGCTCCGAAACGTTTTGAATGTCACGAAACATATGAGATGTTGTAAGAGATGAAATTGGGATCTCAAGCTCGTGCCCGTGTTGTGAGATATGAGATCTCCAACAAGATTCTTTTGCTACAAGATGAAGGAGAATAGCTCAATTATTGAGCATGTGCTCAGATTGTCTGGGTGCTACAATTGCTTGAATCGAGTGGGATTTAATCTTCCATATAAGATAGTGATTGATATAGTTCTCCAAGTCACTGTCACTAAGCTACTAGAACTTGGTGATGAACTATAAAATGCCAGGGATAGGAATAATGATCCCTGAGCTGTTCGCGATGTTTGACACCGCGAAGGTAGAAATCAAGAAGGAGCATCAAGTGTTGATGGTAGTAAAACCACTAGTTTCGAGAAGGGCAAGGACAAGGAGGGAAACTTCATGGATGGCAAGTCAGTTGCTGCTCTAGTGAAGCAACCCAAAGTTGAAGCCAAACCCGAGACTAAGTGCTTCTATTATGAGGTGATCGGTCGCTGAAACGGAACAACCCTAGATACTTGGTAGATAAGAAGGCTGGCAACGTCGACACAAGTATATTTGATATACATGTTATTGATGTTTACCTTGCTAGTACTCCTAATAACACCTGGGTATTGGATACCGGTTCGATTGCTAAATGTTAGTAACTCGAAGTAAAAGCTACGGAATAAATGGAGACTAGCTAAGGGTGAGCTGACGATGTGTGTTGGAAATGTTTCCAAGGTTGATGTGATCAACATCGCACGCTCTCTCTACCTTCGGGATTAGTGACGAACCTAAATAAATGTTATTTGGTGTTTGCGTTGAGCATGAACGTGATTAGATCGTGTTTATTGCAACACGGTTATTCATTTAAGTTAGAGAATAATGTTTATTCTGTTTACATGAATAATACCTTCAATGGTCATACACCCAATGAGAATGGTTTGTTGAATCTTGATCGTAGTAATACACATGTTCATAACATTGATGCCAAAAGATACAAAGTTAATAATGATAGTACCACATACTTGTGGCACTGCCGCTAAATGTCATATTGGTATAAAGTGCATGAAGAAACTCCATGCTGATGGATCTTTGGACTCATTCGATTTCGAATCAGTTGAGACATGCGAACCATGCCTCTTGGACAAGATGACTAAGGACCCCGTTTTCCGGATTGATGGAGCGGGCAAGTGATTTATTGGAAATGATACATGTTGATGTATGCAGTCCAATGAGTCTTGTAGCGTGCGATGGATATCGTTATTTTCTTACCTTCACTGATGATTTGAGTAGATATAGTGTATATTTACTTAATGAAACACAAGTCTGAATCATTTGAAAGGTTCAACCAAATTCATAGTGAAGTCTAAGATCATCGTGACAAGAAGATAAAAATGTTTGCGATACAATTGTGGAGGTGAATATCTGAGTGACGAGTTTGGCATACAACTTTAGACAATGTGAAAGTTGTTTCACAACTCACGCCACCTAGAACACCATAGTGTGATGGTGTGTCCGAGCGTCATAGTCGTGCTCTATTGGATATGGTGTGTGCTATGATGTCTCCTATTGTTTTGTTACTATAATTTTGGGGTTATGCATTAGAGACAATCACATTCACTTTAAATAGGGCACCATCTAAATCCGTTGAGATGACACCGTGTGAATTATGGTTTGATAGAAACCTAAGCTGTCATTTCTTAATGTTTGGGGCTGCGACGCTTGTGTGGAAAATGTTTTCACCTAATGAGCTTGAACCCAAAGCGGACAAATGCATCTTCATATAATACCCTAAGAACAGTTGGGTAAGCCTTCTATCTCATATCCAAGCATAAAGTGTTTGTTGCTAAAACTGGGTCCTTTCTCGAGAAAGAGTTTCTCTCGAAAGAATTGAGTGGGAGGAAGATAGAACTTGATGTGGTTGTTTAACCCTTTGTTTCAACCAGAGAGTAGCGCAGCGCAAAAAGATGTTTTCTGTGGATCCTACGTCAGTTGAAAAGAAGTTAATGATAATGATCATGAAACTTCGGATCAAGTTACTATCGAACCTCATAGGTCGGCAACGATGCGTACTACTCCTGAGTGGTATGGCAACCCTGTCTTAGAAGTCATGTTGTTGGATAACGATGAACCTAGGAACTATGGAGAAGCGATGATGGGCCCGGATTTCGACAAATGGTTAGAAGCCATGAAATCCAAGATAGGATCCATGTATGAAAACCAAGTATAGACTTTGGTAGACTTGCTCATGGGACGGCAGGTCGTTGAGTACAAATGGATCTTTAAAATGAAGACAGACGCTCATGGTAAATGTCACCATTTGTAAAGCTCGACTTGTTGAAAAGAAGTTTACAACAAGTTCAAGGAGTTGACTGCGATGAGAATTTCTCAATTGTAGTGATGCTAAAGTCTGTTGGAATTATGTTAGCAGTTGCTACATTTTTCAATTATGAAATTTGGCAGACGTATGTCAAAACATTGTTTCCTTAACGGTTTACTTGAGGAAAGGTTGTATGTGATACAACCAGAAGGTTTTGTCAGTCCTAAGGATGCTAAAAGGTGTGCAAGCTTCAGTGATCCTTCTATGGACTAAATCAAGCATCTCGGAGTTGGAATATACACTTTGATGAGGTGATCAAAGTTTTTGAGTCTATACAAAGTTTATGAGAAACTTGTATTTACAATAAAGTGAGTGGGAGCACTATAGAGTTTCTGATAAGCATATGTGGTTGACATATTGTTGATCGGAAATGGTATAGAATTTCTGGAAAGCATGAAGGGTTGTTTGAAAAGAGTTTTTCAAAGGAAGACCTGGATAAAGCTACCTAATTGTTGAGCATCAAGATCTATAGAGATAGATCAAGATACTTGATGAGACTTTCAATGAGTACATATCTTGAAAGGTTTTTGAAAGAGTTCAAAATGGAACAGTAAGAGAAAGAGTTCTTGCCTGATTTGTAAGGTGTGAAGTTGAGTAAGACTCAAAGCTCGACCACCGCAGAAGAAAGAGAAAGGATGAATGTCGTCCCCTATGCCGTAGCCATAGTATCTATATTATGCCATGATGTGTACCGCACCTGATGTGTGCCTTGCCATGAATCTGTCAAGGGGAACAAGAGTGATCCAAGAGTGGATCACTGGATAGCGGTCAAAGTTATCCTTAGTAACCAGAGGACTAAGGAGATGTTTCTCGATTATGGAGGTGATAAGGAGTTCGTCGTAAAGAGTTACATCGATGCAAGCTTTAACACCAATCCGGATGACTCGTAGTAGCAATCTGGATATGTATAGTGGAGCAGCCATTTGGAATAGTACCAAGTGGAGTGTGGTAGCGGTGTTTACAGTTTGACGTAGAGATTTGCAAAGTACACATGGATCTGAATGTTGCAGACCGGTTGACTATAAGACCTCTCTCATATGCAAAGCATGATCAAGCCCCAGAACTCATTGGGTGTTAGATTCATAACAATGCGAATCACATGGTGATGTGAACTAGATTATTGACTCTAGTGCAAGTGGGAGACTGTTGGAAATATGCCCTAGAAGCAATAATAAATTGGTTATTATCATATTTCCTTGCTCATGATAATCGTTTATTATCCATGCTATAATTGTATTGATTGGAAACTCAGATACATGTGTGGATACATAAAGAACACCATGTCCCCAGTACGCCTCTAATAGACTAGCTCGTTGTTCAAAGATGGCTATGGTTTCCTATTCATTGACATGAGATGTCATTTGATAATGGGATCACATCATTAGGAGAATGATGTGATGGACAAGACCCAAACTATGAACGTAGCATATGATCGTGTCAGTTTATTGCTACCGTTTTCTGCATGCCAAGTATCTGTTCCTATGACCCTGAGATCATGCAACTCACTGACACCAGAGGAGTGCCTTGTGTGTATCAAACGTCGTAACATAACTGGGTGACTATAAAGGTACTCTACAGTTATCTCCGAGGGTGTCTGTTGGGTTGGCATGGATCAAGACTGGGATTTGTTACTCCGTGTGACGGAGAGGTATCTCAGGGCCCACTCGGTAATACAACATCACAATAAGCCTTGCAAGCAATGTGATTAAGTGTTACTCACGGGATCTTGTATTACGGAATGAGTAAAGAGACTTTCCGGTAACGAGGTTAAACTAGGTATGGAGATACCGTCGATCGAATCTTGGGCAAGTAACATACCGAAGAACAAACAGAACATCATACGAGATTAACTGAATCCTTGACATAGAGGTTCGACCGATAAAGATCTTTGTAGGATATGTAGGAACCAATATGGGCATCCAGGTCCCTCTATTGGTTATTGACCGTAGAGGTGTCTCGGTCATGTCTACATTGTTCTCGAACCAGCAGGGTCTGCGCACTTATGGTTCGGTGACATTTAGGTAGTATAGAGTTATGCATAGTGGTGACCGAAGGTTGTTCGGAGTCTCGGATGATATCCCGAACATCACAGGGAGCTCCGGAATGGTCCAGAGGTAAAGATTGATATATAGAAAGTCCTGTTTTGGTCATCGGAAAAGTTTCGGGCTCATCGGTAGTGTACCGAGAGTGCCGGTAGTGTACCGGGAGACTATCGGGAGGGGTATTTCGACCCAAGAGGCTAAATGGGCTGTGGGAGAGTGAATACCAGCCTTTAGTGGGCTGGTGGAAATCCCACACAAGGCCCATGCGGCTGGGAAATAAAAACCCAAAGACAAAAGGTGGAAAAGGAAAAAAAGGCAAAAAGGGAAGGAGTCCTAGTCCTACTAGGATTGGAGGAGGATTCCTCCTCTCCTCCCACTTCGGCCAAAGCCTGGAAGGCTTCGCCCTTGTGCCAAGCCTCCTCCTCTCTTCCTCTTATATATACTAGAGGTTTTAGGGGTTTTGCACTAGATTTTCAGCCACGTGCTACCCTCTCCTCTAGTGCATAGTTTCTCCTCTAGATCGGGTTTTTGCAGTGCTTAGGCGAAGCCCTGCCGGAATAGCTCCACCATCACCGCAGC
The DNA here is from genome assembly GCA_022496015.1 of Hordeum marinum. Classification (NCBI taxonomy): domain Eukaryota; kingdom Viridiplantae; phylum Streptophyta; class Magnoliopsida; order Poales; family Poaceae; genus Hordeum; species Hordeum marinum. The sequence goes on from JAAAWK010001017.1 coordinate 18,505, forward strand.
CCCGTCATGCTGCCGCAGAACTCTTCTGCATCTCCGCTCCCTCTTGCTAGATCAAGAAGGCGGAGATCGTCATCAAGCTGTACGTGTGCTGAACGCGGAGGTGTCGTCCGTTCGGCGCTAGATCGGAAGGACCGTGATCAAGATTGCGAGACGGATCATGATGAGATCGCGGGACAGATCATGATGAGTTCGCGGGACCGATCGTGATTGGATCGAGGGATGGATCGTGATGAGATCGCGGGACGCTCTGCGATTTGGATCGCGAAGACATTCGACTACACCAACCGCGTTTCTTAATGCTTCCCGCTTAGCGATCTACAAGGGTATGTAGATCCACTCTCCCTCTTGTAGATGCTCATCACCATGGATAGATCTTGCGTGTGCGTAGGAAATTTTTTGTTTCCCATGAAACGTTCCCCAACAACAACGGTATGGGTAAGAAGATTCAGACCAAAATCCCCATTAATGTTCTACCGTATCTGCCAATCGTACCAAGACTTCACCGTCTTTTCATGGTCGAAGAGACGGTCAGACAGATGACATGGAACAAATTGGGCAAAAGAACCGAACTAGATGCGGATGGCAACAAGATGTTGGTACACAATTCAGATGCTTTTGCGTGGAAGCAATTTGATGTTTTACATAAGGATAAATCGTTAGATCCAAGGAATCCTCGAGTTTGCCATCAGCACGGATGGGTTCAATGTGTATGGTATGACGGCAGCACAATACAATTGTTGGCCTGTATTTTTCATTCCACTCAATCTCCCCCACGGAGAGATTATGAAAAGAAAGAACATTTTCTTGACGTTGATAATTCCAGGGCCCAAATATCCGGGGAAGAATATGAATGTGTATATGCAGCCGCTTAAGGATGAATTGCAAGAAGCCTGGGATAATGGGATCAAGACATACGACGCCGCTACCAAAACGAACTTCAAAATGCATGTGTGGTACATGTACTCGACGCATGACTATCCGGCATATGCGCTATTCGTTGGCTGGTGTGTGCATGGAAGGTTCCCGTGCCCCACATGCAAGGCAGCTCTTCAGTTCCGTTGGCTACAAGCTGGTCACAAGTTTTCTTGCTTCGACATGTATAGACAGTTCTTGGATCCTGACCATAAGTTCAGAAAATACTAGAAGAATTTCATCATAGGTATAGTTGTCAAAAACACCGCACCACCTGCGTTGAGAGGCCAACAGACCCTTGATCAGTTAAACACTCTCGAGCCAGATCCTTTGCGTCCAGGATATTTCAAAGGGTATAATACGAAACACGCCTGGACACACAAGTCATGCTTATGGGATCTGCCTTACTTCAAAGACCTCATTTGCCCACACAACATCGACATGATGCACACTGAAAAGAATATGGCGGAGGCCATTTTTGGTACATTGTTTGGCATAGAGGGGAAGTCAAAGGATAATCCTAAGGCTAGAATCGACTAGGAGGCTCTTTGTGATAGACAGTTACAAAACTTGCGACAACGGAAAGGAAAGGAAAGCGTAGCGAAGCCAAATGCATGGTTCAATCTTGGAAGGCCAGCTATGAGAGAAATGCTATTGTGGGTGAAAATGTGTTTGATGTTCCCCGATGGGTATGCTGCGAATCTAAAGAGGGGAGCGAGTCTTGAAAAATTGAAAATATTTGGTCTCAAGAGTCATGATTGGCACATATGGCTTGAGCGGGTAATGTCGTTGCTGTTGCGTGGCTTTATCCCTGAGGATGAATGGCTAGTACTGGCAGAGCTGAGCTATTTCTTCCGTTCTCTTTGTGCGAAAGAACTATCGCTTGGCGTGCTAGATGAAATGGAAGAGTTGGCGCCGGAGTTGATCTGCAAATTAGAAAGGATCTTTCCATCGGGCTTCTTTAATCCAATGCAGCATTTGATTTTGCATCTCCCGACCGAGGCAAGATTGGGGGGCAGTTCAAAATCGATGGTGCTTCTCAACTGAGAGGATGCAGAAGACGCTTCGAGCTAAATGTAAAAATAAACGTAGAGTTGAAGCATTGATGGCCGAGGCATTCATTACTGAGGAGGCGGCAAACTTCGTGACAGCACACTACGAAGCCAAAAATCATCATTTGCATAACCCTAAGCCTCAGTACAATGATGGCGAGCCTAAAAAAGGTCGATCCAATCTCAGCCTATTCAAAGGGAAGCTCGCACCAGCCGGTGCTTCGAAAGGGAAATCGTTGGATGTCAAAGAATGGTGGACCATTTCATTGTATATCTTCAACAACCTAACAGAAGTGCGGCCGTACATCAAGTAGGTTATCGGTAACTTATTGTTCCGCAACTTCTAATTCCTTTGAACTGCTCTTATTCCCGGATATTTGATCTAGTCGATACGTCGCCGAATTCTCGGATGGAGCGGTCATCGAAAAGAATTTCGTCGAAGAGTACGAGCTTCTGGCAAAGCATGGAGGTGACTGTCCTGGTTTCATCTCTTGGTTCAAACAAAGGATAATTAATTACCATTACTGGACCATTTGATTTCTTGGTCTAATTTATGGCTAATGCATCCATTCTTCCGTATTAAACTTGTAGGCTGATGCAAAGTCTATGGACGCCGAGTTGAGACAAGTCGCTAATGGTTTTGACTATAAGGTCCGTTCATTTGACAAATACGACATCAACGGGTATCGCTTTCATACCTTTGGCAAAGAGCTATCTATGCCCGACATAAAGACTACAAATTGTTGTGTCTCTGCTATCGGCGAAGGAGGTACCAAGTATTATGGAAGAGTTGAAGCAATTTATGAACTTCTATTTTATGGTGAAAACCCACCGACCGTCGTAGTCTTCAAATGTTATTGGTTTCAGCCGAAGGAGACTAGAAGGACTCATGAACATATAGGGCTAGTCGAAATCAACGAAAGCACCCATTTAGATGTTCCCGATGTCTATATTATGGCTCAACAGGTGACACAAGTTTTCTATCTACCGTGGGCCTGCCAAACTGATCCAAATCTGAAAGGTTGGGATGTCGTTTATGAAGTGCCGCCAAGGTTTAGATCAGCTACCCTCAATGAAGAGGATTACGAACCTCACATTAACCTAGACACATATGAAGGAGAATTCTTCCAAGAAACACGTATGTGCAAAAACGTTTCAAGAACGGCTCTACTTCACCCCATAACATTGAAGTAGACAGCGACAGTGAATCCGTCTTAACCCCTGAGCCGGAACAGGAAGAGCCGGAAGAATAAGAGGTTACTGTTGTGGATGACCTGTCACTTCTTGACCGATTACATAATGGAGGCCTTCCACATGTTCTTCCTGATAGTGATGATGATGTTGCATTTATTGATGATAGTGATGATCATGATGCATTTATTGATCCCGAAGCATATATAGACGATCAAGATTATTATTAGTTCATGTCAGGTATTCAACTATTATTATATACATATATAAAAAAATTATTAGTCATGTTGGTATTTATGATGATGATACACTTAAATTATATACATTTTATTACTCATGTTGGTATTTATGTTGTACTAATTTCATTTACTCTTTGTCATGGCAGGTGTTGAAAGATGGTGGGAAAGGGTCGAGAGCACTCCGAGGCTCCTTCTTCGTCAGCAGGTGGTGGGATGGGTAATCCCATTCCTGCCCCGTCTCTCCGGAGAGCGTTACTCTCTACTCTGCAAGGAGTGGCCCCTCTTCGACGACCGCGGCCCCCGTGAGAGGAGGTCGACCCCCCGCGAAGAAGAGAGCTACTAAAGGTACATGTGGCGCCCGCGGGAGAGGTAGGGTGGCTTCCACGCCTTCCTCGCCGCCACCCCCAGCTGCTTCACCTGAGCACAGGACTGCTAGGGTGGACCCGTCTGAGGTGGAGGCTACACGGACTCCAGTTCATGAGCCTAAGGTCGATGAGCCTCGGGTCAACGAGACTCGTGTCCCAGAGGCTTCGTTCCAGGAGACTCCATAGCAAAGCAGGGATGAGGGTACGTCCCAAGAGACCCAGTGGGATACCTGGTCCGATTTGGGTCAACCGGAGCCAAGTGGCTATGCTGATAGCAATGAGGAGTTGGGTCAGGGGGCCACCATCTACCAGCATGGTAGTACGGGGCTCCCATTCGTGTCGGCGACCCGCGAGCAGAGGTGGTCGATTCAGCCAAGTGGGGACAAGTAAGTTCATTTACTCTTATTTAACCTTTTGCCATCACGTTTTCTGAAATATCTAATGTGTTGGCTTTAATTTGTCATACTGCAGGGGTTGAATTGTTGCCAAGGGTGTCTGCAAGACCAACAGCGTCCTTGGTGTGCTTTGACGGAAAAACTCCCCGGGGTTTGTTACGTTGCCCGGTTGGGGTCGAGAGGTAGGAATGACCTGGGACCACTACTTGGGTGCCCCATCCCCGCCGGAGGTGGGGATAAACGGTGTTTTGTACCATACGAGGGCTGACATGGTGATCAGACAGTTCTGGGTAATTTATCCTTTACACAATTAAAAATCAAAATAGCTAGTTATTGCACTAATTAGTGTTGTCTCGTTTGTAGACCTTCTACAGGTGTGGGGAGGGATACGAGGAAGCCGTGACAAAGGTTATCGAAACCGAATGCCATTGCCTACTTCAAAACTGGCAGCACGAGGCTCGGGTGCAGGCCGTTCGAGACTACTACGTCTCGCGGCGTATTTGGAAGGGAAAGGGGAAGTGTCGCGATTCTAAGATGGAGAAGGAGCATTACATGAAGGTAATTACATACTCCCTCCGTTCCTTTATGTAAGGTGTATTATTTTTGGCACGGTGACCAAGGCACATAATTATAGACATGTTAAGACTAAATTACCCTTGGCAAATTTTTTGCATAGTGGAAAGTGAATAAATTACTCCAAAAAAGTATGAGATACATGCAATCGACATAGAGATAGTTTCCTTGTTTTACTATAAGGAGAGATACACACAATCAGAAAATAGATATTTTCCTTTCTTAAGAGGGCTCACAAGGGAATTATGGAGAATTAGAAGAAATGTACCCTACATTATGAAATTTTATCCAAAAATAAATACAGCTTACATAGAGGAACGGGGGGAGTATTATTAAGGCCTTGTAGTTAGTTTCCTTGATTTCATTCTTACGCGTAGCGCTCAAGTTTTTCTTTATTAACTTAGGTGCCCCCGAGATGGTATGTGGATAAGATGGGTTGTTGGGAGGCCTTGGTGGATCAGTGGTGCTCCGAAAAGTGGGAGGCCAGCCACAACACTGCCAAGGATAGGCATGGCAAAATGGTTGGTGTGCCACACCATCAAGGGAGCGTCAACTTAAATGAGTTTGGTGAGAACTGGGTATGTGGTTTGCTTCATGACTCATGCAATTCATTCTTAATGCTAGCTTTAGCCCTTTACTAATACTTTTTCCTCTCTCTCTCTCTCTTTTAGGCCCGTCACAATAAGACGGAGGTGCCAGAGATGTACGACCTCTATGCGATGGCCCATACTGCCTCGTACAAGAAGGTCAAGGCATTCTCTGAGTCTGACCTCGATCATCCCGAAAACTTCACCAACATCTCCTCCCACCACAAGCTTGTGAAGTATAGAGATCACGGGAAGGCGAGGAAAGGGGAGGACTTTAACCCGAGCCAGGGGCCTATTGATCCAGAGCTGGTGATGATAGCTGGCAACGGGAGGCCCCATGGCTCGATCGCCATTGGAGATGGCCTTATACGTTGTCCTAGCACTCTTCGGCAGATAAAGGCACACCAAACAAGCTCCTGTCCTGAGATAACACCTCGTCCACGGCCAGTCGAGCTCACCGTCGAGATGAGTTTAATGGACTCAACTATCTTTCCGCATTACGTTGTGTGTGCGAACCAATATGATTACAATTCTAACAATGCGTTGTCTTCCAGGATGCTACTCTGAAAGAGAGAGAGGCAACGCAGACGCTTTTGGCTGCGAAGGATAAGGAGATAAAGAAGTTGGAGGAGAGGATGGTTGCGTTGATGGAGGCATAGAGGGCACGGTACGATGCGTCTAACAGGGCCATGTACGAGCTCTTCATGGTAAGTTTATTCTTCATATTTGTCAAATCTTGCATTTTAATGTTCGTTTCATTACAAAATAAAAAAATTGACTTGTCGAAACCAAATGTACAGTCTATGTGCGAGAAGACTGGCCACGTCCCTCCGGCGATGCCTGTCATTAACATGGCGGGGACGGTGAGTTTCATTTCAATGCAGTGATCTTTTGAGTGTCATCATGCTAACGACACATTGCAAATGATGTTTGGTGTAGAATATCTCCCGAAATGCATTGCACGACCCTTCTACAGGGGAGCCTTCTCCAGGTGAAACAAGCCCGAACCATCGTGCTTCATCTCCGTGCTAACGAGAATGGTATGTTTTTCTAGTTTTTGCTTAACAACCGCATAATGACGGTTACTTACCTTACCTTACCTCACCTATTTTACCCAAGTTAGCTCTAGAATGACCAATACTTAGCTCAGTTTCCTCCTAAATGACATAATAAGCTTAGGTAGCTCCAAATTTGCATAATAAGCTTAGTTAGCTCCAAAATTACCTAAGTTACCCAAGTTAGCTATAAATGATCTATAATTAGCATAGTTAGCTTCAAAATGGCATAATAAGCATAGATAGCTCCTACATGACCTATTTTCACCTAAGTTAGCTCTAAAAAGACATATATTTATCTTAGTTTCCTCCTAAATGGCATAGTAAGCTGAATTAGCTCCTAAATGGCCTATTTTCTAAAAAATAGCATAGACTTAGCATAATTCTCTCCTAAATGACATAATAAGCTTACCTACCTCCAAAATGGTCTATTTTACCTAGCTTAGCTATTAAATGACCTATACTTAGCTTACTTAGCTCCAAAATGGCATAATATGCATAGTTAGTTCCTAAGTGACCTATTTTTACCTAAGTTGGCTCTAAAATGACATATTTAGCTTAGTTTCCTCCTAAATGACATAGTAAGCTGAATTAGCTCCTAAATGGCCTATTTTATCAAAAATGTCCTATATTTAGCTTAGTTCTCTCCTAAACGACATAATAAGCTTACCTAGCTCCAAAATGGCCTATTTTACCTAGCTTAGCTATTAAATGACCTACACTTAGCTTACTTAGCTCCAAAATGGCATAATAAGCATAGTTAGCTCCTAAGTGGCCTATTTTTACCTAAGTTAGCTCTAAAATGACATATATTTAGCTTAGTTTCCTCCTAAATGACAAGTAAGTTGAATTAGCTCCTAAATGGCCTATTTTATCACAAATGTCCTATATTTAGCTTAGTTCTCTCCTAAATGACATAATAAGCTTACCTAGCTCCAAAATGGCCTATTTTACCTAGCTTAGCTATTAAATGACCTATACATAGCTTACTTAGCTCCAAAATTGCATAATAAGCATAGTTAGCTCCTAAGTGACCTATTTTTACCTAAGTTAGCTCTAAAATGACAAATATTTAGCTTCGTTTCCTCCTAAATGACATAGTAAGCTGAATTAGCTCCTAAATGGCCTATTTTATCAAAAATGTTCTATATTTAGCTTAGTTCTCTTCTAAATGACATAATAAGCTTACCTAGCTCGAAAATTACCTATTTTACCTAGCTTAGCTATAAAATGACCTATACTTAGCTTACTTAGCTCCAAAATGGCATAATAAGCATAGTTAGGTCCTAAGTGGTCTATTTTTACCTAAGTTAGCTCTAAAATGCCATATATTTAGCTTAGTTTCCTCCTAAATGACATAGTAAGCTGAATTAGCTCCTAAATGGCCTATATTATCTAAAATGTCCTATATTAAACTTAGTTCTCTCCTAAATGACATAATAAGCTTACCTAGCTCCAAAATGGCCTATTTTACCTAGCTTAGCTACTAAATGACCTATACTTAGCTTACTTAGCTCCAAAATGGCATAATAAGAATATTTAGCTCTTAAGTGACCTATTTTTACCTAAGTTAGCTCTAAAATGACATATATTTAGCTTAGTTTCCTCCTAAATGGCATAGTAAGCTGAATTAGCTCCTAAATGGCCTATTTTATCAAAAATGTCCTATATTAAGCTTAGTTCTCTCCTAAATGACGTAATAAGCTTACCTAGCTCCAAAATGGCCTATTTTACCTACCTTATCTACTAAATGACCTATACCTAGCTGACTTAGCTCCAAAATGGCATAATAAGCTTAGTTAGCTCCTAAGTGACCTATTTTTACCTAAGTTAGCTCTAAAATGACATATATTTAGCTTAGTTTCATCCTAAATGACATAGTAAGCTGAATTAGCTTCTAAATGGCCTATTTTATCAAAAATGCCCTATATTTAGCTTAGTTCTCTCCTAAATGACATAATAAGCTTACCTAGCTCCAAAATGGCCTATTTTACCTAGCTTAGCTATTGAATGACCTATACTTAGCTTACGTAGCTCCAAAATGGCATAAGAAGAATAGTTAGCTCCTAAGTGACCTATTTTTACATTCTCTTCTTCATCTAGACTTCTTCTAATTTTGGAGCTTCCCGTTTTGCAGATTACACTCACTTCACGGAAGTTTGCATTGATGGAGTGCTTGTGTTACTTGTTATTTTTATTTTGTATCGATGAGCAATGTGACACTTGCTACTTATGTATATGAAACTATGTATGTATGGATGAAACTATTGTAATATGATTGGGTACGGATGAAACTTTATTATCTATGTGGATGAAACTTATTTGAATATGGTTATTAGTATGGCAACATATTTATTCCTGTGAAATATACATATATACATATGTCTTATTGCTATGAAAATGGATTTAGTAAAAAATAAAAAAAGGAAAATGGCCTTACTCTTTGCTGTCGGTGGGCCGACGGCAAAGGGGGGCCTTGGGCAGATGGCGAAGGGGGACCCTAGGGGCAAATGGCCTCACTCTTTGTCGTCAGCCCACCGACTTCAAAGGGCGCAAGGCAGACGACAAAGGGGTGGGAAAGGCCGACGGCAAAGGTAGGGGCCCAAGGCCGACGGCAAAGGCGGACCCCAGGGGCAAAGGGACTTAACCTTTGTCGTCCGCCCACTGATGGCAAAGGGGGGTCCGAAGGCCGACGACAAAGGTAGCAAATAGCAAAGAACTGTCGTTAACACTTGACGGTCATAGCCCCTGGGTCTGCCGTCCAAACTCTTTGCCTCCCACCCACCAACGGCAAAGATTCTTTGCCGTCTGTGGTCCTGAGGCAGAGGGAAAAGGAATGCTTTACCGGGTTTTTCTTCGTCGGAATTCTTGCCGTCTACTGACGGACGGCAAAGGCCTTTGCCGTCAGCCATGGCAGACGACAAATAACTGGATTCCTGTAGTATAATTTCCTAGTTGAACTTTGTTATTTTTTGTCATCTTCTTGTATGTTCCTAATACAGTTGCTTTGGCCTTTTTGTGTTCAATGAAAAGCCACCCTCTAGAAAAAATCATACATCAACTCCCTTGGACAGAAGGGCAGTCATCAATGGTGATCCATGACCCTTCTAGGGGCAACCACAGTATCATTGATGGTGTGGCTTTCTTTAGCGTGATAACTAGCTATTTTCTTGTTAGACTTGGATTATGTTGACAGGGAGGAAAATTGTGATATGCATACACAATATGTTGTTCTTACTTGGTCTTCATATATAAATTTATATGTGAATTAATTATCAAAGAGAAGGACCTTATCATGAAAATAAGTCCTATTGAACTCTAGTTTCTTTGCAGGGATATCCAACTCAACTATGAGCTAAGATTAATTCGATATTAGTGTTGTAGGTGTGGTTAATTGATGTGTCCACCTATAGCGAGCAATGTATCATCTAAGCTTTGTTTCAGTTAAATATGGATAGAAATGAAAATTTATTTTTTACATTATGATAGGTGAGTCACGGGCTAGGTATTTCTTTGTTTATGTTTGTAGCTATATGCTTGTGTTGTGTATTATGAGTTGTGTTGTGTGTCATGCATTATATCTACGGACCTTGGCTTCAGTTTAACTAATGAACAAATCTCATATGTTATCAGCTAAAAATAATCAAGTTTATGGAAAATTATACATGAGTTCTACATTTATTGTGTTCTTTCCTTAGGAGGTTGTACTTGTGTTTATTAACATATGTGTCCATATGGGACGATTGTTGCCTCTTTCTAAGTTTGTCGTTGTCTTTATTGATGGGCAGAGCTAATGCTAGTATGTACGTAAAAATGACATTTTGACAACATATTCAGGGAGAGCTCTAGATTTGGGTGTCTTTCCACGTTGTTAGTGGTGCATAGATGTTTAGTGGAGCATTATGTGGCTACATGTCTACGCTGGTCTTAATTCATTGACAACACATAGTTCCATCTATTAAAAAAACCTTGATTTACCATAACTTCAGATGAATCTCATATTGAGTTGTTATTGTTGTTCACGGTATTATGCAGTCGGAGGAAGTAATTGATGTTTCTCATAATGAGTGAAAATTTTAGTACCTTTCACTCCATTTAATGAGAATAGCTCATGTTTTTAATGTAATTACTAATGGTTGGGTCGCAATGTGCTAACATGGACATTTTCATAAATCTAGGCCATTTTCATTCATTCGAAAGATGCACAACATATCGACAAGAAAAGAAAATTGATATAATGAATACATTAAGAGGCATGCAGATAAAACAATCTTCTTGGTCTGATACCTAGAACATTGAACATTCATATATTATTGCCTCAAAGGGGCTTAGTAATAGTCCAAAAGTTTACAAATTTCCAAATGAGAATGTACTAGCTTTATTTGAATATAGAACTAAGATGGAAGTGCTAGCTAGCATAACGAGGTCCTTCATGATGCGAGTGAGCAATGGCATCTTGCCTGCCAGAAGAAGATTCTGACGGTGCATCAACCCATCCACCATTTCGCATGGAAGATTGTCCAACATCGGTACCATTATAGGCCAATGAAGCATCCATTCCTATAATCCATTTGTGGAATTGTTGATCCGATAGAACATAAGCCCATTGTTCATTGCCAAATGGGTCATCGACAACAAAATCATTGCCACTAGAATAGAACAATAGTGGAAATGCCTCCAAATTATGCTCAGTTGTTGAGATCGGGCTTGCGTACTTCTGCAGTCTTGGAGGTAGCTCATGAACCTGATTAGGTGCGGTTTGTAGATGGCAAGCCAGCTGTGGTGATGATGGTAGTGGTGCAGGGTGGAACATTTGTGGTACCTGGGGAACAATTGGTGCCACAAAGTGCTCTGTTGGTGATGGTAGTGGAGCGGAATGCATCTGGTTTTGAGGAATATGGTAATCCCATAGTGAGTGCACCGATGAAGGGGTAGTATTCAAGTGATCCAATGGTGGATCACTTGATGGCAACATGCTTTATATCATGCTTGCACCACCAGTCATGGCTTCGTGGCCATGATGCAATGGAGGCAGATGACATCTAATGTCCTCATGGCCATGAGAGAGTTCAGTGAAGAGCTTTTTGATATTTTCAGGGCTAAGATATTGTTCCTTCGAGAAGATTAGATTTTACACCATACCTGGGTACTGCTCTTGGATCTGTTTCACATGGTGGATGGAGAGTTGGTTTCTCTCATCCTCCCTCGTGTGCCCCATATCTCGCTGATCAGCCTCCCTATGTAGCCATGCAATCTTGGCAGTTGTTGGCTCATCGGCAAGTGGAACTGGTGGTGGAGCTCATGATAGGAAAGCATCCACAATGGGGTCGGATGACAGCGTCCCAAGCGAGTGCATCTTCTCATTGGTTGTTTCTAGGACGACAGCAACCCTAGCACCAGTGACGGCAGATAGGTCAACAGCGCTCTTGAACAAACCGCTACGTCGCTTGAAGAAGGAGAAATCACGCTCTTTGTCATCATGGATGTACGCGATACCCGAATGCCTATCCCTAGACATACTAAGTCCAATAATGACAAAGAAATTCACTACTATAATAAGGAACCACAAGGATCTACAAAGTGTACCGAAACCGTTGGCCAACGGCATTTTAGTGGGGTTTATGTGAAGAAGTAGTCCCTTTATATAGAAGGGAAGGGTTGTAAATGCCCCCAATGACCCTAAAACTTGTCCATTTGTACATTTTGTATAACATGGATGATTTTTCAAGTTTGTTCTTATCCATACATCCAACTTTATTAGCAATTAGTACAAAACCGTTGCTATTTGAGCGGACTTGGATTATGTACATTTTTAGTAAGCATTAACATGCAAAATTTATAAACATTCTAGTTTTTCATACTATTAATTATATTCATATATGGATAAATTAACATCATTCTTCAGAATGGATTTTTTTTTGCTATATATGTGTATTCATATGCTTATATGAACCATTAACACACTTGCAAACAAATGAGAAATTAAAACCATTAAATCATTGCCACATCCTTATCCAAGAGCATTAAAGAATTCATGAGGATTTAAATCCGACAAAGTTTTATTTAAATTAATAACACGATAGTGGTCAATTTATTTGAATATATTACTTGCACCCAAGCCATCTAAATCGTTTAGTGGTCACATTGTTACATCCAAATACTCTATTAGTATCCATTCCATCTAGAAGTGGTCATTTAATTCAAAATATATTGTGAAAAAAATGTAACTTGCTTTGGGAATTTTGGGCCTATATTTGAAAATGAGTTACTTCCTCCATCTGGATTTTCAGGACCGGATTTTGAAATACACAGTACCAAGGTTGTAGTGCGAAAGCCGGACCACTGTTGAGGGTTACAAAATTGGCCAACGACTCGCCCAATTTCATATCGCGTATTAGTTTTTGGTTATATGAAAAACTCAAATGTAGTAACACATTGCATGCATGTTTGAGACTAATGCACAGGCAAACAAAGTCCTAATTGTGGGAAGTTCAGCGGGTGTGCCGCGGCATGTGAGACGACATGAGGTCTCTGGTACGTCCTAAACGTATTTATAGTTATGGAATGTCCATGTCATTTTCTGATGAAATTATGAATTTAGTGATTTAAGTGCTGTTATATTTATTTACGAAGGGAGTACATGTTTCTACCTCTGTTGGTACATGAAACTCCCAAGCTCATAAACCCAAGAAAATGCAGAAGTCTAGAACACCAGGAAGGGGACTCCCCGATCCCATGTGTCATATAGAAGAGAACGTCCTGCTCTGCGGTTCATATGCTTCCACCTTTTGTTTCATTTTTTCTTTCTGTTTCTTTATTCCTTGTAGTGGTGTCATCCAGTATATCTGTATTCTGCCGTGGGGAAGAAAAAGGCCGACGTTAGCAGAAACTATTTAATTCTCTAGTATAATCCATCGAAATGACTGTCAACAGTTAATCTAGCAAGCATGATCCATCGTGTGCTGGCAGAACCTAATTAGCCAACTTGTTGCTCTCATTTTAAATATTTGGGAGTGGGCTAGCTTCGGCCATGATCAAGCATGCGCGTTATTCCCACAGCAAAGTGGGAGACTTGAAGCTAAAATAGTAAACCATACCTACCTATGGATTTTATAAAATCCTTCAAGTAAGTTGTCATCGGTGCAAAAAGGCAATAAAAATTGGTCCTAAATATGTGTGATCTTTTATTATAAGGGAAATAAGCGTTGTACGAACTTGTGATAGTGAAGAAATAAAAGCGACAGACTACATAATAAAGGTTTCTATCACAAAGGGTAATACAACGTGGTGTTCCTTTGCATTAAGAGTTTGTGCATCCAAAAATAAAAAGCGCATGACAACCTCTGCTTCCCTCTGTGAAGGGCCTATCTGTTACTTTACTTTCTAGTACTTACCTTTATGCAAGTGTCATGGTGGTGTTCACCACTTCCTATATTTTGTCTCTCTTGGCAAGCATTATGTGTTGGGAATGATCTATACTTATATATCCACTCGGATGTGGGTGATCATGAGTTGTTATTGTTGACATCACCCTTGGGGTGAATAGTTGGGAGGCAAAAATATAAGCACCTATCTTTCTCTATGTTCAGTTGAAACTTTGACCTCGTGGGTACTGCGTGAGTGCTAGCAAATGTGAAATACTAAAAGATGATTGAGTATGTGGATTTGCTTTACGAGCTCTTATATTGACTTGTTCCGATGTTATGATAAATTGTCAATTGCTTCATTGACTAAGATCATAGTTTGTTAGTTGTCAATAGAGTTCTTGGTTCATACTTTATCTTGTAAAAGATTTTTTACTCTAGTATAAAGAATCTAATAAAATGAGTATTGTTGTTCTAAAGTTGATCATGATTCCCTCATGTCCGTATTTTATTTTTATCGACACCTCTACCTCTAAACATGTGGACATATTCATCGATGTCGGCTTTCGCTTGAGGGCAAGCGAGGTCTAAGCTTGGGGGAGTTTATACGTCCATTTTGCATCATGATTTTACATTGATATTTATTGCATTATGGGCTGTTATTACACATTATGGTACAATACTATTCCTTTTCTCTCTTATTTTACAAGGTTTACATGAAGAGGGAGAATGCCGGCAGCGGGAATTCTGGACTAGAAAAGGAGCAAATCTCAGATACCTATTCTACACAAATCCAAAAGTCCTGAAATTTTACAGAGAATATTTTTGGAATTAATAAAAAATATTGGCACAATAATCAACCAGAGGGGGGCCACCAGCAGGCCACAAGCCTGCTAGGCATGGCCAACCCCTGGCCTCGCCTAGCAGGCTTGTGGGGCCCCTGTGGCTCCCCCGACGCCCATCGTCTCCTATATGAAGTGTTTTGACCTTGGAAAAAATCAGAAGAGAGCTTTCAGGATGAAGCGTCGCTGTCTCGAGGCAGAACTTGGGCAGAACCAATCTAGAGCTCCGGCAGGGCTGCTCTGCCGGGGAAACTTCCCTCCCGAAGGGGGAAATCGACGCCATCGTCATCACCAACTATCCTCTCACCAAGAGGGGGCTAATCCCCATCAACATCTTCATCAGCACCATCTCCTCTCGAAACCCTAGTTCATCTCTTGTATCCGATCTTTGTCTCAACACCTCAGATTGGTACCTCTGGGTTGCTAGTAGTTTTGATTTCTCCTTGTAGTTGATGCTAGTTGGTTTACTTGGTGGAAGATCATATGTTCAGATCCTTTACGATAATTAATACTCCTCTGATCTTGAACTTGAACATGTTTCGTGAGTAGTTACGTTTGTTCCTGAGGACAAGGGATAAGTCTTGTTATAAGTAATCATGTGAATTTGGTATTTGTTGGATATTTTGATGAGATGTATGTTGTCTCTCCTCTAGCGGTGTTATGTGAACGTTGACTACATAACACTTCACCATTATTTGGGCCTAGGGGAAGGCATTGGGAAGTAATAAGTAGATGATGGGTTGCTAGAGTGGCAGAAGCTTAAACCCTAGTTTATACGTTGCTTCGTAACGGGCTGATTTGGATCCATATGTTTCATGCTATGGTTAGGTTTACCTTAATTCTTCTTTCATAGTTGTGGATGCTTGCGATAGGGGTTTTTCATAAGTGGGACGTTTGCTCAAGTAAGGGCAGCACCCAAGCACCGTTCCACCCACATATCAAATTATCAAATTAACGAACGAGAATCAAATGAGCATGACAAAAACTTGCTTGGCAGAAATTCCCATGTGTCCTCGAGAGCGCTTTGCTTTATATAAGATTTTGTAAAGGCCTGTCCTTTGCGAGAGAATGGATTGGGCTACCTTGCTGCAACTTTGCTACACTTTTTGCTTGTTACTCGTTATGAATTATCTTATCACAAAACTATCTGTTACCGATAATTTCAATGCTTGCAGAGAATACCTTACTGGAAACCGCTCGTCATTTCCTTCTGCTCCTTGTTGGGTTCGACACTCTTACTTATCGAAAGGACTACGATAGATCCCCTATACTTGTGGGTCATCACAAAGCTAGTGGTAGGATCATGACACATGTTAAGAGTCCAAACAATCTCATCCTGGAATATAATAATCTACCATGCATCATCTAATAGAAGAAACGCATTTTTACTCTCCAGCTGTGATCAAGTGTGAGTGTCCTAGTATTCTAAATTCACAACAATTATTGTACTTCAGTGTCTTATCCATCCTTAAAGAAAAATATGTTTATGTTAAGGAATAAACAATTGGAGGAGCAATTGTGCAACTCCTCACAAAGTAGTTATTATTAGAGCCATCTCCGTTTTTGAATAGAACAACAATAGTTCAACAATGATATATGCAGTGATACCATGTGAAAATGGTTTGAAGTGAAAACTAGGAAACTTGCCTCCTTGGCCAAAATATCTACGTTGGGTGCGAAGGATTGGAAGTTGATCAATAACAAGCTCCTTAAACATCAATTAGCAACTAACCGATATCTACGGAAGTGTGCAATGATGGAGACACGCCCTACATAGTTCATTAATATATGCCCTATGTCGGTTGCGTCTGGACTTCCACTTTTTGCGGCTCACCCTTTGTTGGCCATGACACTCAATGTGACCTTACCTCTACCTGGCCACTAGAGGGACTAGATCCATTGTTTGTGGATTGCCCTCCATCGGCTATGACTCAACCTATGGTGCACTCCCTACCATCGCCTATTGTAGTTGATAGTTGTGCCACCCCTTAGCCTATTCACAGTCATGCACATGTAAGCCAATGGATGTATCATGAAGAAGCTCCGTTAAGCACAATCGTTGGCCTATAAATTCACATATGTTAAAAAACATGGAGCGAGACCCGGATTTTTTTGTGGATGCAGCAAGCCTCTATTACGATGTGATCTCATATGGAGCCATTTTTCAGAACCCTGTCATAGGGGGAACCCACCATGGGAGGCTTCTTCATCAACCTTGTTGCCTCCATGATGATGGATGAGTAGTTCGTCCTCAGAGCTAAGGGTGTTTACTATTAGCTATGTGTTTGATATCTCTCTCTCCCGTGTTTTGATGGATTATGATATTATTGTATCATGAGCATTATTAGTAAAGTTGGATCATACGATGATCTTCCCCCTCTATCCTTTTATGGTGAACTAAGTCTTCCTCTTTGGATTTTCTTTATGTTGGATTGAATATCTTGGATCTGATATCACTTGATTCATGTTTAGTAATTAACTTGCAGATACCCGTGGTAAAATTGGAGTACTCTAGACATAAACGATTGAATGATACATACCATATGATGTTGCCATTCTACGATCTCAGGGGCTAACTCTCGCACTTTGGGGTGGTTCAGTAGATTGACTGGAAACACAACTTCGAGGTGGTTTTCTACCTACGCTATTTCATCCTACCTTCTTCGAGAATAGAAAGTTTCAAGTGATTCTTTGTTGCACTTTTAAGGATTATCATGTGGTCTAATTATGTTAATGATGTAGAGAGATTGTACTAGTGAAAGTATGAACCCTACACCTTTTTTCAAGCATTGAGACACTTTTTTCATACACTTTTCTTACTTGCTACCTACTACTTGTGATAGGCGTTGGGATTTACCTGAAGAGGAAGGGTTACGTAGTATAGTAAAATAAAGTATTTACCTCTATTAAGAACCAATTTTTATCGAACCAATAGGAGATCACACATACGAACGGTCAACATCACATGCTCACACACAAACAAATACTTGCACCCAACACGGGCAAGAGGGTTGTCAATCCCCTTGTACTCGTTAATTTCAAGGATTAATACTCATAGTGGTAGATATATAAATTCCAGAACAAAATAAAAATAAATAAATTGCCGCTAGTATTTTAGGATTTTAGTAATATGAAGTGAATGGACCCGAGACCATAGCTTTCACTAGAGACATCTCTCTCATGAACATAGCAATGGTGAGTAGATAAATTACTATTGGGCAATTTGTAGAAAAGTGAATAATTATGAGGATATTCATGGCATGATCATTATATAGGTATTACGTCTGAAACAAGTAGACCGAAGCAATTCTGCATCTACTACTATTACTCCACCAATCAACAATTATCCAGCATGCATCTATGGTAATAAGTTCATAACAAACAAAGTAATGCTTGGATCATGATGATATAATGTAGACAAAGTAAGACCAAATAATATGTTCAAACCCCTTTATTTTACCCATAGTAGCAATAATACAAATATGTGCCGGTCTACTCCTCCTGTCATAGAGTAAGGACACTACAAGATTGAACCTACTAGCATGCACCACTTGCTCTATAGATCTAATAATCAACTTGGCCAAAGAAAACTCATAGATCGAGAAGCATACATAGCTACAAAATCACACATGATAAATCTCAGAAGAGAGTCAATTACTTTCAATGAATAATCTGATCATAAACCTACAATTCATAGGATCCCAACAAACACACCGCAAAGATCACATCAAATAAGTCTCCGAAGAGATCATTATATTAAAGATCAGATGAGAGAGAGAGAGAGAGAGAGAGAGAGAGATCATTATATTACTGGATTCAGATTCTATCGAGAAGGAAAAATATTTTGAGGCTCATAAATAATCAAGTTGAAAAGGACGAACAATGTTTGCATAACCTAACTACTCAAATGATACTAGAATCTAGGTATTTACCGTCTGCTGCATCTTTGCCGTCTGCTGGCTGACGGCAACGATAGTCTTTACCGTCAGCTTCCTTGAAAACAGACGGCAAAGTATGAGTTGATGGCAAAGGAACTCTTTGGCGTCAGTGCATACTTTGTCGTCAGCCTTCTTCCTCTTTGTCGTCCGCTCCTAGACAGCAAAGAGGACGGTGACCTAATGGCTAACGGCCTTCCCCGGCCGGCACCCCACCCCCTCTCTCTCCCCTTCTCCCCATCCCTCACTCTCTCTCCCCTTTCCTCTCCATCTCCCACTCTCTCTCGCCGCAAACTACCGCGGCGGCATCGGAGCCAGCCCTCCCCACAGCGAGCCCTCCCTTCCCGCGGCCCTCCTCCACCATCTCCCCCTCCCCGTGGCCCTCCTCCACCATCGCCCCTCCCCACGGCCTTCCTCCACCACCGCCCCTCCCCGCGGACCTCCTCCACCACCGCCCCTCCCTGCGGCCCTCCACCACCACCGCGCCGAGCCTCCACCATCGTGGCACCCCCACCACCGCGGCCCTCCTCCACCACCCCGTGGCCCTCCGCCAGCACCGCGCCACCCCTCCCAGTGGCTAGCCCATAGCGGCAAGCACCCCATCCCCGTGGCGAGCACCCCCTGCAGCCAGGATCCACCACAGTGTCCTCCTCCCCGTGTCGGCCCTCCTCCTCTCTCTGGCCGTCCCCGCGCCGGTCCTCCTCTCGTGAGTTCATCTTCTTTTTTTCATTAATTTCATTGCATCTGTTAATTAGTTTAGGTTACTGTTAGTGTTAATTAGGTTATAATGTTAATTAGGTTACTGTTAGTTTAGGTTAATTAGGTAAGTGGGAAAAAGAATAAAAGAATAATAAGTAGAAAAGAAGAGGATAAAGGAAAAAAGGAAGAAGAGGAAGGAGAAGAAGCAGAGGAAGAAGAAGAGAAGAAAAAATAAGAAGAAGAAGTAGAAGAAGAAAAGGAAGAAAAAGGAAGAAGAAGAAAAGGAAGCACAGGAAAAAAAAGTGAAAGAAGAAGAAAACGACATCCCGACAACCCTGACACGACACCCCGACACGATGCCCTGACACGACATCCCGACACCCCGGCCCAACAACCCGACACCCCAACACGTCGACACGACACCCCGGCGATGCCCCTTCGGTGAGCCCCCTACATGACACCCCCGGCACGACACCCCTCCGGTGAGCCCCCTACATGGCACCCCCGGCACGACGCCCCAGCATGACACCCCAGGCGACGCCCCTCCGGCCTTCCAGATGCCGAGAGGGTCATATATTTGTGAATTATGAGTTAGGTCATATATTTACCGATTATGTTATGAAAAACATCATATATATTTGTGTTCATCGGGTGGATTTAAATGTGCAGTTGTTTCGTCGCTGCGAGGGTCGGGTGTTCGACGACCTCCCCGTGCGTTCGACGAGCTCCGCCCCTGCGTTCGTGGGTGAGAACAAATGCCATCTCCTTCCCCCCTTAATTTTCTCTGTTCTAGTCTTTGTTTCGATGAAACTTGCTAGCTATGATGTCTTGAATCATCAGTATGCATGACCACTATGCGTCTCCCGTTCGAAAGGGTTACATCTATAAATGTGCATGCATTTGCATATTTATAACCGTGATTCTTTCAAATTGTCCAACGTTATCCATGGACAGCCCGAGTATGTGTAGATTGGGTTTGTTTTCCCATATGCTCTGCTCCGGATCCGATGCAGAATTTCGTCAGTGCCTCCCTATTGTTCTCTAGTTACACATCCTCTCTGCTTATTGCCGAGAAGTGTATCATGAGAACAACGGGGAGGTGCTGCCGAAATTCTACGTCGGATCCAGAGCAAAGCATGGGAAAACGAACCCAATCTACACATACTCGGGTGGGATTAGGACCTATCTCTACCTATTAGCGTGTAGGTTGCATGGACGTAATAAAACTGGCAAACTTGATTACAGGATGAATATAGATGATGAATTATATATATATATATATATTTCTTCTGTGTTTAGTAGGTAGGCAAGATGAGTGATCGTGCTTGGATGAGTCACCCTAGTCAGAAAGACATGACCAATGAATGGTTAACAAAAACCAGGGGTGTTTTGAGAGCCACATTTGCAAATGGCCAGCAAAAAACATGGTGCCCTTGTCCCAAATGTGACAACATTAAAAGGCAGACAGATTTTGAAATGAGTAAACACCTGCAGAAGTGGGGTTTTACGCCTAATTATACGGTGTGGACTTCTCATGGTGAGTCTGACCAACGTGCTAGAGCTGAGGTGGTTCGTCGTCGCACCGACGAGCATGGTACCGAGATCGAAGACATGGTGCAAGACTTTGATGATGCTCGGGATTCGGACGATGAGATGGAGGAATCTGCAAAGTCCTTCTATGAAATGTTGGAGTCTTCAAAACGTCCTCTCCACGAGCACACTGAGCTTTGTCAGCTAGATGCCATCGCGCAAGTAATGGCTCTGAAGGCTCAATTCAACCTAGGCAGAGAATGCTACGATGCGATGATGATGATATTTGGACGCTTTCTACCCAAAGGCCATGTACTGCCTGCAAACCTGTACCAGTCAGACAAAATCCTCCGTGTACTTAAGATGCCCTATCAGAAGATACATGCCTATGAGAATGGACGTGCCTCATTTAGGCTTGAGTATGCGGCCTTGAACTATTGCCCCATTTGCAATTCTTCCAGGTATATTGTGGTAGACAACTGTTGGAAATATGACCTAGAGGCAATAATAAATTGGTTATTATCATATTTCCATGCTCATGATAATCGTTTATTATCCATGCTATAATTGTATTGATCGGAAACTCAGATACATGTGTGGATACATAGACAACACCATGTCCCTAGTATGCCTCTAATAGACTAGCTCGTTGATCAAAGATGGATATGGTTTCCTGGTCATGGACATGAGATGTCATTTGATAATGGGATCAAATCATTAGGACAATGATGTGATGGACAAGACCCAAACTATGAAGGTAGCATACGATCGTGTCAGATTATTGCTACAGTTTTCTGCATGTCAAGTATTTGTTCCTATGACCATGAGATCATGCAACTCACTGACACCGGAGGAGTGCTTTGTGTGTATCAAACGTAGCAACGTAACTGGGTGACTATATAGGTACTCTACAGGTATCTCTGAGGGTGTCTGTTGGGTTGGCATGGATCAAGACTGGGATTTGTTACTCCGTGTGACGGAGAGGTATCTCAGGGCCCACTCGGTAATACAACATCACAATAAGCCTTGCAAGCAATGTGACTAAGTGTTAGTCACGGGATCTTGTATTACGGAACAAGTAAAGAGACTTGCCGGTAATGAAGTTGAACTAGGTATGGAGATACCGACGATCGAATCTCGGGCAAGTAACATATCGAAGAACAAAGGGAACATCATAAGGGATTAATTGAATCCTTGACATAGAGGTTCGACCGATAAAGATCTTCGTGGAATATGTACGAACCAATATGGTCATCCAGGTCCCGCTATTGGTTATTGACCGTAGAGGTGTCTCGGTCATGTCTAAATAATTTTCGAACCCGCAGGGTCTGCGCACTTAAGGTTCGGTGATGTTTCAGTAGTATAGAGTTATGCATAGTGGTGATCGAAGGTTGTTCTGAGTCTCGGATGAGCTCCCGTACATCACAGGGAGCTCCGGAATGGTCCAGAGGTAAATATTGATATATAGGAAGTCCTGTTTTGGTCGCCGGAAAAGTTTCGGGCTCATCGGTAGTGTACCGGGAGTGCCGGTAGTGTATCGGGAGACCATCGGGAGGGATATTTCGACCCAAGAGGCTACATGGGCTGTGGGTGAGTGAATACCAGCCCTTAGTGGGCTGGTGGAAGTCCCACACAAGGCCCATGCGGCTGGGAAAGAAAACCCAAAGAGAAAAGGTGGAAAAAGGCAAAAGGGGAAGGAGTCCTAGTCCTACTAGGATTGGAGGAGGATTCCTCCTCTCCTCCCACTTCAGCCGAAGCCTAGAGGGCTTGGCACTTGCGCCAAGCCTCCTCCTCTCTTCCTCTTATATATACTAGAGGTTTTAGGGTTTTTGCACTAGATTTTCAGCCACATGCTACCCTCTCCTCTAGTGCATAGTTTCTCCTCTAGATCGGTTTTTTGCAGTGCTTAGGCGAAGCCCTGCCGGAATAGCTCCACCACCATTGCCGCATCGCTATCACACTCCCAGAGAAATCATCTACCTCTCCGCTCCCTCTTGCTTGATCAAGAAGGTGGAGATCGTCATCAAGTTGTACGTGTGCTGAACGCGGAGGTGTCGTCCGTTCGACGCTAGATCGGAAGGACCGTAATCAAGATTGCGAGACGGGTCGTGATGAAATCGCGGGACGGATCGTGATTGGATTGCGGTACGGATCGTGATGAGATCGCGGGACGCTCGGCGATTTGGATCGCGAAGACGTTCGACTACACCAACCGTGTTTCTTAACGCTTCTCGCTTAGTGATCTACAAGGGTATGTAGATCCACTCTCCCTCTCATAGATGCTCATCACCATGGATAGATCTTGCGCGTGTGTAGGATTTTTTTTTGTTTCCCATGCAACGTTCCCCAAAAGTGGCATCATGAGCTAGGTCTATGTGTTGATGAGATCTCGAGTAGAACACAAAGAGTTTGTGGGCGTTGATGCTTAGATTGCTTCCTCCCTTGGTCGTGTTTTTGTTCAGCGGTATTGTGGGATGAAGCGGCTCGGACCAACCTTACCCGTACACTTACGAGAGACCGGTTCCATCAACTGACGTGTAACCTCGTTGCACAAAGATGGCTGGCGGGTGCCTGTTTCTCCTACTTTAGTTGGATCGGATTCGACAAAGGCGGTCCTTGAGAAGGTTGAAAAGCAACTTATGTATCACCATTGTGGTTTATGCGTAGGTGAGAATGTTCTTGCTAGATACCCATAGCAGCCACGTAAAACATGCAACAACACTTAGAGGACGTCTAACTTGTTTTTGCAGGGTATGTTGTGATGTGATATGGCCAATTACATAATGAGATATACGT
The DNA here is from genome assembly GCA_022496015.1 of Hordeum marinum. NCBI lineage: Eukaryota > Viridiplantae > Streptophyta > Magnoliopsida > Poales > Poaceae > Hordeum > Hordeum marinum. The sequence goes on from JAAAWK010001017.1 coordinate 42,040, forward strand.
GATGTATGAGATAATCATGTGGTGTATAGAATATCACGACTTGCATGTCGATGAGTACGGCAACTGGCAGGAGCCATAGGGTTGTCTTTACTTATTGTATGACATGCGTGTCAATCATTAAGCGCTAAGTAATGCTTTCCTTTATCGCTAAACGGTAGCAATATTAGTAGAAGCATGGTTGGCGCGACAACCCAGATGGCGACACGTTGATGGAGATCAAGATGATGGAGATCATGGTGTCATGTCGGTGATGATGGAGATCATGCCGGTGCTTTCAAGATGGAGATCAAAAGCACAAGTTCATGGCCATATCATGTCACTTATGATTTGCATGTGATGTTAATCCTTTTATGCACCTTGTTTTGCTTAGGACGACGGTAGCATTATATGGTGATCCCTCACTTAATTTCAAGATAAATTGTGTTCTCCCCGAGTGTGCACCGTTGTGAAAGTTCGTCGTGTCGAGGCACCACGTGATGATCGGATGTGATAGACTCTACGTTCACATACAATGGGTACAAGCTAGTGTTGCACATGCAGAACACTCGGGTTAAACTTGACGAGCCTAGCATGTACAGACATGTCCTCGGAACACAAGAGACCGAAAGGTCGAACATGAGTCATATAGTAGATATGATCAACATGATGATGTTCACCATTGAAACCGCCTCAACTCATGTGATGATCAGACTTGAGTTGGTGAATTTGGATCATGTATCACTCGAGTGACCGGAGGGATGTCAATTTGAGTGGGAGTTCTTAACTAATATGATTAATTGAAATCATTATCATGAACATAGTCAGTAGTGTCTTTGCAAAATTATGTTGTAGATTACTAGCTCATGTTGTAGCTCCCTTGAATTTTTATACGTTCCTAGAGAAATAGAGTTGAAAGATGTTGGTAGCAATATTGCGGACTGGGTCCGTGATCTGAGGATTGTCCTCATTGCTGCATAGAAGGCTTATGTCCTTAATGCACCGCTCAGTGTGCCACCCCCTCTAGCGTCGTTTGTAGATGTTGTGGACATCTGACAGGCACGTTCTGATAACTACTTGATAGTTTAGTGCGTCATGCATTACGGCTTAGAATTGAGGCTCCGAAACGTTTTGAATGTCACGAAACATATGAGATGTTGTAAGAGATGAAATTGGGATCTCAAGCTCGTGCCCGTGTTGTGAGATATGAGATCTCCAACAAGATTCTTTTGCTACAAGATGAAGGAGAATAGCTCAATTATTGAGCATGTGCTCAGATTGTCTGGGTGCTACAATTGCTTGAATCGAGTGGGATTTAATCTTCCATATAAGATAGTGATTGATATAGTTCTCCAAGTCACTGTCACTAAGCTACTAGAACTTGGTGATGAACTATAAAATGCCAGGGATAGGAATAATGATCCCTGAGCTGTTCGCGATGTTTGACACCGCGAAGGTAGAAATCAAGAAGGAGCATCAAGTGTTGATGGTAGTAAAACCACTAGTTTCGAGAAGGGCAAGGACAAGGAGGGAAACTTCATGGATGGCAAGTCAGTTGCTGCTCTAGTGAAGCAACCCAAAGTTGAAGCCAAACCCGAGACTAAGTGCTTCTATTATGAGGTGATCGGTCGCTGAAACGGAACAACCCTAGATACTTGGTAGATAAGAAGGCTGGCAACGTCGACACAAGTATATTTGATATACATGTTATTGATGTTTACCTTGCTAGTACTCCTAATAACACCTGGGTATTGGATACCGGTTCGATTGCTAAATGTTAGTAACTCGAAGTAAAAGCTACGGAATAAATGGAGACTAGCTAAGGGTGAGCTGACGATGTGTGTTGGAAATGTTTCCAAGGTTGATGTGATCAACATCGCACGCTCTCTCTACCTTCGGGATTAGTGACGAACCTAAATAAATGTTATTTGGTGTTTGCGTTGAGCATGAACGTGATTAGATCGTGTTTATTGCAACACGGTTATTCATTTAAGTTAGAGAATAATGTTTATTCTGTTTACATGAATAATACCTTCAATGGTCATACACCCAATGAGAATGGTTTGTTGAATCTTGATCGTAGTAATACACATGTTCATAACATTGATGCCAAAAGATACAAAGTTAATAATGATAGTACCACATACTTGTGGCACTGCCGCTAAATGTCATATTGGTATAAAGTGCATGAAGAAACTCCATGCTGATGGATCTTTGGACTCATTCGATTTCGAATCAGTTGAGACATGCGAACCATGCCTCTTGGACAAGATGACTAAGGACCCCGTTTTCCGGATTGATGGAGCGGGCAAGTGATTTATTGGAAATGATACATGTTGATGTATGCAGTCCAATGAGTCTTGTAGCGTGCGATGGATATCGTTATTTTCTTACCTTCACTGATGATTTGAGTAGATATAGTGTATATTTACTTAATGAAACACAAGTCTGAATCATTTGAAAGGTTCAACCAAATTCATAGTGAAGTCTAAGATCATCGTGACAAGAAGATAAAAATGTTTGCGATACAATTGTGGAGGTGAATATCTGAGTGACGAGTTTGGCATACAACTTTAGACAATGTGAAAGTTGTTTCACAACTCATGCCACCTAGAACACCATAGTGTGATGGTGTGTCCGAGCGTCATAGTCGTGCTCTATTGGATATGGTGTGTGCTATGATGTCTCCTATTGTTTTGTTACTATAATTTTGGGGTTATGCATTAGAGACAATCACATTCACTTTAAATAGGGCACCATCTAAATCCGTTGAGATGACACCGTGTGAATTATGGTTTGATAGAAACCTAAGCTGTCATTTCTTAATGTTTGGGGCTGCGACGCTTGTGTGGAAAATGTTTTCACCTAATGAGCTTGAACCCAAAGCGGACAAATGCATCTTCATATAATACCCTAAGAACAGTTGGGTAAGCCTTCTATCTCATATCCAAGCATAAAGTGTTTGTTGCTAAAACTGGGTCCTTTCTCGAGAAAGAGTTTCTCTCGAAAGAATTGAGTGGGAGGAAGATAGAACTTGATGTGGTTGTTTAACCCTTTGTTTCAACCAGAGAGTAGCGCAGCGCAAAAAGATGTTTTCTGTGGATCCTACGTCAGTTGAAAAGAAGTTAATGATAATGATCATGAAACTTCGGATCAAGTTACTATCGAACCTCATAGGTCGGCAACGATGCGTACTACTCCTGAGTGGTATGGCAACCCTGTCTTAGAAGTCATGTTGTTGGATAACGATGAACCTAGGAACTATGGAGAAGCGATGATGGGCCCGGATTTCGACAAATGGTTAGAAGCCATGAAATCCAAGATAGGATCCATGTATGAAAACCAAGTATAGACTTTGGTAGACTTGCTCATGGGACGGCAGGTCGTTGAGTACAAATGGATCTTTAAAATGAAGACAGACGCTCATGGTAAATGTCACCATTTGTAAAGCTCGACTTGTTGAAAAGAAGTTTACAACAAGTTCAAGGAGTTGACTGCGATGAGAATTTCTCAATTGTAGTGATGCTAAAGTCTGTTGGAATTATGTTAGCAGTTGCTACATTTTTCAATTATGAAATTTGGCAGACGGATGTCAAAACATTGTTTCCTTAACGGTTTACTTGAGGAAAGGTTGTATGTGATACAACCAGAAGGTTTTGTCAGTCCTAAGGATGCTAAAAGGTGTGCAAGCTTCAGTGATCCTTCTATGGACTAAATCAAGCATCTCGGAGTTGGAATATACACTTTGATGAGGTGATCAAAGTTTTTGAGTCTATACAAAGTTTATGAGAAACTTGTATTTACAATAAAGTGAGTGGGAGCACTATAGAGTTTCTGATAAGCATATGTGGTTGACATATTGTTGATCGGAAATGGTATAGAATTTCTGGAAAGCATGAAGGGTTGTTTGAAAAGAGTTTTTCAAAGGAAGACCTGGATAAAGCTACCTAATTGTTGAGCATCAAGATCTATAGAGATAGATCAAGATACTTGATGAGACTTTCAATGAGTACATATCTTGAAAGGTTTTTGAAAGAGTTCAAAATGGAACAGTAAGAGAAAGAGTTCTTGCCTGATTTGTAAGGTGTGAAGTTGAGTAAGACTCAAAGCTCGACCACCGCAGAAGAAAGAGAAAGGATGAATGTCGTCCCCTATGCCGTAGCCATAGTATCTATATTATGCCATGATGTGTACCGCACCTGATGTGTGCCTTGCCATGAATCTGTCAAGGGGAACAAGAGTGATCCAAGAGTGGATCACTGGATAGCGGTCAAAGTTATCCTTAGTAACCAGAGGACTAAGGAGATGTTTCTCGATTATGGAGGTGATAAGGAGTTCGTCGTAAAGAGTTACATCGATGCAAGCTTTAACACCAATCCGGATGACTCGTAGTAGCAATCTGGATATGTATAGTGGAGCAGCCATTTGGAATAGTACCAAGTGGAGTGTGGTAGCAGTGTTTACAGTTTGACGTAGAGATTTGCAAAGTACACATGGATCTGAATGTTGCAGACCCGTTGACTATAAGACCTCTCTCATATGCAAAGCATGATCAAGCCCCAGAACTCATTGGGTGTTAGATTCATAACAATGCGAATCACATGGTGATGTGAACTAGATTATTGACTCTAGTGCAAGTGGGAGACTGTTGGAAATATGCCCTAGAAGCAATAATAAATTGGTTATTATCATATTTCCTTGCTCATGATAATCGTTTATTATCCATGCTATAATTGTATTGATTGGAAACTCAGATACATGTGTGGATACATAAAGAACACCATGTCCCTAGTACGCCTCTAATAGACTAGCTCGTTGTTCAAAGATGGCTATGGTTTCCTATTCATTGACATGAGATGTCATTTGATAATGGGATCACATCATTAGGAGAATGATGTGATGGACAAGACCCAAACTATGAACGTAGCATATGATCGTGTCAGTTTATTGCTACCGTTTTCTGCATGCCAAGTATTTGTTCCTATGACCCTGAGATCATGCAACTCACTGACACCAGAGGAGTGCCTTGTGTGTATCAAACGTCGTAACATAACTGGGTGACTATAAAGGTACTCTACAGTTATCTCCGAGGGTGTCTGTTGGGTTGGCATGGATCAAGACTGGGATTTGTTACTCCGTGTGACGGAGAGGTATCTCAGGGCCCACTCGGTAATACAACATCACAATAAGCCTTGCAAGCAATGTGATTAAGTGTTACTCACGGGATCTTGTATTACGGAATGAGTAAAGAGACTTTCCGGTAACGAGGTTAAACTAGGTATGGAGATACCGTCGATCGAATCTTGGGCAAGTAACATACCGAAGAACAAACAGAACATCATACGAGATTAACTGAATCCTTGACATAGAGGTTCGACCGATAAAGATCTTTGTAGGATATGTAGGAACCAATATGGGCATCCAGGTCCCTCTATTGGTTATTGACCGTAGAGGTGTCTCGGTCATGTCTACATTGTTCTCGAACCAGCAGGGTCTGCGCACTTATGGTTCGGTGACATTTAGGTAGTATAGAGTTATGCATAGTGGTGACCGAAGGTTGTTCGGAGTCTCGGATGATATCCCGAACATCACGGGGAGCTCCGGAATGGTCCAGAGGTAAAGATTGATATATAGAAAGTCCTGTTTTGGTCATCGGAAAAGTTTCGGGCTCATCGGTAGTGTACCGAGAGTGCCGGTAGTGTACCGGGAGACTATCGGGAGGGGTATTTCGACCCAAGAGGCTAAATGGGCTGTGGGAGAGTGAATACCAGCCTTTAGTGGGCTGGTGGAAATCCCACACAAGGCCCATGCGGCTGGGAAATAAAAACCCAAAGACAAAAGGTGGAAAAGGCAAAAAAAGGCAAAAAGGGAAGGAGTCCTAGTCCTACTAGGATTGGAGGAGGATTCCTCCTCTCCTCCCACTTCGGCCAAAGCCTGGAAGGCTTCGCCCTTGTGCCAAGCCTCCTCCTCTCTTCCTCTTATATATACTAGAGGTTTTAGGGGTTTTGCACTAGATTTTCAGCCACGTGCTACCCTCTCCTCTAGTGCATAGTTTCTCCTCTAGATCGGGTTTTTGCAGTGCTTAGGCAAAGCCCTGCCGGAATAGCTCCACCATCACCGCAGCCCCGTCATGCTGCCGCAGAACTCTTCTGCATCTCCGCTCCCTCTTGCTGGATCAAGAAGGCGGAGATCGTCATCAAGCTGTACGTGTGCTGAACGCGGAGGTGTCGTCCGTTCGGCGCTAGATCGGAAGGACCGTGATCAAGATTGCGAGACGGATCATGATGAGATCGCGGGACAGATCATGATGAGTTCGCGGGACCGATCGTGATTGGATCGAGGGATGGATCGTGATGAGATCGCGGGACGCTCTGCGATTTGGATCGCGAAGACATTCGACTACACCAACCGCGTTTCTTAATGCTTCCCGCTTAGCGATCTACAAGGGTATGTAGATCCACTCTCCCTCTTGTAGATGCTCATCACCATGGATAGATCTTGCGTGTGCGTAGGAAATTTTTTGTTTCCCATGAAACGTTCCCCAACAACAACGGTATGGGTAAGAAGATTCAGACCAAAATCCCCATTAATGTTCTACCGTATCTGCCAATCGTACCAAGACTTCACCGTCTTTTCATGGTCGAAGAGACGGTCAGACAGATGACATGGAACAAATTGGGCAAAAGAACCGAACTAGATGCGGATGGCAACAAGATGTTGGTACACAATTCAGATGCTTTTGCGTGGAAGCAATTTGATGTTTTACATAAGGATAAATCGTTAGATCCAAGGAATCCTCGAGTTTGCCATCAGCACGGATGGGTTCAATGTGTATGGTATGACGGCAGCACAATACAATTGTTGGCCTGTATTTTTCATTCCACTCAATCTCCCCCACGGAGAGATTATGAAAAGAAAGAACATTTTCTTGACGTTGATAATTCCAGGGCCCAAATATCCGGGGAAGAATATGAATGTGTATATGCAGCCGCTTAAGGATGAATTGCAAGAAGCCTGGGATAATGGGATCAAGACATACGACGCCGCTACCAAAACGAACTTCAAAATGCATGTGTGGTACATGTACTCGACGCATGACTATCCGGCATATGCGCTATTCGTTGGCTGGTGTGTGCATGGAAGGTTCCCGTGCCCCACATGCAAGGCAGCTCTTCAGTTCCGTTGGCTACAAGCTGGTCACAAGTTTTCTTGCTTCGACATGTATAGACAGTTCTTGGATCCTGACCATAAGTTCAGAAAATACTAGAAGAATTTCATCATAGGTATAGTTGTCAAAAACACCGCACCACCTGCGTTGAGAGGCCAACAGACCCTTGATCAGTTAAACACTCTCGAGCCAGATCCTTTGCGTCCAGGATATTTCAAAGGGTATAATACGAAACACGCCTGGACACACAAGTCATGCTTATGGGATCTGCCTTACTTCAAAGACCTCATTTGCCCACACAACATCGACATGATGCACACTGAAAAGAATATGGCGGAGGCCATTTTTGGTACATTGTTTGGCATAGAGGGGAAGTCAAAGGATAATCCTAAGGCTAGAATCGACTAGGAGGCTCTTTGTGATAGACAGTTACAAAACTTGCGACAACGGAAAGGAAAGGAAAGCGTAGCGAAGCCAAATGCATGGTTCAATCTTGGAAGGCCAGCTATGAGAGAAATGCTATTGTGGGTGAAAATGTGTTTGATGTTCCCCGATGGGTATGCTGCGAATCTAAAGAGGGGAGCGAGTCTTGAAAAATTGAAAATATTTGGTCTCAAGAGTCATGATTGGCACATATGGCTTGAGCGGGTAATGTCGTTGCTGTTGCGTGGCTTTATCCCTGAGGATGAATGGCTAGTACTGGCAGAGCTGAGCTATTTCTTCCGTTCTCTTTGTGCGAAAGAACTATCGCTTGGCGTGCTAGATGAAATGGAAGAGTTGGCGCCGGAGTTGATCTGCAAATTAGAAAGGATCTTTCCATCGGGCTTCTTTAATCCAATGCAGCATTTGATTTTGCATCTCCCGACCGAGGCAAGATTGGGGGGCAGTTCAAAATCGATGGTGCTTCTCAACTGAGAGGATGCAGAAGACGCTTCGAGCTAAATGTAAAAATAAACGTAGAGTTGAAGCATTGATGGCCGAGGCATTCATTACTGAGGAGGCGGCAAACTTCGTGACAGCACACTACGAAGCCAAAAATCATCATTTGCATAACCCTAAGCCTCAGTACAATGATGGCGAGCCTAAAAAAGGTCGATCCAATCTCAGCCTATTCAAAGGGAAGCTCGCACCAGCCGGTGCTTCGAAAGGGAAATCGTTGGATGTCGAAGAATGGTGGACCATTTCATTGTATATCTTCAACAACCTAACAGAAGTGCGGCCGTACATCAAGTATGTTATCGGTAACTTATTGTTCCGCAACTTCTAATTCCTTTGAACTGCTCTTATTCCCGGATATTTGATCTAGTCGATACGTCGCCGAATTCTCGGATGGAGCGGTCATCGAAAAGAATTTCGTCGAAGAGTACGAGCTTCTGGCAAAGCATGGAGGTGACTGTCCTGGTTTCATCTCTTGGTTCAAACAAAGGATAATTAATTACCATTACTGGACCATTTGATTTCTTGGTCTAATTTATGGCTAATGCATCCATTCTTCCGTATTAAACTTGTAGGCTGATGCAAAGTCTATGGACGCCGAGTTGAGACAAGTCACTAATGGTTTTGACTATAAGGTCCGTTCATTTGACAAATACGACATCAACGGGTATCGCTTTCATACCTTTGGCAAAGAGCTATCTATGCCCGACATAAAGACTACAAATTGTTGTGTCTCTGCTATCGGCGAAGGAGGTACCAAGTATTATGGAAGAGTTGAAGCAATTTATGAACTTCTATTTTATGGTGAAAACCCACCGACCGTCGTAGTCTTCAAATGTTATTGGTTTCAGCCGAAGGAGACTAGAAGGACTCATGAACATATAGGGCTAGTCGAAATCAACGAAAGCACCCATTTAGATGTTCCCGATGTCTATATTATGGCTCAACAGGTGACACAAGTTTTCTATCTACCGTGGGCCTGCCAAACTGATCCAAATCTGAAAGGTTGGGATGTCGTTTATGAAGTGCCGCCAAGGTTTAGATCAGCTACCCTCAATGAAGAGGATTACGAACCTCACATTAACCTAGACACATATGAAGGAGAATTCTTCCAAGAAACACGTATGTGCAAAAACATTTCAAGAACGGCTCTACTTCACCCCATAACATTGAAGTAGACAGCGACAGTGAATCCGTCTTAACCCCTGAGCCGGAACAGGAAGAGCCGGAAGAATAAGAGGTTACTGTTGTGGATGACCTGTCACTTCTTGACCGATTACATAATGGAGGCCTTCCACATGTTCTTCCTGATAGTGATGATGATGTTGCATTTATTTATGATAGTGATGATCATGATGCATTTATTGATCCCGAAGCATATATAGACGATCAAGATTATTATTAGTTCATGTCAGGTATTCAACTATTATTATATACATATATAAAAAAATTATTAGTCATGTTGGTATTTATGATGATGATACACTTAAATTATATACATTTTATTACTCATGTTGGTATTTATGTTGTACTAATTTCATTTACTCTTTGTCATGGCAGGTGTTGAAAGATGGTGGGAAAGGGTCGAGAGCACTCCGAGGCTCCTTCTTCGTCAGCAGGTGGTGGGATGGGTAATCCCATTCCTGCCCCGTCTCTCCGGAGAGCGTTACTCTCTACTCTGCAAGGAGTGGCCCCTCTTCGACGACCGCGGCCCCCGTGAGAGGAGGTCGACCCCCCGCGAAGAAGAGAGCTACTAAAGGTACATGTGGCGCCCGCGGGAGAGGTAGGGTGGCTTCCACGCCTTCCTCGCCGCCACCCCCAGCTGCTTCACCTGAGCACAGGACTGCTAGGGTGGACCCGTCTGAGGTGGAGGCTACAAGGACTCCAGTTCATGAGCCTAAGGTCGATGAGCCTCGGGTCGACGAGACTCGTGTCCCAGAGGCTTCGTTCCAGGAGACTCCATAGCAAAGCAGGGATGAGGGTACGTCCCAAGAGACCCAGTGGGATACCTGGCCCGATTTGGGTCAACCGGAGCCAAGTGGCTATGCTGATAGCAATGAGGAGTTGGGTCAGGGGGCCACCATCTACCAGCATGGTAGTACGGGGCTCCCATTCGTGTCAGCGACCCGCGAGCAGAGGTGGTCGATTCAGCCAAGTGGGGACAAGTAAGTTCATTTACTCTTATTTAACCTTTTGCCATCACGTTTTCTGAAATATCTAATGTGTTGGCTTTAATTTGTCATACTGCAGGGGTGGAATTGTTGCCAAGGGTGTCTGCAAGACCAACAGCGTCCTTGGTGTGCTTTGACGGAAAAACTCCCCGGGGTTTGTTACGTTGCCCGGTTGGGGTCGAGAGGTAGGAATGACCTGGGAGCACTACTTGGGTGCCCCATCCCCGCCGGAGGTGGGGATAAACGGTGTTTTGTACCACACGAGGGCTGACATGGTGATCAGACAGTTCTGGGTAATTTATCCTTTACACAATTAAAAATCAAAATAGCTAGTTATTGCACTAATTAGTGTTGTCTCGTTTGTAGACCTTCTACAGGTGTGGGGAGGGATACGAGGAAGCCGTGACAAAGGTTATCGAAACCGAATGCCATTGCCTACTTCAAAACTGGCGGCACGAGGCTCGGGTGCAGGCCGTTCGAGACTACTACGTCTCGCGGCGTATTAGGAAGGGAAAGGGGAAGTGTCGCGATTCTAAGATGGAGAAGGAGCATTACATGAAGGTAATTACATACTCCCTCCGTTCCTTTATGTAAGGTGTATTATTTTTGGCACGGTGACCAAGGCACATAATTATAGACATGTTAAGACTAAATTACCCTTGGCAAATTTGTTGCATAGTGGAAAGTGAATAAATTACTCCAAAAAAGTATGAGATACATGCAATCGACATAGAGATAGTTTCCTTGTTTTACTATAAGGAGAGATACACACAATCAGAAAATAGATATTTTCCTTTCTTAAGAGGGCTAACAAGGGAATTATGGAGAATTAGAAGAAATGTACCCTACATTATGAAATTTTATCCAAAAATAAATACAGCTTACATAGAGGAACGGGGGGAGTATTATTAAGGCCTTGTAGTTAGTTTCCTTGATTTCATTCTTACGCGTAGCGCTCAAGTTTTTCTTTATTAACTTAGGTGCCCCCGAGATGGTATGTGGATAAGATGGGTTGTTGGGAGGCCTTGGTGGATCAGTGGTGCTCCGAAAAGTGGGAGGCCAGCCACAACACTGCCAAGGATAGGCATGGCAAAATGGTTGGTGTGCCACACCATCAAGGGAGCGTCAACTTAAATGAGTTTGGTGAGAACTGGGTATGTGGTTTGCTTCATGACTCATGCAATTCATTCTTAATGCTAGCTTTAGCCCTTTACTAATACTTTTTCCTCTCTCTCTCTCTCTCTTTTAGGCCCGTCACAATAAGACGGAGGTGCCAGAGATGTACGACCTCTATGCGATGGCCCATACTGCCTCGTACAAGAAGGTCAAGGCATTCTCTGAGTCTGACCTCGATCATCCCGAAAACTTCACCAACATCTCCTCCCACCACAAGCTTGTGAAGTATAGAGATCACGGGAAGGCGAGGAAAGGGGAGGACTTTAACCCGAGCCAGGGGCCTATTGATCCAGAGCTGGTGATGATAGCTGGCAACGGGAGGCCCCATGGCTCGATCGCCATTGGAGATGGCCTTATACGTTGTCCTAGCACTCTTCGGCAGATAAAGGCACACCAAACAAGCTCCTGTCCTGAGATAACACCTCGTCCACGGCCAGTCGAGCTCACCGTCGAGATGAGTTTAATGGACTCAACTATCTTTCCGCATTACGTTGTGTGTGCGAACCAATATGATTACAATTCTAACAATGCGTTGTCTTCCAGGATGCTACTCTGAAAGAGAGAGAGGCAACGCAGACGCTTTTGGCTGCGAAGGATAAGGAGATAAAGAAGTTGGAGGAGAGGATGGTTGCGTTGATGGAGGCATAGAGGGCACGGTACGATGCGTCTAACAGGGCCATGTACGAGCTCTTCATGGTAAGTTTATTCTTCATATTTGTCAAATCTTGCATTTTAATGTTCGTTTCATTACAAAATAAAAAAATTGACTTGTCGAAACCAAATGTACAGTCTATGTGCGAGAAGACTGGCCACGTCCCTCCGGCGATGCCAGTCATTAACATGGCGGGGACGGTGAGTTTCATTTCAATGCAGTGATCTTTTGAGTGTCATCATGCTAACGACACATTGCAAATGATGTTTGGTGTAGAATATCTCCCGAAATGCATTGCACGACCCTTCTACAGGGGAGCCTTCTCCAGGTGAAACAAGCCCGAACCATCGTGCTTCATCTCCGTGCTAACGAGAATGGTATGTTTTTCTAGTTTTTGCTTAACAACCGCATAATGACGGTTACTTACCTTACCTTACCTCACCTATTTTACCCAAGTTAGCTCTAGAATGACCAATACTTAGCTCAGTTTCCTCCTAAATGACATAATAAGCTTAGGTAGCTCCAAATTTGCATAATAAGCTTAGTTAGCTCCAAAATGACCTATGTTACCCAAGTTAGCTATAAATGATCTATAATTAGCTTAGTTAGCTTCAAAATGGCATAATAAGCATAGATAGCTCCTACATGACCTATTTTCACCTAAGTTAGCTCTAAAAAGACATATATTTATCTTAGTTTCCTCCTAAATGGCATAGTAAGCTGAATTAGCTCCTAAATGGCCTATTTTCTAAAAAATAGCATAGACTTAGCATAATTCTCTCCTAAATGACATAATAAGCTTACCTACCTCCAAAATGGTCTATTTTACCTAGCTTAGCTATTAAATGACCTATACTTAGCTTACTTAGCTCCAAAATGGCATAATATGCATAGTTAGTTCCTAAGTGACCTATTTTTACCTAAGTTGGCTCTAAAATGACATATTTAGCTTAGTTTCCTCCTAAATGACATAGTAAGCTGAATTAGCTCCTAAATGGCCTATTTTATCAAAAATGTCCTATATTTAGCTTAGTTCTCTCCTAAACGACATAATAAGCTTACCTAGCTCCAAAATGGCCTATTTTACCTAGCTTAGCTATTAAATGACCTACACTTAGCTTACTTAGCTCCAAAATGGCATAATAAGCATAGTTAGCTCCTAAGTGGCCTATTTTTACCTAAGTTAGCTCTAAAATGACATATATTTAGCTTAGTTTCCTCCTAAATGACAAGTAAGTTGAATTAGCTCCTAAATGGCCTATTTTATCACAAATGTCCTATATTTAGCTTAGTTCTCTCCTAAATGACATAATAAGCTTACCTAGCTCCAAAATGGCCTATTTTACCTAGCTTAGCTATTAAATGACCTATACATAGCTTACTTAGCTCCAAAATTGCATAATAAGCATAGTTAGCTCCTAAGTGACCTATTTTTACCTAAGTTAGCTCTAAAATGACAAATATTTAGCTTCGTTTCCTCCTAAATGACATAGTAAGCTGAATTAGCTCCTAAATGGCCTATTTTATCAAAAATGTTCTATATTTAGCTTAGTTCTCTTCTAAATGACATAATAAGCTTACCTAGCTCGAAAATTACCTATTTTACCTAGCTTAGCTATAAAATGACCTATACTTAGCTTACTTAGCTCCAAAATGGCATAATAAGCATAGTTAGGTCCTAAGTGGTCTATTTTTACCTAAGTTAGCTCTAAAATGCCATATATTTAGCTTAGTTTCCTCCTAAATGACATAGTAAGCTGAATTAGCTCCTAAATGGCCTATATTATCTAAAATGTCCTATATTAAACTTAGTTCTCTCCTAAATGACATAATAAGCTTACCTAGCTCCAAAATGGCCTATTTTACCTAGCTTAGCTACTAAATGACCTATACTTAGCTTACTTAGCTCCAAAATGGCATAATAAGAATATTTAGCTCTTAAGTGACCTATTTTTACCTAAGTTAGCTCTAAAATGACATATATTTAGCTTAGTTTCCTCCTAAATGGCATAGTAAGCTGAATTAGCTCCTAAATGGCCTATTTTATCAAAATGTCCTATATTAAGCTTAGTTCTCTCCTAAATGACGTAATAAGCTTACCTAGCTCCAAAATGGCCTATTTTACCTACCTTATCTACTAAATGACCTATACCTAGCTGACTTAGCTCCAAAATGGCATAATAAGCTTAGTTAGCTCCTAAGTGACCTATTTTTACCTAAGTTAGCTCTAAAATGACATATATTTAGCTTAGTTTCATCCTAAATGACATAGTAAGCTGAATTAGCTTCTAAATGGCCTATTTTATCAAAAATGCCCTATATTTAGCTTAGTTCTCTCCTAAATGACATAATAAGCTTACCTAGCTCCAAAATGGCCTATTTTACCTAGCTTAGCTATTGAATGACCTATACTTAGCTTACGTAGCTCCAAAATGGCATAAGAAGAATAGTTAGCTCCTAAGTGACCTATTTTTACATTCTCTTCTTCATCTAGACTTCTTCTAATTTTGGAGCTTCCCGTTTTGCAGATTACACTCACTTCACGGAAGTTTGCATTGATGGAGTGCTTGTGTTACTTGTTATTTTTATTTTGTATCGATGAGCAATGTGACACTTGCTACTTATGTATATGAAACTATGTATGTATGGATGAAACTATTGTAATATGATTGGGTACGGATGAAACTTTATTATCTATGTGGATGAAACTTATTTGAATATGGTTATTAGTATGGCAACATATTATTCCTGTGAAATATACATATATACATATGTCTTATTGCTATGAAAATGGATTTAGTAAAAAATAAAAAAGGAAAATGGCCTTACTCTTTGCTGTCGGTGGGCCGACGGCAAAGGGGGGCCTTGGGCAGATGGCGAAGGGGGACCCTAGGGGCAAATGGCCTCACTCTTTGTCGTCAGCCCACCGACTTCAAAGGGCGCAAGGCAGACGACAAAGGGGTGGGAAAGGCCGACGGCAAAGGTAGGGGCCCAAGGCCGACGGCAAAGGCGGACCCCAGGGGCAAAGGGACTTAACCTTTGTCGTCCGCCCACTGATGGCAAAGGGGGGTCCGAAGGCCGACGACAAAGGTAGCAAATAGCAAAGAACTGTCGTTAACACTTGACGGTCATAGCCCCTGGGTCTGCCGTCCAAACTCTTTGCCTCCCACCCACCAACGGCAAGATTCTTTGCCGTCTGTGGTCCTGAGGCAGAGGGAAAAGGAATGCTTTACCGGGTTTTTTCTTCGTCGGAATTCTTGCCGTCTACTGACGGACGGCAAAGGCCTTTGCCGTCAGCCATGGCAGACGACAAATAACTGGATTCCTGTAGTATAATTTCCTAGTTGAACTTTGTTATTTTTTGTCATCTTCTTGTATGTTCCTAATACAGTTGCTTTGGCCTTTTTGTGTTCAATGAAAAGCCACCCTCTAGAAAAAATCATACATCAACTCCCTTGGAACAGAAGGGCAGTCATCAATGGTGATCCATGACCCTTCTAGGGGCAACCACAGTATCATTGATGGTGTGGCTTTCTTTAGCGTGATAACTAGCTATTTTCTTGTTAGACTTGGATTATGTTGACAGGGAGGAAAATTGTGATATGCATACACAATATGTTGTTCTTACTTGGTCTTCATATATAAATTTATATGTGAATTAATTATCAAAGAGAAGGACCTTATCATGAAAATAAGTCCTATTGAACTCTAGTTTCTTTGCAGGGATATCCAACTCAACTATGAGCTAAGATTAATTCGATATTAGTGTTGTAGGTGTGGTTAATTGATGTGTCCACCTATAGCGAGCAATGTATCATCTAAGCTTTGTTTCAGTTAAATATGGATAGAAATGAAAATTTATTTTTTACATTATGATAGGTGAGTCACGGGCTAGGTATTTCTTTGTTTATGTTTGTAGCTATATGCTTGTGTTGTGTATTATGAGTTGTGTTGTGTGTCATGCATTATATCTACGGACCTTGGCTTCAGTTTAACTAATGAACAAATCTCATATGTTATCAGCTAAAAATAATCAAGTTTATGGAAATTATACATGAGTTCTACATTTATTGTGTTTCTTTCCTTAGGAGGTTTGTACTTGTGTTTATTAACATATGTGTCCATATGGGACGATTGTTGCCTCTTCTAAGTTTGTCGTTGTCTTTATTGATGGGCAGAGCTAATGCTAGTATGTACGTAAAAATGACATTTTGACAACATATTCAGGGAGAGCTCTAGATTTGGGTGTCTTTCCACGTTGTTAGTGGTGCATAGATGTTTAGTGGAGCATTATGTGGCTACATGTTACGTGGTCTTAATTCATTGACAACACATAGTTCCATCTATTAAAAAAACCTTGATTACCATAACTTCAGATGAATCTCATATTGAGTTGTTATTGTTGTTCACGGTATTATGCAGTCGGAGGAAGTAATTGATGTTTCTCATAATGAGTGAAAATTTTAGTACCTTTCACTCCATTTAATGAGAATAGCTCATGTTTTTAATGTAATTACTAATGGTTGGGTCGCAATGTGCTAACATGGACATTTTCATAAATCTAGGCCATTTTCATTCATTCGAAAGATGCACAACATATCGACAAGAAAAGAAAATTGATATAATGAATACATTAAGAGGCATGCAGATAAAACAATCTTCTTGGTCTGATACCTAGAACATTGAACATTCATATATTATTGCCTCAAAGGGGCTTAGTAATAGTCCAAAAGTTTACAAATTTCCAAATGAGAATGTACTAGCTTTATTTGAATATAGAACTAAGATGGAAGTGCTAGCTAGCATAACGAGGTCCTTCATGATGCGAGTGAGCAATGGCATCTTGCCTGCCAGAAGAAGATTCTGACGGTGCATCAACCCATCCACCATTTCGCATGGAAGATTGTCCAACATCGGTACCATTATAGGCCAATGAAGCATCCATTCCTATAATCCATTTGTGGAATTGTTGATCCGATAGAACATAAGCCCATTGTTCATTGCCAAATGGGTCATCGACAACAAAATCATTGCCACTAGAATAGAACAATAGTGGAAATGCCTCCAAATTATGCTCAGTTGTTGAGATCGGGCTTGCGTACTTCTGCAGTCTTGGAGGTAGCTCATGAACCTGATTAG